>CM075977.1:122840382-123139437 GCA_038087875.1 Malacoraja senta
GTTTTTTTGAGGTGAGTAGGAGCATGGGTTCCAACTTTTTGCCAATATCTTCTTCGACCCATTTAATTTCTCCTTTCAAACGGGTGTTTACCTCTTCGATGTGAACTTCTGGATTGTCAATTTTTCCGCAAATTTCTTTATTCCCGACATCAAGTTTTGTTTCTAGATTTCCAAGCTTTGCAGTCAGAATTTCTCCAAAGTTTTTGCCATAGCCCGTCTTAAAGCTTGTTCTTGTTCTTGTATTTGCCCTTCCATGGTAAAAATAAGTCCTTCTTCCTCAGATTCTTCAGAAGTTTCTTTCTCTTTGCTCTTGCAGAACCTGCAGTCGGGTTCTTTGTCTGGTCTGAGGTGGAGTAGGCAGAATCCGTTTATTCATTTAAAATACCAGTATCCAGTCGGTATATGTCAATTTCTGATGACGTCACTTACGCGACATCGGGCATCTGCCGGTAAGTATTTTTCATTCGGTCCGTTTTTCTTTTCAGGTATTTTAACGCGTTTTAACGCGTTTTTCGGTGCAGAGCTTAAAGGAGCGCCTCTTACTGTTCCATGGCGCCACCGGAAGTGGAGAAGTATCTTTTAAGTTAATTATGCTTTTGGCAACTGATTTCAGCACAAAGAACACAGTCTTTATTCAATCTCTGGCTGGATCTCTGGGTCATATTTGACATAAGGATAAGCTTTTATGAATGAACTCATAAAGCAAACGGGCATGGTTGGGTAAGTTGGAGTTGACAGCATACCCACCAGATCGGAGATTGGGGGTGTTGAATATGTAAAAAGATACACTGAGCTTACTAGTACCTATGAAATGAAGGATAGTTTCTTCATAGTTATTTAATAATTTCACAAGAGAACATTGGTGCAGACTATTTAAAGATGGATAGAGTGTAAGCAGCTAAAAGCGGGAGTGAATTCAAATAATTTCAAGTCTCACTCTACCAGGGGGGCTGGCTCGTTAGCAGCCAATAGAATGGAATTTCCCCTTTGATCATCTTGCAACAGCAGGAGGCTCAGATAAGCGACACTTTCAGAAGTTATAAAATTTCGTTGAACATGTCTGGATGGTTGCAGATAGAGTTCTGAACAGTGTTGCATGAGCTATTGTCTAACCCAAAGGCAATTGGGACTGTGGTCCAATTAAGGGCAATGTACATGTATGTAAGCTAGCATCATGTTGTTAATAACCCATGCCTTTTCTACCATTTATGGTTTATCTGTTTAAGTGTTTCACACACAGATTGGTTTACTGCATGAAACCACCGAGCTTCGAAGGCTTCACGTAGTCTCTCACAAGACTTCGATATAAAATAGAAAGATTAAACGAGAACTTACGGTTTGAAGTTTGATCTTTATTTTATGAGAAGTTGAAGTGAGGGACGACGTGCCCTCCACTCCCAACCCTGAATCTCACAAAGATCATTCGGTAAGACAAGCGTTATTAATTTTTCTATAATTTAAGTTCGTGCAAGTGGGCTGTGGTTTCATATAGTTGCTTTGAAGATTGAAGCGCATGCGGGCTGGCGGGTTCTTCACGTAATCCCTCACTTCAACTTCTCATAAAATAAAGATCAAACTTCAAACGGTAGGTTCTCGTTTAATCTTTCTATTTCCCCTACAAACTGTGTGCTGCACCTGCCTGCATACCTCTACGGAATAGTGTGCTGAAACAGGCTAAATACAAGATATGCTCTACATCCAGATTTTAGGACCCATTTTGTGAATTCAAATTCGTCCTTCAAAATATTGGGCCCAGCTTTGGATATCTCCTCAGCTTCGCACATTTGTGGGCACCATTCTGGAGTTGATTCCTCCTCACAAGGTGTTGCATTTCCTTAGTCTGGACCTCATTATATCACAAACAATTCAATGTCCTTCAAAACTGCAAAATTGTAGTTATTTGCTAACGGTACGTGTTCTATTAAGGAAGTATCAAATAATTCTCCTTGTTCCTGGCTGTGAGAAGAGAACTCTGAGCAGTCGACTGTTTCACTGCTAGATGGGTTTCACTGTGCTTGGAATACAACAAATTCATTCTCAAGTGTTACATTAAGGGCTTCACTGTACAATAGAATTCTTTGTTCTTGTAGCCAACGGGATATAATAGTATCTTCACTTTCATCTGTTATGGTTTGTCATGTATCATCAGCTCAGTATGGAATGTAGAGATTTCACTGTTATGTCTACATTTTGTAGACAGGTCACTTGCCATAATATTCATGGTGTGGTATCATACTATAATCACACAGCTTTCAGCACACATCCACTTTGTATCTTAATTCAAACATCACTGTTGCTTGTAGACATAAGGTACTGCAGATGTTGGAATCTTGAGCAAAACATAAAGTGCTGGAGTAACTCAGTGGGTCAGGCAACAGTCTGAAGAAGAGTCGTGGCTGGAAACGTCACCTATCTATTCCCTCCAGAGATGCTGCCTGACCTTTTGAGTTACTCCAGCATTTTGTGTTTTGTTCTGTATTATTTTCTAGGATACCAGCCAGGATACTAATAAAACATTTTATTAAACATGGGATCTTACAGAAACAGGCATCCTTTCCACAATGTATATCTGCTACATTAAGTCAAGAGGGCAATTGACCGATGGAGAAAGATGACTGGAAGTTTTTTCCCTGATCATTGCAGCAGCATATAAACAGAAAGCTGGTCACATGCTACATTCAGATGTTATACATTACAATTAGTACTAATAAGAAATATTATTGGATAAATCAATTGTAATTAAAATGAACACATTTCCTAAATTTGAGATATATGGGCGACACGGTGGTGAGGCGGTAGAGTTGCTGCCTTACAGCGCCAGAGACCTGGGTTCAATCCCAACTACGTGTGCTGTCTGTACGGAGTTTGTACATTCTCCCCGTGACCGCGTGGGTTTTCTCTGAGATCTTCGGTTTTCTCCCACATTCCAAAGACTTACAGGTTTGTTGGTTAATTGGCTTGGTAAAAATGTAAATCGTCTCTAGTGTGTGTAGGATAGTGTCAGTGTGTGGGGATCGGTGCGAACTCAGTGGGCCGAAGGGCCTGTTTCCATGCTGTATCTCTAAACTAAACTAAACAAAACTAATTCATCATTAGAAATGGGTGAGGTGCCGGATGATTGGAGGGTGGCCAATGGTGTGGCTCCCTGGGAACTTTAGACCAGTCAGTCTAACATCTGTGGTTGGTACATTATTGGAGTGGATTCTGAGGGATAATACATAGAAGCATTTAGATAGCCAGGGGTTGATTAAGGAGAGACAGCGTGGCTTTATGCATGGGAGATCGTGTCTCACAAATTTGATTGTTTTTTTGAATAAATGACCAAGAATGTTGATGAGCACAGAATGCAGACACATCTATATGGACTTCAGCAAGACCTTTGATAAGGTTCTGCATGGCAAGCTGTTCTGGAAGGTTAAATCACATAGGATTCAAGAAGAGATAGCTAATTGAATACAGAATTGGCTTCATGGTAAGAAGCAGGAGGTGATGGTGAAAGGTTGTATTAATGGATTGGTGGCATGTGACTAGTAGTGTGCCTCAGGATCTGTGCTGGGCCCATTGCCGTTTGTCATCTTTAACAACAACTTGGATGGAATGTACAAGTACAGGATTAGAAAGCTTGGATATGACACTAAAATAAGTGGTTTCATAGATAGTGAAGATGGTCATCAAGGTACGGGAATTACAGATGGGCAAGTGGGCTGAGGAATGGCTAATAGAGTTTAATACAGATAAGTGTGAGGTGCAGCATTTTGGGAAGTCAAACCAGGGCAGGCCAGTCACAGTGAATGGTAGGGTCTTGGCCTATATCATAGAGCAGAAGGATCCAGGAGTACAAGTGTATAGATTCCTGAAAGTGATATTGCAGATAGATGGGGTAGTGAAGAAGGCGTTTGGCATGCTAGCCTTCATCAGTCAGGGCATTGAATATAGAAGGAATGGGTGATGTTTTGTCCCAAAACGTCACCCATTTCTTCTCTCCAAAGATGCTGCCTGTCCCACTGAGTTACTGCAGAATTTTGTGTCTATCTTCAGTTTAAACCAGCATCTGCAGTTCCTGCCTACACATTGAATATATAAGTTGGGTCATTATGTTGTAAGAAAATATTGGTGAGTCTGAAATTAGAATATTGTGTTCAGTGTTGGACAGACTGCTATAGGAAATATGCTATTAAGATGGAAAGAGTCCTGGGAACATTTCAGAGGATGTTGCCAGGTTTTCAAGGCCTGAGCTACAGGGAGATGTTGGGCAGGCAAGGACTTTCTTCCCTGAGCATAGGAGGCTGAGGTGTGATCTTATGGAAGTGTAAAAAATAATGGGAAATAGACAGGGTGAATGAACAGACTTTATCTCAGCATAGATGTATAGTAAGATTAAATGAGAACTTACCAAGTTTGAAGTTTGATCTTTATTTTATGAGGAGTTACGTTGGTGATTACGTGAAGAAGACCCGTCAGGACGCATGCGCGTCAATCTTCAAAGCAGCGGTATGAAATCACAGACAACACAATAATTGAAGTAACATATTAAGATGAGCAACATGAGAACTACCATATGACCTTTTATGAGATATACGGTTGGGCGTGGCGGGCACGTAATCACCAACGTAACTCCTCATAAAATAAAGATCAAACTTCAAACTGGTAAGTTCTCATTTAATCTTACTATTTTACTTCGTAGTCACGTGAGTGACTACGTGAAGAGTTCAAAGCTCTGTGATTTTATGCCGCAGATTCAAATCCCGGCGTCTCACTGCATTGATTGACCGGATGAGAAACAATCAATAATGCGTTAAACATGAAATTTGAATATCATGCAGTAACAATTGATTTGAATAATCAAAACAAACAGTAACCCCTCTATCCCAGGGGAAACTAAACAGAACTTAATACTGAATTTGCAAACAGACCCCATCGGCAATCGGCCGATGGTAAAAATTGTTGAAAAAACAATTCATTTGACCACCTGTAAGAATATGACCGATGGGAACATCCGTCACCCTGGCCGCTGACCTTGCTGCTGCACTAGTGGAATACGATGTATACCTGCCCGAATCCACTTGCTTTAACCACCTTGAGATAGTCTGCTCTGACACGCTCTTGTGTGGTTTCTTGTAACTTATAAACAATCCTATTTCCACATTTCATAAGGTCCTTGTAGCTTCAATATAATGTAATAAATGTGTCCTTACACATAAACATGGATCAGTAGGTTATGCTGAAAACACAATTTTAAAACCTGTGACACCTGGCCTGCTCTGTTTGAGGAGGTCGTAAATATATAACATAACATTCTCTTCAGCCACTTCCATCCTGTCTGGCTGAAGATTTTGCAAAATCTGCACTCACTATGCTGAACCAATGCCATGAGCATTACCACCTTCATGGTGAGTTTTGTCAATTCAGAGACGTGACAGGAACCTACTGTCGAAGCATCTTGAGGACCACACTTACATCCCAGATCGCCATATACCTGGGTTTAGGAGGTTTAGAGTTGAAATTCCTTTCATCAATCGAGCTATGATATGATGAAAACCCAATAGGATCTTTTCCTGACCCCATCAAAACATACGAGGACAAAGCACTTAGAGCTGTATTAATGGCAATATAACTGAGCCCCTCATCATCGTAAGGTGTCGACAGGAACTCTAAAATATCCACAATACCTGCAGTACTATAGTCAATATTATTTTGTACACAATATTGCTCCCATTTTTTACATAATTAATATACCGCTTTTGAGTACTCTTTCTCCAGGCTGCAGTGAGCATGTCCACCGCTCGCCCAGACAGTCCTTGCTCCAGGTATGGCCTTCTTAAAACCTGCAAATTAACTAGTCAATACGATCACATTACAGATGACTTTGCCGTGTTAGTGGATGCTCCAGTAAATTCCTATGCTTGGGAACCACCAAAGGAGGCTGGATCGCTAACTGTAACATCAAAGGGAACCATGCTTGAGTCGGGCAATTAGGTATTACAAGCACCCCCGAAGTGGCATCCTGCTTGATTTTTTGCAGACTCCGACCTGAGGCAGAATGGTGGGAAAATATATAAAAACATACCACCCCAATGTAGCGAGAAAGCATCAATTGCAACTGCCCCCTGGTCTGGTTCCCATGAAACATATTTAGGCAGCTGGTGGTTAAACCTCGCTGCAAAACAAATCAATATCTGGCATTCATATATATGTACTATATTATTGAACACCTCCTGGTTCAACATCCAATCTGTGTTGTCATGGAACTTTCGTGACCTGGCGTCTGCTACTATGTTGAATCTACCTGGTAGATAAATAGCTGAAAACCAAATATCTTTTTCAATGCACCAGGCCCAAATTTGATTAGCCAATCTGTCACAAGATACCGACTTGATTCCACCGATGTGATTAATATATATGCCACTTGCGTAGTATTGTCAATCTGAAACTGAACATGCAGATTACATTTGTTAGAGCAATAAGCCTTATCCATAAAAAAGCTCTTAATAGTTAATTCCCTATGTCTGCAGAAGCGATGCCTCTTGCTCAGTCCATCTGCCTCCACAGCTGAAACTCGTATCCGTGACACCCCACCCGAGTGCACTGACATTCATCTGCAAAATCATGGAAGGCTGGTCAAGCACTACCTTGCTAGAACTCCTGGACACATGGTGAATCCACCATTGCAATTCAGAAAACAGCCTCTGCTGATAACTGCATGGGTCTATTATAATGACCCGAATGTATCCTTAGTGCCTCCATTAGCTTGATACAGCTGTCAATTAGCTCTACCCTTTTTCCCTGGGCAGAGTCAGTTAATTGAATCAATTGTGACTCAAATAGTCAGGTGTTAATTTGGATTTCTCTGGATGAATAATGCCAATCACCGGTTACTTCAGCTGTTCTCTTGGATACCCCTGTAATCAAGATATCATCGAGATAAGCCATGAGCACCTGACCCTGGCCTCTCAGCATGCCTATTATAGGTTTAACAATTTTGTGCCATAGTTGATCCATCCAGGTGAATTTCAAATATCCTCTATCCTGCAAATGAACAGACATTGAGTAATCTGCATCTTTAAGCTCTATAGTCACCATATAGCATCCTCTTGACCCAGTTGCTTGGCAGTGACAATTCCATCTTACAATGTCTATACTACATACCCTATCCTTTTTTGTCCTGGGAAAATATTAGACACAAATTGATGGGGTTGGTGAACCGACTTTCCAATTACACCTTTATCACATAAGCTTCCAAGCGCAGTCTGAACATCCATCTGTTCTGTTAATGAAAACTGAAACAGTTCTCCCAGGAACATGCTGAATGTGCAAATCACAATTTGGATTGAACTCCATTCGAAACCCTTGAATAACACTCAGTATAAACAGAGCTGAGGTCATTTTGCTTCCATTCATCCCAGAACAGATGTAATGTACCCCCAGATTTAAGTTGTGTCACATTTGATATGTGCACCTGAGAACCAGGCCCACCTACCTCCTTGGTGCCTGGTGGATCACGTTGTCCCTGGCTTCTGGCAGGAAAGCCGACGTTTGACCGTGTTCCCGCTGCAGAATGCCACCTGCGCATCTGCATTGCCGGCCGACTTGTTCCAGGTCCAGCCTCGTTTGTAGGGGTACTTTCTTTTTTGGAAACCTTTCCGACCGCCGGTGGCTTGATCAATCCCACCGTCTTTGCCTCGTCATCCATGTCCTTGACACTCTTGGCGAGGTCCTCTCCGAAGAGTAGGTTGGCCGGCTGTATGTTGCTAGGCTGGCAGACTACTGCAAACTTGGAATTAATGGTGGCCGAATGGCTCTTTCCCTGAGACAATTTATCTCAAAATGGGCGCTACAAAGCAACCCTAGTACCTCTTGCTGCGTCTCCAACAGATGCCCTCCATCCACCGTTCTAGCAAACGCCGTGATTCCTGAGCCAAGTAATTTCAGGATTCTCTGCAGCTTCATCTCCTGGGCACTGCACGCCCACGCCCATCTGGCTCCATATCACCCGGTTCACTGCTGGCACCTTCAGCAACTTGCAGTTACCCCGGTCTCCTGTTTCTTGGCGGTTCCAGACTCTGACTGGACAGCGAATCATGCTGCCATAGATGGGAACACTGACAACGGCCGTCTTCGCTTTCCCAGCGGCACTCCATACTCTGACGGGACAGCGAATCGTGCTGCCAGAGATGGACCTCTGACAACGGCTGTCTTCGCTAGTCAACGAAGTCACCGTCAGAGTTGGGTGAGAACTGAGCTGACCCTCTGCAGGTGCCTTTTCAATGAGAGTGCTATCCAGCAGCCTCTATATCGTGGAGGCCAGCTCTTCTCCCAGTGGCACTCCATACTCTGACGGGACAGCGAATCGTGCTGCCAGAGATGGACCTCTGACAACGGCCGTCTTCGCTAAGTTCCAAGTCTCCGTCAGAGTCGGGGTCAGAACTTAGCTGACCCTCTGCACTCACCTCATCCATGAGGGTGCTTCAAGCAGCCCTCTACCAGGTGCTGCCGGCGCGGCCTCTTCTGCAGCCTGCCGCCCACACAACTCCTCCCCCCGGAGTGTGCGTTGCTGGAGCAACCTCTGTATGAGGTGCTCCATTTAGGAGAACCGTTTAAAAACGGTCTCCAGCCCCGTACGGGACACGTCGCGGCCCGACTCAGTTGAGTCCGAGGGCCTCCCAGACTTCCCCGTGGCCTTACGCCCGACTGGCATTGGCTTTGGTGCTTTGTAGCACTAAGCCTGCAGTCGCCCCGCTCCCGGTCGGCGACTGTGCAGGGGTACGAGGCAGCCGCTCACAGACCGCATTCCCACAGCTCTCCTGCTTACCCGCGGCTCGCCTCCCCCTGGTCGTCTTCAACCATGGTGCCCTGTAAAAAACAAAGCACGGCACCACAGCTAAACAACTTCTTATAGGCCTGTTACACTGTGCGAGTTGACCCACGAGTGACCCCGAGTGAAAGACTCGTGGTTGCGTACGAGACTACAAGTTTATGATCCAGAGTTTAACCGAGTTCCCACGGGTATGTCTAAGTTTGCCGTCTCCCGAGTGTACCAAGTTCCTCTCCCGTTAATCTTGAGGCAACAATGTATATCGACGTGTTGAAAAATCATCACATGTTAAAAAAATAATGTCATGCTTTTTTTTTACATACTATAAAAAGCCTGCCTTGTTTAAATTGGCTCATTTGGAGGAAATGTCTGCAAGAAGGCTATTGGAGTCCAGGATGGTGATGTTTTTTGTTCAAGTGCTGTGTGCTGCAGCCCTTAATGTGATGCAAGGACACTTGTGTAATGAAGGCAGAAGAGAGAGAGTAAAGAGGAAAATTAAGAAGTCTCAGTGGGTGAAGCCCCTGTTTCAAAGGAGATCTCTCTTTGGACAGTATGAAAAGCTGCTTAATGTGCTGTGCGAAGAGGATAAATCTGCATTTAAAAATTTCATCAGAATTTCACCTGAGCTCTTTAATGAGCTGAAGAATAACTTGGGACCTCTGCTGATGAAACATGACAAAAGATTGTGATTATGGTCATGTTAAGAATTAAAAGTCATAAAATCAATGTGTGAAATGTGATTCTTATTTTTCAAAGTCTCTCATAGGAAACAATGAGCGTATAGAGCCCAGGGAGAGGGGGAGAAAGGGACGTACACTCACAGAGGCAGAGTCTCTCAGCCTGTGTGAGAGGGAGGGAGGGAGAGAGAGACACACACACACAAGGTGGATGTGAAATCTCACCTACCTGTTTCAGTGACCGGCACCCGCAGCCAGTGAATGAAGACACCCCCATCTGTCTCCCCCCTCTCCCTCCACTCTCCACCCTCTCTCCTCTACCCCACCCCCCTCACCCCCCCCTCCCCCAATTTGGAAATGTCATCCCATCACCCATTCCTTCTCTCCAGAGATGCTGCCTGCCCGCTGTTAAAGAGTTCCCACTTGCAGCAGCATAACAGGCCAGTAAACACAATACTCATAGATAATATACTAAACAAAGAAAATATATATTAAAAAATCCAGTATTATTGCAAAAATCCCAAAGTCCTTAGTGCAACCAAGACAGTTTGTAGTTCATAGTTTAGTTAGCATTTGTAGCGTTCAAGAGCCCGATGGTTGTTGGGAAAAAGCTGTTCTTGAACCTGGAGGTCATGGTTTTCAGATTCTTATACCTTCTGCTCAGCAGGAATGAAATGAGAGCATGGCCAGGGTAGTGTGGGTCCATGACAATGCTGGCTGCCTTTTTGAGGCAGCACCTCCTATAGAACCCTTTGATTCAGTAACGTTCAGTAAAGAGATCGGGAATCTGGCATCATGGCTTGAGAATAAAACCCAGCCTTTAACATCCGCATAATGAAAGAGTTGGTGTTGTCCTACGGAACAGGGGTGCAGGAGAGGTGAACACAACCCTGTCTTCTTCAACAGCACTGGTAGAGATGGCTTCTGGACGTGACTGGCAAACCTCAGATTAGGCTGCCATGAAGTGTCATAAAATGTTCTCACGCTGTTCCTCAATACTGGTTTGTCTTAAGGTTGTGAGCTCAGTCCCAAATACACAAAATCTATATATAAACTTCAAGCAATTTTTTCTTTTCAACCCACTCTGTCACCTTATCAATAACTTTTACTTTGTTAAGCAGAATTTGTCTTTAAAAAGTCTAAGTAACTGATATTTCTGTCCCTGATTATTGTTTCTAAAAAGAGTTCCCACGGTAGAATCACGAGTCACAAAGGTAAACGCACGGGCCACTGCGTTCTTACAACGAGTTGAAATGTTTCAAATTTTAACCTCAAGAGTACATTTTACTCGTGGAAAAGTTCAAGCATGTTTGAACTTTTTCAAGAGTTAACAAGTTTCACGGGTACCTGCCGTTAGCGCCACGAGTCGCTAAGTTGCGTCCACGAGTTCCGACGTTCCCGCTACGTTAATTGTACGTGATTACCATGAGTTAAATTTGTTTTAAACTCGGGGCACCTCGTGGGTCAGCTCGCACAGTGTAACGGGGGTTTAACTCCAGCTAAGTTTTCCCACTTAGCTGGAGTTTAAAATTACTTTAAAAGTACTTACCACAGGAGGAGCTCTGTCCTCCCGCTGGTCCGTGCGCCAATGTGTCAGACGTAATGTTGCGCATGCGCCCTGACGGGTCTTCTTCACGTAGTCACTCACATGACTCCGAAGTAAAATCAAGAATTAGAGGGTGTAGGTTTAAGGTGAGAGCATTTTCAATTTTGTTGGGTACATCAAACGGGCTGCCAGAAGAAGTAGTTGAGACTGATACAATAACAACATTTAAAAGATGTTTGTACAGGTACATTGATGGGAAAGGTTTAGCGGAAGATGGGTCAAACAGCAGCAAATGTGATTAGCTTAAATGGGGCATCTTGGTCAGCAAGGACGAATTTGTCCAAAGGGCCTGCTTCCGTGCTGTATGACTATGATTATGACTTCTTGCTTTTGCTGTGGTCGGGTAATCAGGTACACCTCACTGATCTTAGGGTGACATATCCCAAGAAGGCCTGTGGAGATTTGACAACTACTAGACAGAATTCATTGCCACAGAAGGCTGTGGAGGCCAAGTCAATGGATATTTATAAGGTGGACATCGATAGATTCTTCATTAGTTTGGGTGTCAGGAATTATGGGGAGAAGGCAGGAGAATGGGATTGAGAGGAAAAGATAGATCACCCATGATTGAATGGCGGAGTAAACTTGATGGGCTGAATGGCCTAATTCTGCTTTGATAACATGAAAAGCTCAAAAAGCAGTGTGAGCTGGGGCAGGATAACACACTAAAGGGTTGTCCCACTGCGTCGACCTAATCTGCGAGTTTAGAAGAGTTTGCCCTTGATTCAAACTCTCAGCATGGTCGACACGCGGTCCTAGGGGGTCCTTTGAGATCACTGGAACTCTCCTTCATGCTCGAGGGAAGTTCCCGAATACTCGCGGCCTCAGCTTGGTTGCGGAATATTTTTCAGCATGTTGAAAAATTTTCCGCGAGTAAAAATTGGTCGGCATGGTTCTTTTTCACTCATAGTACTGTGGAATGGGGTCGCTATTTAGTTACAGGCAGTCAAGGGCAGCCGTAGGCAATCTCCTTCGCTGACCGGGCATTTTAATTGGCTCATTGGAGTTTTCAGGACCAAGGAAAACTGACACGCTAAATGCCCGCTAAAGTTTATTAAACGTTGTCTGACTTCTTAAAAGTGTTTCCACTCCTTCTCCCCCCCCTTCCCTCCCCTTCTCTCCCCTTCTTTCCCCTTCTCTCTCCTTCTCTTCCCTTCTCTCCCCCCCCCCCATCCGCGCTCTCCAAAGGACTTACCATACACTGTGCAGCCGTCTTTTACCTTCCTCTTCATCGTGAGTGTGAATTTCTGGCAGCGCTCCCCCGCTTTCCCTGGCCCCCGCCTTTGCGTTTTGTTTGTGTGTGTGTGTGTGTGTACAGTCGGTCGATCCAGCTCGCGGTTTCATCGCTGACGGTCGATCCAGCTCGAGGTTTTTCAGGTGAGTGCCCTCAAGCTTGAAGGTCGATGACACTCTTCTGAATTCGCGGATTAGGTCGCGGTAGTGGGACAGCCCCTTAATACAGCTAATGGTGCAGTAGGATGGTCCAATGGTGCATAAGTGGTGCTGCTATCCTGCAGTGGTGCTTGGTTCCTTCCGAATGTTCTGGTTTCCTCCCACATCCCAATGTGTGTCTGCTTGCTAGTTTAATTGGCCACTGTAAATTGTCCCTAATGTGCAGCTAAGTGGTACAATTGGGCGGTTGGGGTGGGAAGAGTTGATGAGTAAGTGAAGGAAATAACAGGGGATTAGTGTAAATGGCTGCTTGATTGTCACCCTGGAGTTTGTGAGCTGAAGGGCCTGTTTCCGTGCTAAGATTGTAGTAGTTTTAAAGAAAAGGCTGAAATGGTGAATCCGAAATGTCTCACTAAAAAGCTTTTCCCCATCACATTCCTGAGAGAAGATGGCTCTGCGCTGTTCCCTTTCAATGAAAGACAAAGCTAGTATGTTCCTTTATCTCTCATTACCTCCTGATTACAGGGTAGGCGTTTGGAGTCACGGGAATCGTCAGAGGAATCTTTATCTGCTGAAGAGCTGGCTAATTTAAGTACTGACTGAACATTTTGCTCTGTGATTTGTAACAACGGCTAACCATTCAAACGGCACTCCAGCTGGTCTTGCCTGCACCAGTACACAACTGATACATCAGCGTATTATTCGACTCCCACTGTACCAACCTAACAATGCAATTTTGCAATTGTTCATTCTGCTCTCTTCTCCTTTGAACACATCACTGATCTCCCGACTCCGAAATGCCAAACAATACCTGACTGACAAGATAACTATCAGTCTTTAATGCTGAAGTTAGTTCAATGCACTAATAATACAACCATCACGTGTAAATCACTAAAGCAGATACTCTGAGTAGTACACATTCAGAAATATGACAGTTCTGTGCCTTTTAATCAATTTTTACTAAAAATAATCTTTTTAGTAAAGATGAATCTGGTTTATATTTTAAAGTTTTTAAAAGTCTTCGATTCAGGGATTGCTTCTACGTTGTTTTTTACTATTATTTTGGGTCAAAATCAATATATCATATTTTGATGTCAATCGAGCTGATACTTGTCTTCTTTGCAACTTATGCCAATCAAGGGATATTGGAACTATTCTATGCAAGTCAAATGAATTTATTGCAAGCGTTTATAATACGGGTTGCGATGAACACAAGTCTGTTTTCAACATTTACAGCAACCTCTTACGCGTTTCCTGCTAATCTACATCCTTTGGAGAGTCCATTTCATTCTCCAACTTTCTCTGTCTCTGTTTTATCTATTCTGATGAAAGCGCTCTGACAATATTTTCCAAATATTTTCCTTATCCCTTTATGGAGGATTCCCCCAGCTTAATTGACAGGAGGATCAAATGTATTTCTGTCATTGCCAACACTTCTGCCTTCATTTCATCCTCCCCATCATATTCTGAAGGAACCCTTTCCTCTGTGGTGACATGGTGTACAGCACAACGGCCACCACCTTCACTGTGACATCTTTCCTTGCAAGATCAGCAGATGCCTTTCTCCTTTTCTGCTTTTTTTCGGGGGGTGGGGGGGGTTGCAAAATCTTTTTCAAGTAAAACAGATATCTAATGCTTCTTCTTTCAATTTTGCTCTCTTCTTTCATTGCTTACAATGCCATGATTTAAAGCCTCCAGTGCCACTATGCATGCAGATACCCAATCTGCACACTAGACGGCTACATGGCGCAGCTACAAGTTCAAATCTTTGTCACCTGTCACTTTAATTCTCCAACACACTCCCAGTCTGACTTCTCAGAACACGCCTTCTTTCTTTGTTCAGTAAAGCTCAACATAATCTTGTGGAACAGCATCTCATCAAACACACTACAGTCTTCTGGACTCAGCAATAATTTCAGGTAACGATTCTGCTCTTCCTATTACACATCCGCTGGACTCCTCTTTTGATTCATTATGTGTCCCATTATCACATCCATTAACTCTGTATCTCAGATACTGTGTATTCCCAACTCTGTGTTGTTGTTTCAAATTTCTAGCATCCACAGTATTTTGCTTTTAGAGAATTATTCTCAGTTCAATGTCTTACGTCATTAATGTCACTGTTTCGTGCTGCAATTTCTATTGCCTTGTCTCCTATTATGTCCTATTCATTAATCACTGTCTTGGACTGAACCAGACCATTGGTAAATTTTGCTGTCCTTTCTGATCCTGAGTTATTTTCTGCCCCAAAATGAGGAACATTGGCCACATTATCTATGGATTATCTATCTGCATTCCCGCCTTGGTTCATCTGGTGCTTAAACCTTCATCTAAATGTTATGCCTATATTATTTCATTGCTTTCCAGGTCATCCTCCAATCTTCCACTTGCTGTAACTTTGGTGTATCTGAAAAAGTTCTGCCTGTATTCAAGCTGGTACGTACTCCTGATAACGTATCACTTCTGTCTGATCTGATCTGAACTGGCTCTAGAATGGATAGCAGCAAATTACAAATTATTTCTCACGTAAATCCATTTTTAGGAGAAGCTAGCCCCTCCCTCGTTTCGTAACCTGATGTAGCTTGATTAAAAACTGTGCTTCTTCATTTCTGGTTTCTATGCCGGTGCCGTCTAAAGAAGGGTCTTGACCCAAAACGTCACCCATTCCTTCTCTCCAGAGATGCTGCCTGTCCTGCTGAGTTACTCCAGCATTTTGTGTCTATTCCCAGTACCTTCAGCTGTCCAGGTCAACAGGTTTGGAATTCCAATACATAAATATCCTCTGCCGTTCTAACTTCTCTAAGATAGCTACTCCATATAAAACAATTTCGTTGGCTTGGAGTCAACATCTGTCCCATTACAGCCCTGTGAAACACTTGGGACATCTTATTTCAAACACAAGCTATTGTTCAGAGTAATGTTTTTATCACGAGGAAACAAAGATTGAAGGCTGATGTCCTTGAAGCAAAAGCATCATTGTTTCCAACAAAGGAACGAAAGGAGATCAGATAAATTAGGAAATAATACTTCGGTGCAGAAGAGTTTGGAAATAATTAATTGTATTGAAGTGAGTAAACCAAAAAGATAAGGAAAGGAAAGAGAACCATGATGAGGGGAACAAATATGTTACATCTTTGGACCAGATTTCCCTATTGGTATTTTAATTTATTTTGTTTAGAATACTTTCTTAAATGAGTCCGGTCTGACTAAAGCCTCAAGTATATCTATGTTGGTTCAAATATCACATTCTGTTTTGATAACTTAATGAAACTATGAACAGTAAACATAGCTCCGATTTCTTTATCAGCAGGATCTATCCCACGGTTTCGTCTCCCAAGCAACAATTTAAGATGAACAATACAACTCGTGTCTTGGCTTAGCTTTCAAATCAATGTACTGAATATTAGTTCAGAAAGCAAATAAATAGCAGTAACATAATATGATCAAACATGGATGCTAGACTATTCAAAGTTGACATGGGTATGATGGGCTACTGGATTGTGTTGCCTTAAGTTGGTAAAAATAATAAATGGCTTTCTGTCATTTCTGCAACGCTAACATTATATACTCAAGTTTTAAACCTTAGCAGTTATTCTTTCCCTGTTATCATCTTACACACTGCAAAGCCTTACTGGTTTGACAGTGGGAACTGAGTAAAAGCATAGAAGTTCTCTTCTGGCACATCAAAGGGTAGTTATTCCCCTTAAGAGTGTAACCTTCATTTACAGTTCAGTGAACTGAGCCCCTATTTTCTCTAACTTCAAGGAGTTTCTCTCTTCCATGTCATTCTTTCTCTCCCTCAAGCTGATCAATGTTCCCTATCCCTGGTGTCGATAGTCTAAACTGGTTTAGGTTTGAAGGTTTCACTGGGGAAGTAAGCCCACGTTTAACACCACATGGGCTTTATGCTGCTCTTGTACATAATATAGAAACAACAGATCGTTGCCTCTACAAAATCTGTGACCATTCCTGTATTTTATATGAAATAAGCCAGAGGATGATATGAAGCTGAGGTTTCTCTTGAGAAAATGCTTTTTCCGTTCACCTTCTGTAAAGAAAGAAGACTTTATGAGGCAGTTTGTGCAAATGTTTCAGTCAGTATTAGTATGCAATAAACATAATTATTTCACTAGCAGTTTGATATTAAACGGCACACTTGACCAATACTAATGCATGAATCCCCATGTTTCCCCTGGGATACCAGGTAAGTCCAGCATTAGTGCCACCAAGATCAGTCCAGTACATATTCTAGGTTACTATGTAATTATTTCAATTAGATAAATCTCTTCCATAATCTTAAAAACCCTTTAAACAGAAAAAGTACAGCAATATTTTTGCCAAAAAAAATTGTTTATTCAAGGCCCTGACCACGTTGTCAACAAAAGGAGGAAGATTGACTGAACTTTATTGCCTTCCATCACAGTGAGAAATGTTGATTCCACTGTGGTGGAAGTTGATGTTAAATTCTATTGTGTATTGTATTCTTTTTATTCGTATGGCTGTATGGTAACTCAAATATCATTGTACCAATTGGTGCTTGTGACAATAAATGTGAACTTGAACTTCAACCTATTGTAGAAAAAATGTCAGCTTCTAAACTACCTAATATTGTTGAAACAAAATAATACAGATGCTGCTTTATACCAAAGTGCTGGAGTAATTCAACGGGTCAGGCAGCATCTCCAGAGAAAAAGGTTAGGGTGACGTTTCTGGTCATGTCCCAAAACGTCTGAAGAATGGTCCCAACCCAAAGAGTCACCCATCCTTTTGTCGGCCTTGGTGCTCGGTCCTGGAAGTACCCAGCTCCGCCCAATCTCACCAACGTCGTTCATAGGAGCAATAAAACTACAAACCATGCAATAATATACAACAACAAAAATCCATTGGCCCGTCACCAATGTTCGAACAAAACTTGCACAACTTTTACGCCAATTTAGGGAAAAATATCTGGGATATTTTTCATTTATATCACGTTCTATTTCTACCACTCACTTTTCTAAATTGGGATGCATGACACTCACAGGAAGTCATTCAGCAGCCTCTAGACTCAGAATTCCACAAGTACTTTTCTTTATTTACAACCAAAATTATTTTCAACACCTTGCTACAATGGGTTTTTATGTTGTCTGTAGAAAATTACACCTAGGCATTCTAATTACAAACCAATTTCTTCAGCACAAGGGAATTGTTTTTTTTTTAAGAGAACTACCTTCAAATTTAACATGGTTCATTTTAACATCTCATTTCACTTGGCTCCCATGGGCTCTTTCTTAATCTAAATTTAACTATCTTTCTCTTCCAATGACATTATTTTCAACTAGGAAGGTGATCATACCACGGTGATAAACAAGCTAATCAACACAGCTCTGTTACAGAGGTGCAGCTTAAGTGGAAGCAAATTAATTTTTGGTTTTGAATAATATGAAATAAAATTGTCACAATTTGTTTTTGCAACACCATATATTAATTAATATTTTGTCAGATCATCCATCTTTTGTGTTCTCTATATTTATTCCGCCTAGCATTCTACAGTGAATCTCTTCTTTCCTATATTTACCATTGTCTTAATTCAATACATTGGTGATTAAAACCACTGTCACTATTATTCGGTCTTCGTCCTCATTTTAATACAAATGTTTCTTTTAAAAATTATTTTATTTCATTATGAAAGCAAATGAGTGTAAAGATTTTATTGCTGTATAACTGACCAAATAGTAGGCATTAAGTTCTGACACGTTGCAATTCATTTCAATGCAGTTCAATCCCATACAACCAGTATTCATCCAACAGGGTACTTAATCACTTCTGCTGTCTTCATTAATGTGCAAACCTCGGCATCCAGGTACCTAGCTAACTTATAGCAGGTATGGGTCTCCTAAGGGTGGGGAATATGTGGAAATCAGTGCCACAGACGACTGTGGAGGCCAAGTTAATGGATATTTTTAAGACGGAGATTGACAGATTCTTGATTAGTAACGGTGTCTGGGGTTATGGAGTGAAGGCAAGAGAATGGGGTTGAGGAGGAAAGATAGATCAGCCATGATTGAATGGCAGAGTAGACAATGGGCTGAATGGCCTAAAACTTATGAAGTTATGAATTGCAGCAAAATAGGGACACACAGAAACCCATCCTATTGTGGAAACTATCCCTTCAACTGCTTTCTTACCAACCTCTTTCGATACACTCACTAACCATGATGCAACCTCTTTCCTACCTTAGTTCATCCAACCAAGTGGCAATCCTGTGAATAGAGTGGTAAATAAGGCATATAGTATGCTCGCCTTCATTGATTGGGGCATTAAGAGTCAGGAAGTCATGATCCGCTCTACGAGACTTTCATTAGGCTGCATCTGAAGGATTACGTGCAGTTCTTTCTTTTAAAATCTTTTTATTGGGTTTTTTCCCCAAAAAACAAAAATAAAACATAAAAAACTGAGCAAAAAGAATAATGATAAACATAACAATGGTATTGATACATAGAGATCAGGATTACATTAATAACAGGTATAACCTAATATGAAACCAGTGTCAAAATACACAATGAATATAGACCTCCCGGTCTCTATGTAAATATAGTTAAATCTTTAAAATGAAACTTATAAATGTTAAAAAAAACACAAAGATAAAAAGACAAAAAGAAAAAGAAAAAAAGGAAAAAACAAAACCCCCCTAAACTAAAGAAAAAAAAAAGAAAAATTGATAATAATGAAGTAAGAATAAAAATAAAATAAATAAAAAAACAAAACAAAGCAAAACCGAAACTGAACTGAGAATTTCAACAATTTAAGTCTGTTTGTCGTCAAGTCCGTTCCACCCTATAGAGGTAAAATAATTTTTATAACGGTTAAAGAGGGAGCAATTTATGTTGTATGAAAGTGTTCAATAAATTTTTCCCAAGTCTTATCAAATTTAACCAAGGGTTCAACAATATCACTCCTAATTTTTTCTAAATTTAAACAATATATCGTTTCAGAATACCACTGGAGTGTAGTTCTGGTTTCTTTAGAGCTAGGAGACCTGAGGGGGGACCTGATTGAAATTATGAGGTAGATAAGGTATATAGAATAATTGCAAGTTTCTAATGGAATTTTTCCAAACCCCTTTCCAGAATGTTTGATCAGACTGTATATAGTGGCATCTTTTGGCTCTCTTAAAACTCTCTCAACATTTCATGTGGGCATATGGAATGAGTTGAAACGAGAAACCCCTACTGTTTGGAGGTGGAGAAACAAGACGGCTACTGCTCTGGAGCTCTGATTGCTTGCATTACAGTATCTGTGAAGAGTTTCATTAAATTAAGTAACAGCTTCATAGGGAGGAAATAATATTGTGAAAAAGCTTGACCAGTATTATATTAAATCCTGCCTTCCCTTGTTAACCTGAGCATACAGTAGCTCAGAATTATAGTTAATCCATCTGGTGCATATATGTTCCTTTAAAACTTCAATTTAAGCAAGATTGAAGACACTTCCTAACAAGGGGAGGGGGGGAGAGAAAGCTCAGAGACGTTGGAGCAAGAAATCTCTGGGAAGTGATAAGTGGACAGAGGTGGGGTGTGGGGAAGGGGGAGGTGGGACAGGAGGTTGATTGACAAATGGTTGGACAAAGTTATCTGGCAACTCATTCCATATACCCACATGAAATGTTGCTTCTCAGGTTCCTATTCAATCTTTCTCCTCTCACCTTAAACCTATGCCCGCTGGTCTTGATTTCCTATGCTGGGTAAAATACTCTAGCCTGCCCAACATCTCCGTGTACCTCAGGCCCTCGAATCCTGATAACATTCTCACAAATCGTCACTGCACTATCTCCAGCTTAATGACGTCCTTCCTGTAGCAAGGTGACCAAAACTGAACACAAAACTCCAAACCTGGCCTCACCAACATGTTGTATAACTGTAAAATAACATCCCAACATCTGAACTCAATACCCTGACGGATAAAGGCCAATGTACCAAATGCTTACTTGGCCCATCCTATCGACCCGTAATGTCACTTTCAGGGAACTATGTACCTGTACTCCTAGATCCCTCTGCTCTACAACACTCTACGGCACTCTCCGGAGCACTACCATTCACAGTGAAGGGCCCGTCCTGGTTTGACTTCCCAAAATGCAACACCACACACTTATCTGCAGTAAACTCCATTGACCATTCCTCAGCACACTTGCACAGCTGATCAAGATTCTGCTGTATTCTTTGATGACCATTTTTACTACCTACGATACTACCCACTTTTGTGTCATCAGCAAACTTGCTACTCATGCTTTGTACAGTCTTATCAAAACAGTTAATATAAATTACAAATAGCAATGGGCCCAGCACCGATCCGTGTGGCACGCCATTAGTCACAGGTCTCCAGTCCAAATAAGCAAAATTCACCTAATGCTTCCTTTAATGAAGTCAATTCTCTATCCAGTCAGTCAGGTCTCCATAGATCCTTATCTCTTTTTATCTTTTCCCTCAGAATCACCTTCTGCTTCCTTTAATGAAGTCAATTCTCTATCCAGTCAGTCAGCTCTCCATGGATCTTTATCTCTTTTTATCTTTTCCCTCAGATCCTCTGCAGTAACTTGCCGATCACAGATGTTAGGCTCACTGGACTATGACTTCTGAGGCTTTTCCTTGCAACCCTTCTTAAATAGAGGCACTACATTAGCCATCATCCAGTCTTCTGGTACTTCATCTGTTTAATGATGATTCCTATATTTTAGCCAGAGCACCTGTAGTTTCTTCTCTAGCTTCCTAGCATCCTTGGATATATCTAATCAGGCCTGGAGATGTATTTACTTTTGTATGCCTTCGGACATCCAGCATCTCCTCAACTGTATTACAGACTGCCTTCAATCTCCATTCAATCTGCATGTCTTTCTCCATGGGAAAAACAGAGAAGAAATACTCATCGAGGAATTTGCCCATCTCCTGCGAATCCACATTGAAATGACTGCTTTGGTTTCTGATCCACCCTATTGTCTCTCTAGTTTTCTCTTTCCCTTATTGTACTTATAAACTGTCTATGAATTCTCCTTAATATTATTTGCCAGGTAAGAGATGAACCATGTGTAGCAGAATTTTCAGGAAGTTGACACATTGGCAAGGAAATAGCCGTCACCCTGCTAACTTCTAAACTATAATATGAATCAGAATATAAGATGCATCAAAGAAAATGAAACATGAAAAAAAAGAAAAATAGCAATTGCCCTAATTTCAATGTTATTTTCCCTTCAGATCATTTCCCACAGATGTCAAGTCTTCTTGCTTTATCTATTGAATCTTATAAGAACCCAAATACTTTTCCAGTCATTGAGACCAAGGGCGTGAAGGAAATTGCCTTAAATAAAGGTGGGAGAAACTGAAGTCCTCGTGGATCAGAGAGAAATAAGGGAAGAGACCACGATTAATTTCATCACAAGACACATGTAGATTGGATGAAATATGAATGAATGATGCTTAGGTACACAAAAATGCTGGAGAAACTCAGCGGGTGCAGCAGCATCTATGGAGCGAAGGAAATAGGCAACGTTTCGGGCCGAAATGATGCTTTATTGTCATATGTATCTAGGGTACTTAGGTGCAGAGAAGTGCTTTGTTTTGCATACAACCTAGACAGTACGCAAGTATCACCACATGTCTGGCGCCAACAAAGTTACAAAGTACCGAACAGTCCTATCCACTGCCTGCAACCACATGTGGCAGCAGGCCCCTCCCACCCACGACAGTTCCATCTTTGTTCTTCGCGGCTCCCCCACGCTGTTTTTCCACTTTGTTCCATGTAGTGGCATGTAACTGAGAAAGTTATTTAACAGGGATAGGCTGCTCTCACCCATGTGCTAAGTTTTAGTTAAAACAAGACTAAGTGGGACCCGTTGGGTCCCAGCTTCACACGGGAGGGCTGGTCCCCCAATGCAATATTCCACCTCTCCACCAATTCCAATATTGCTGGCCAGTGGGGGTGGGGGGGCTTTCTGGAGCACTAGTATGGGTCTTGTGGGCCACAGGGACTTGTTTCCAAAGCACATAAAACCACATAAAACCACATAAAGCACATAAAGGGCACTCACAATTCAGTAGACACTCAGTGTTGTGTAGATTCCCAGCTCAGACTGAGAGTCGTGGCCTCTCCCTCGCCATCTTGCAGTGACTGAGCCACTTCCAGACTTCCGGGTTTTATAGCCCCTCCCCCACCCGCGGAAGGGGCGTGGCCTGCACCACGGCGATTGACAGGAGAGAGAATCTCAAGATTTTTTTAAACACTGATAACTCTTTTATTTTTTGTCGATGGGAAAAATCCTCGGGGCTTGATCATCGGAGGAGGATTCTGAGTAAGATGGCTAAAAAATCACAGCCATGTATGGTAGCATTTTTTCTAAAATCAAACAACAACGCCTTCAGGAAGTGGTCAAGATGAGACTTTTAATTATATAGATAAAGATATCTGACTTCTTCAGTCAGAGGGTGGTGAATCTGTGGAATTCTTTGCCACAGAAGGCTGCGGAAGCCAAATCAGTGGTACATTTAAGGCAGAGATAGATAGAATCTTGATTAGTATGGCCATGATTGAATGGTGGAGTAGACTTGATTGGCTGAATGGCCTAATTTGGCTCCTATCACTTATGATTTGTGACATCAAAGCAATCACAAAAATAAGGTTGTGGCTGGTAAAATTTTTGCACAGTAAATGGATACCAGAGCAAAATGCACAGAAAATCAGCTATCACCTGTCTGCAAAGCACATTATTCACAGAACTGTCACTTAGAATGGAGATGGGCACAGTGATCTTAAGCCGTGGAATTCCTTTTCCTCAACTCATTTTAATTTAATGCCAATTTAAAGAAAATAGAGCAAAATGGGCATTTCACACATTCAGTCCAAGATAAATTTCCGTTAACAATGAGAACAACTAGCCAAGTTCTATAAAATATAATCTAGTCGCAAGAACTTACTGTTATGATCTCTTTAATACTATTGGTGGTTTTGGAACCCTCTGAAATGCATCTTCTATTATATCAATGATATTCAAACTGTTTGTTTTTATTCATTTCAGACAAGAAGCAAAGACGTTAGCCACAAAATAGTATTACATTCATTCTGTACAATCCAATGAAGGATAAAATGAAGTTGGCTGAATAAAGAGTGTCCTGTGGAATGGTCAAATTTTGTTGGAAAGTGAAAAACTTTTATCAACGGGGTAGTTTTTTTCAATGGAATAAACATGATATGAATAAGTAACTACACACAAGTGCCTTTTTAATGAAACAGAAAGACAGTTGCACTTCTATTTTCTGTAGTGAAAGTAGTTATGGACCATTTTTAATTTAAATAATACACTGCTTTTTCAGCATGGCAGCAGCTGAAATATGAGCCTTTCAAGGGAAATGCAATCTGGAAATACATTTGACAGTGAAATGTTGTATTTCATAGTGATTCTCTATCTATTGAGTCGGAGATGAACAATTACTAACTAAAGGGCTTGCTTTGTGTATGTCACAAAACAACACTTCTTTCTAATCTACCTTATGTTTGGGTAAAACACCATCTTATAACGTGTAATAATTTGAAGGGAAATGAAGCCGTATTTTTCTGTGGAAATATTTTAAAACGGAATCCAACATAATATTGTATTGGCCTTCTCTGCTCAGGGGACACAGAAAACCTAAAGGTAATTGCAATATGTTAAATAAATCCTTTCACCCTCCACATGTTTCAATTCCCACTGTTCTACGAGTCCCCATCACTCTCAAAAATTGCTATTGTAGTGAAGGTTCTTATCAGCTAGAATTCCGTGTTAATGGCCAGCAATTTGTTAGTTGTATGTTTGTCTGGAAATTGCTTCAGGTCTTTGGAGCTTTCAGTACATGACTGTACCAACACTGTCTGATATCCTTGTGCTTGTTAATTCTTCGTTTCTTTCTAATAGGAGGAATCAATGAAAATCACAGAGTGCACCTGCGACGTACTAATTCCACCCACATCAAATGATCGTTATAGCCATGGCAGGTTCTGACAAGTCAGGAATGAGCTGGGAATTGTAACCGATTCACTTGGGAACGTTTACTACAACAGGAGCTACTCTCAGTTCTCCATTGTCACCTCGCAGAAGAAGAAAGAGCTACCAGAAATATCATTAGGATCCAAACGAGTACTGACAGGAATAATTGTTAAGCCACCCATCAAACATAAAGATTCAATCACAATGACCTGGCAATGATTGAATAGAATTACCGCCAGCAGTTCAGGTTTAACATGAATAAAGCTGAGTTTTGTACCTTCTTGAGACAAGCGCAAAAATGGAGATAGTACTGCCTGTAGCCATCGGTGGGACCATGATTCTTTATTCCATCCTATCAAGCTGCTCAGTGATATCTGTAGGAATGAACTGCAGATGCTGGTTTCAACCCAAGATCGACATAAAATGCTGGAGGAACTCAGCGGGACAGGCAGCATCTCTGGAGAGAAGGAATCACACTCAATCACAATCACAATCACAATAATACTTTATTAGCCAAGTATGTTTTGCAACATATGAGGAATTTCATTTGCCAATGTTAAAAACAAAAAGCAACAGAACACACAAAATACATTTTAACATAAACATCCATCACAGTGACTCCTCCACATTCCTCACTGTGATGGAAGGCGAAAAAAATTCAAATTTCTTCCCTTCTGTGCTCTCCTGCGTTCGGGGCCCTCCGTTGACAGGACGATCTTGACTCCCATAGCCAGCGGCGTTTGGGCCCGCCGCATCAGGGCGATCAGCTCCTGCATCGGGGGGGGGATGTCAGCTCCCCCGCGCTGGCCATCGGACCCCGCGTCGGGGCTGGTCGAGCCTCCGCGTCATTGGAGCTTCCCGACTCGGCCTCTCCCGAGACTGCGAGCTCGCAATGGTAAAGTCCGCAGGCTGCGATTGGAGCGATCCCAGGCAAGGGATCGGCTCCGATATTAAGCCCACACCCCGCGGTGGGGCTCAAGGTCAGTCCGAGGAGGCCGCTAGCTCCATCGATGTTAGGCCGCAGAGCGACCAGAGATACGATCTGGAAAATAATCGCATCTCCGGCAAGGTAAGAAACTGAAAAAAAAGTTTCCCCTGATCCCCTCCCCCTCCTCGCACATGAAACAAACTGGAGAACATTTACACAATCTTTTAATACACACTAAAAATTTAAAAAATATCCAAAGAAACAGACAGACTGTTGGCGGTGCTGCCAATCATGCAGCGCCCCTGGATGTGACCTTTCGGGTTGAGACCTGTCTGACGAAGGGTCTCGACCCGAAACGTCACCCATTCCTTCTCTCAAGAGATGCTGCCTGTCCCGCTGAGTTACTCCAGCATTTTGTGTCTATGCTCAGTGATATCTGTCCTGCTGAATTCATTTCAATCCCCAATTCCAGATAGTCACCAATTTATTTTTTTATAAGAACTGCTTTACCCCCTCCCCCTAAAAATGCTTCTTGGCTAATCATCACCGTTAATAGATTTTAATCTATCATTGACACAATGCAACAATTGGCCTTCTTCTGTGCAGTACAACTCTTGAATCGTTGATGAAGCCATAGAAGTATGGCAAAAAATATATACAATGGGGATAACTTGATCACCAGAATCAATGCTGATGTTTTTGGGCTAAGGCAGGGCAGTGGATGCAATGGATGTCCAACTGATCAGCTCTGGCAATGGAAGAGATCTAGGATAGAAGGGTGGCTATGGGAATGGGAAGGGAAGTTGAAATGGTGAACAAGTGTAAAGCAGTGATGGTCAGCTTGGACATGATGGGTTAAAGGACCTGTTTCTGTGCTGTATCTTTCAATCAATCAAAACCTCAGATTCACTTGAACTCTGCCACCTCCCTCCCCTTTCTTGATCTCTCTCCATTACAGGGGACAGACTAAGTTCCGAGCTAACCATTTTAACTCTCCTTCCCATTCCTACACTGTCCTTGAGCAAAACACAATGTGCTGGAGGCACTCAGCGCACCAGACAGCATCTGTGGAAGGAATGGACAGATGACATATTGGGTTGGGAATCAAACTAGCTCCCAACACCCCCCCCCCTCTTTCCCGTGCCCCCCCTTCCCCCCCCCCCACCCCCCCTTCCCCCCCCCCTCCTACCGGGTGCACACACACTCTCTAACCACCTCCCAACTCCCCAGTCACTTTACCTCCTCTCCCTGGTACACTCATTTCACATCCCCATTCATCCCCCTCTTTTCCAGCTTTCCCCCCTCCTGCCCCCCCCCACCACTCCTAGTGTGAAGAATTGTCCACCCAAAATGTCGTCTGTTCATTCCCTCCCTCCACTGATGTTGCCTGACCTGCTGAGTTCCTCCAGCACTTTTGTGTCTTGCTCAAGATTCCATCATCTGCTGTTTCTTGTGGCTCCAGTTTCTCTGAGATGTAGCTCCTGAAAAATTGGAGCCAATAATTGGCACCGTTGTTACAAAACCTCTCGTTTTAAGTAAAGAACTTGAAATAGTTATTCGAATGTTGGAGAAAGGAATAATAGACAATTCTATTAAATATTTACTCGTGGTCTATTTGTCAAATTACTCACTATGCCATCAATGTCGGGAGATTTTATTTTTAATTTAGCTAATTTATTGCATTATAAATATTAAATGTCATTGTAAGTAAATGACACTGTTCATCAGCCAAATTTACCAATTGATGACATAGGCATGGTCAAAATATATTCATAGGAATTGACAATCAGACCATTGTTTGCAATATTATCACATCTACAGACCTCCCTAATCATTTTAACCACAATACTGACAGCAACAGATTTAACTATAATGTCCTGTTGTTTTAAATGCCAAAATAAGAAATGTTATGTAACTTGTGGGCTTAAGTATCATTTGACAGACAATAAAAGCTGCAAAATATGACTGGTTATCTGCCAAATAAAACTAATAGTAACTGGTAGTTTTGTTTACTATGTGGCATATAATAGTAGCACCGTGGTTGTTTTAGCTACAACATGAATGTCTGGTGTTGTAAATGCCTTTAGATTTGGATTTTTGTGGTGCACTGTGTTAATAAAAGTAATTCCGCTTCTCGCTCGGTCAGCACGTTCAAATTACTACACGTCACAGTAACATTTAGAGACACAAGAGGCTGCAGATGCAGTAATCTTAGACAAAAAACAAACTGCTGGAGAATCTTAACAGTTCTGGCAGCATCTGTGAAGTCAAAGTAATTGTCAACAATTTCAAATCCCCTGTTCATTCCTAATGCAGGGCCTCGACCCAAAATGTTTATCATCCCGTTACCTCCACAGATGCTGCCTGGCCTGCTGAGTTCCTCCAGCACCCAGTAACATTTATTTTGATTTAAGCTTTTTGGTAAAATAGTTGCTCCTTTCAATGTTTGAATGAGTGATTAACCATGTGGAGAGAGAAAGGCAACTTTTGCATGGAACATAACATTTTATATAAATGGAAACCAAATCTGGTCCTATTTGAAAAGTACCTTCAGCAAGCTAGGTGTCCCTGACCATTTTCTTAATTTGTCTCCACACTAGGCCTGACGATTGAGGCCAACCTTACTACAGCCACCTCCTGCAGCAAATGTCAAGTTGAAGCAAGCAGTGATGCTCATTGAAGCTGCTAA
Organism: Malacoraja senta; assembly: GCA_038087875.1. Taxonomy (NCBI): domain Eukaryota; kingdom Metazoa; phylum Chordata; class Chondrichthyes; order Rajiformes; family Rajidae; genus Malacoraja; species Malacoraja senta. The sequence continues at coordinate 122,868,476 of CM075977.1, forward strand.
TCCATTGAAAGGCCTGGATAGAATGGATGTGGAGAGGATGTTTCCACTAGTGGGAGACTCTAGGACCAGAAGGCACAGCCTCAGAATAAAAGGATGTACCTTCAAAGAGGATATCAGGAAGAATTTATTTAGCCAGAGGATGATGAATGTGTGGAATTCTTTGCCACAGATGGCTGTGGAGGCTACGTCATTGGGTATTTTTAAAGCAGATATTGATAGGACCTTGATTAACACGAGTGTGAACAGTTATGGGGAGAAAGCAGGAGAATGTTGTTGAGAGGGAAAGATAGATTAGCCATGATTGGATGGCGGAGCAGACTCGATGGGCCCAATGGCTTAATTATGCTCCTATGGGTTTTTATGGCATTATTCAATCAATTAATTAATCAATATTCAATCAATACTGCCTGATACCTCATAAAATTTGCCAAATAAAATATAAGCAGATAATATTGACAGATTGAAACAAATAAGGTCATTAATACTCAATAAGTTAAGATATATCTGTTTGGAAAGAAACAGTTACTGCTTCAGGGCATTATTTCAGGATATGTTTCTTATACCTTTAACTATATTATGCCCTCGACCATGTCTCAATTACACTCTCCCTAAATTGAAAAGCCTGATTTTCCACACTCTTCCCTTTAACTCAGTTTCCTGACATCAACACTTCTCTGCATGACCTGCAATGCTTGAATTTCCTCTCTTCTCAGTGCACAGAAATGGATTTGATCAGCCCAGATTATAAAATGCCTCAGATTTTATATTCTAATATTTTGCTTATGTAGTTTACGAACCTCAGTTCTAATCTCTGCTGGCAGCCAATCATGAAGTTTGCTTTTCATCTATTCTTTGATTCAGCGCATAATATTTTACATTTATATGTATTACATTTTGTCTGCTCAGTATTCTGCCAATCTACATCTTTGCAGCTTGTGATCTGACACTTTAAAAGCTTTCCCGCCCCTCCTGATTTTATTCCCCCCGTAAGTTGGGATCAATTTGCATTGAGTTTCCTGGTCATTTATGTAAATTGGAATGTCATAGTCCCAACTTTGAGATCTGGGCCATCCTTCAGATTGCTTTGTTACACGGTGATATTATTGTCCCTCTGAATGTATGCTGACTGCTGTTTACTGGTCATCTGCACATTTTGTGGGTGGCACAGCGGTGCAGCGGTAGAGCTGCTGACTCAGAGCGCCAGAGACCTGGGTTCAATCTTGACTACGGGTGCTGTCGATGTGGAGCTTGCACGTTCTCCCTGTGACCGTGTGGGTTTTCTCCAGGTGCTATGGTTTCCTCCCACATCCCAAAGACGTGCAGGTTGTAGATTCATTGGCTCCTGTAAATTGCCCCTAGTGTGTTGGACATAGAACTAGTGAACGGGTGATCAATGGTTAGCATGGACTTGGGGTGCCAAAGGGCCTGTTTCCATGCTGGAATAATAAAAACGAAAAAAAAAAACATTTGCACTCAAAAAGATATTGATTAGCAACAGAACTTGTGGCTATTTCTCCCAGCCCCAGTTCAATGCCTAGAAACCATGCCTCCAATTGCTTCAGGTGAGTCTTGTTGACTCAGCACAGACCGGATTCACAATAGGGATCTGCCAGGTAAGTACAGGTTGATATAGTGAAATATTTACTAGAGTGACAAAAAACAAGGAGAAAAATAATTAAGAACAAGAAATACTGCTCTTGTACAACTGATCATTGATGCATTTAAGTAACCTTAATCAATTGTTGAAATTTGAAGAAAATAATATTTATTGAACTGCAAAAGAAAATTCCAAGCATTTCTATTTCTTGCAGCCATGCATATGCAGGGTGCACTCATAATAACAAATACAAACATCAATTTATTTTCAGAAGACTGTCATCATACATCCTCTTATCACTGCATACAAGTAGTGCGTCACTGATGTCACTATTTATTTCAACAAACCATCTAAATCCTTGTACCACACACATTACAATCCCAACAGCTCTATGAAAATATAGTTGAACATATTCAGCATTCATTTTACTTTGTCAAATCCCAAGCCATTTTTCAATATTACATAGGAGCATTTGATATAAAGCAGCTTTGTGAGGTAGTATTTTATCCACCTAAATATAACTATAAAATGAATAGAGTGAAAGTGTGCTTCAGCTACACAATATCTTCTTCAATAACATCTGGCAAATTGAAAGATTCAAGATTTGAATGAAAAAACCCAGCTTACATTTCAAAATGTAAGCTGTTCAGGCAGTTTCTTGCCAACATTCCCTGCAGAGAATTTGTATGTATGAATAAGTAGTGTTTAAAAAGCACCTTTGGCATAATGCAGGGTAGTTCACAAGATCATTCATCACACCAAATCAAGAAAGGAGATATTAAGGTCAATGACTAAAAGCTTGGCAAAAGCAATATATTTAACAGAATGTTTTTGAAGAGAGAGAGAGAGAGAAAGAGAGAAAGAGGGGGGGGGGGGAGAGGGGGGGAGAGGGGGGGAGAGGGGGGGAGAGGGGGGGAGAGGGGGGGAGAGGGGGGGAGAGGGAGGGAGAGGGAGGGAGAGGGAGAGGGAGAGAGAGGGAGAGAGAGAGAGAGAGAGAGAGATTGATTGATTGATTGATTGATTGATTGATAGATAGATTAGGAGGGTGGGGGAAACGTTTAGATAAATCATTCCAGAGCCTGTGGGAGTTGTCAAATAGCTGAAAGTATGACTGTGAGTTGAAGAAACTAGAGAATTTTGAGGTCAGGATTAAAGGAATGCAAAGTTATTAGAGATTTGTATGTAAGGACAGCAGACATTGCAGCAAGGATAAGCCACTGAGCCATTTGTTTCCATCCAGCCCATTCATAAGAATTGTTGATATTTCAAATGGTGCCTCTTTTCTGCACTAGTTCTTTTCCCATAATTTCTTCAATTTCTAAAACTTTCAGCCTCTGTCCTGATCCATCGGTGGCTGAGCTTTCCTAGTATGGAGGATATAACATTCCAAAGATCCTCTCAATGAATGGATTTCTTCTGCTAATTATTGACCTCTTGTCTTGAAATTAGGATTCTGATTCCAGCCAGGGGAGACAAATAACAACCCCCCCCTCCCCCACTCCACTCAACTTCGGCATGCTGCTTGCTTCTGCATTTTGCCATACAACCACAGGAGATGCAACACCCATCCTTTCACCTCTTGCCTTCCCATCACCAAGGAAACCAGTCAGTTCTTCCAGGTGAAGCAGCAGTTTTCTTGCATTTATTGTAGCCTACCCAGTGTTCAGAATATGACATTCTCTACATTGACGATACTAAATACAGATTGGACAACTAAAGTGGGTAGTATTGTAGACAGTGAAGATGGTTGTCAAAAATTCCTGCAAAACCTTGATCGGTTGGGCAAGGGGGCTGATGAATGGTTATGGAGAAGTGCGAGGGGTTGCTTTTTGGGAAGTCAAACCAGGGCATGACCTACACAGTGAATAGCAGGGGTCTGGGGAGTACTATTGAGCAAAGGGAACTAGAAGTGCAGGTAAATAGTTCCTTGAAAGTGGCATCACGAGTAGATCGGGTGGTCAAGAAGGCCTTCAGCACATAGGCCATTATCAGTCAGAGTATTGAGTATAGAAGTTGGGAGGTCATGTTACAGTTGTACAAGACATTGGTGAGGCCACATTTTTCGAGTATTGTGTTCAGGTTTGGTCACCCTGTAATAGGAAAGAGGTTGTTAAGCTGAAATGGGTGCAGAAAATATTTACAAGGATGTTGCCAGGTGTTGAGGGTCTGTGGTGTAGAGGTATACAAGATCATGAGAGGAATAGATAGGGTAAATGCTCTTACCCAGAGTGAGGGGGGAAAGATTTAAAAGGAACCTGAGGGGGCAACTTTTTTTTTACACAAAGGGTGGTAGGTGGAAAGAGCTGCCAGAGGAGATAGTTGAGGCGAATACTATCACATTTAGACAGGTACATGGACAGGAATGGTTTTGAGGAATATGTGCCAAATAGAGGCAGGCAGAACAAATGTAGATGGGGCATGTTGGTTGACATGGGCAAGTTGCGCTGTATGCCTCTAATCTCTTTGTCAGTTGACAGGAGTAATTAAGAGTTCAGTTAACTGCCATTTAATTGACCATCCCTTTCTGACCTCACCAAATGTGAATTCCAGCACCATTATAACAACCAAAACACAACCTTGAGAAATAGCACCTCATTTTCTGTCTGTGCATATGGCAATCTGCAGGAATCAGTTTTCAAATTCTCTAACCATAGATAACTTGCCCTCTCTTTCTATATGTATGAGAACAGACAATTTCTGCTGTCAACATTGTTTTGGCTCAATCTGTCTTTCTTTTTCTATTTTTGTATGATCTGTTGGCCATCCCCCATGCCCTTACTATTCACAACACATTACACAGAGAAAGCAGCTGAATATGACTTTCATTGCTTACCTGCAACACTATAGTCTCACTCTATAGAAGCTAATAACATTGTGCCACCCTTTCCCCTCCCTCACCTTCTCCGCTATCTAAAACAAACTTGTTTTTTCTTTCTTTCTTAGTCCTGAGAAGAGTCTCAGACCTGAAACCTCAGCTGTTTCTCCTTCCAGAGATCATACTTTACCTGCTGTGTGGTTCCAGTATTTTCTGTTTTTATTTCAGATTTCCGGCATCGACATTTTTTTTTCAGGAAAGATAACATCCTCATTCAGTCTGAAGAAGAGGCTCAACACAAAACGCTGCCTGTCCAATTCCCTTCACAGATGCTGCTTAACCTACTGTGCTCCTCCACTAGCTTGTTTTATGTAGTCTTACAGTATATAACGGTGTTCTTTATATAATTGCAGACAGATGTCTTTACTCTAGTACTAAAATGTTCTTGCAATAAAGGTCAACATAGTGTTTCCTTTCTAATCGGTTGCTGTACCTGAACATTAACATCCAGTGATTTGTGTACAAGGATACCCACGTCTTTCTCTATACCATCTGGTTTGCACTTCTTGCCATTTAAACATAAACTCTGCTTTTCCATGTTTTTCTTCCAAAGTGGATAACTTCACATCTTTCTACATTCTATTACATCTGCCATGTCTTCTCCCCGTCACTTAATCTATGAATAGGATATCCTACTGATGCCTCTCTCGAATCCTCTACAGAGCCCACATAGCTATCCAGTATCATCAGCAAACTTGGATATAGTGTACTTGAATCCCTCGTCCAAATCAATGATGTGGATTATGGACAGCCGGGGTCTTTACACTGATATTTAGTGTAAAGATTTTAATATTTTGGCCTATTTATTCCAAGCTTTATTTTCGGTCCATTTACCAATCTTCAATCCATGTGAGTATATTGCACCCAATCCTATGTGCTCTGATTTTGAGTTTTTTTCCCCAGTGGCAAATTTATTAAGAATCAATTCCAAATACACTACATTCTCCGTTCGCCCTTATCCATCCTTTCATTACAACATCATCAAATTCTAATAGATTTATCAAAAGAGATTTTCCTTTCGTAAAGAAGATAGACACAAAGTGCTTAGCGGATCAGGCAGCATCTCCAGAGAAAAAAAAGATGGGTGACGTTTTGGGTCGGAACCCTTCTTCAGACTCACGTTTTGGGCCGTGACCCTTCAGCGGCATAAACGAACATCTGCCGTTCCTTTTCACGCAGTTTCCTTTCAAAATTCCATGTTGAGCCGCTCAAATATATTATTGTTACGTTCCCTGTTACCACTTAATCAATTCTATCATTATATTACAAGTGGAGTATAGTTGCCCTGTCTTCTGTCATTCTCTGTTCTTAAATAATGGGGTTACATATGTTGCCTTCAAATTTCTAGAAACAATTCTAGAATCCATAGAATCTTGATATTATAACTACCACGTGTTCACTATCTCCATAGCCACCTGTCAAAATCTTGGGATGAGGGTCATTGGGTTTTGGCTATTAATTCGTTTTCAGTCATGTTATCATTTCCCAGAGATTCTTGTGTCTCTTCTGTGAAGGTAAACAAAATGGTTGTTTAATTTCTCTGCCATTTCCTTTCTCCCCAGTACATTTTCTTCTGTCTCAGTCTGAAAGGGAGCCACATTAGATTCTGTTTAACTTTTTCTTCTTACATATCTACATCAGCTTTTACTATCTGTTTTTACATTATTTATTAGACACCTTTTATATTATCTTCCTCCTACCATCTCACTTTCTTTTCCCTTTTGTTCTAAATTAGGAAATGCTCCTAAAGCTAACACTAAGTACCTGTGTTGGTGGCTTTAAGATATTTTCTTGATTTAATACCATCTTTAACTTCTCTGCTTAATCATGGCTAAACTAATTTTCTTTAGGTTTTTGAGTATTGCCAGGATACATGTTTGTTGTAAACTGTGTATTTCTTCTTTAAACATTAGTTTTTACTTGCTTACTGTCTTATGTTTTAATATAGTTTCCCAATTTACCAAAAGCAATCTTGCCTAATATTTCCTTTTTTTAAATTAAGATTCTGGTTTCAAATTCAAATAAATTGCTTTTAATCAGGATATAATATTTTATCAAAAGATTATCACTTTTGCACAATTATTTATTAAACTTTTCTTATTGTACAATTCCACATCTAAAATACCCTTATTAGCTTCTCAATAACTCATTTAGAAAAGCATCTCTAATGCACCCTATGAATATGCTTACCATACTACTGCAGCTAATTTGCATTGCTCAGTCTAAGTGTATTGTATTCCTCCATAATTCATATTCCATATCCCTTTAGTTTTCTACTTCATACCATACCATATATTATTCCAACTGTTGGGGAACCCAAGAACAATTTCTCCCAATGCTTCTACACTTCCTGTTTGGCAATGTGTGCATTCAGATTAAGAACCTTAAATTTGGGCTTTCTACATTTTTCCTGACCCATCTCTAATTGGATCAGTAACTTAATGTTTTTTATGTACTTGACAGTTGATGTTCATCATTGTTTATTATGTTAAGTAATGATAAACATATTCTTATCATTATCAGAAAAGCTAATTTTTTAATGATCCCGCATTATGACTTTGTCCATTCACATTAATGATCTGAATTTCCCTTCATTGGAAATGCCTTCCCCACCAGTTAGTTTAAATGTGTAGGACACGATCTCGATCTGAAACTTCAGCCATTCATTCTCTCCAGAGATGCTGCCTGTCCTGCTGAGTTACACTGACATTTTGTGTCTATCTATAGTTAGCTTAAAGCCTTACCTACAGTTAGTTATTCAATTTGACCAATTCTAGTGAAACCTGTCCCAATAAGACAGTTTGCCCTTTCCCCACTATCGGTTAATGTCTGACAAATTAAAACTATTTTCTCCCATAGAACTCAATGGGCCTGGAGTAACTCAACCGGTCAGACAACATTTTGAGGACAGGGATAGACGACGTTTTCAGTCTAGACCCTTCTTCAGACTGGTATTGTGTTCTAATTGTCCTGCATCTGCAGTTCCTTATGTCCCCATTTTTTCCCATGGCACATTTTGAGCTATGCATTCTGCTCTTGTTGACCGGGGTCAACTTCTATGTAGTTTAAATAATAACCCAGAGACTATTACTTTGTGGTTCTAATACTTAATTTATACCCTGACTGCCAATACTCCTTCAGTTATACCTTCTTCGAGTGCTATCTATGTTGTCATTTCTTGAATGGACTAAAATAAATTGCTCTTTCCTCTCCCATTCCAATTTCCTCACCAACTCCAATGAGCTGTTATTAACCACAGCACGAAATAAGCAACACAGCTGCAGAGAAAATATCTAATCTGTTAATTTTACTGTCTTATCAACAGATCATTTGTTTTCACCCACCCCCCCCCCCCCTATGTCAATGGTCATCAGCAGTGCTATGGTCAGTTTGGTCATCTTCCCACCATATTTTTCATATGGAAAAGTGCAAGAATTAAGGCTCCTCCAATGCTATCTGCTGGGTCCACATACCTGCCTCATGCAAATGGCCTTGCCTCTTGACTGACAATTTCTGTGGAACTTAATCTTAGGAATGTAACTGCTTCTTGAAACTTTCCCCCTCCCTGATGCACCACAGGGTCTGAATCTCAGACTCCAACTCATAACTTCAGCCAAAGTTTCTTGAGCGGCAAACACTTACAAGGCATAGTGTCCATTAATCACTATGGTTTCCATCAACTCCCACTTACTGCAGCTGCAACATACCACTATGTTGCCATGGTTCCTTTATTACAATTTATTCATTTAATTACTTTATTTCATTAATACTCTGTGTCACTAAAACGGGGTCTATTTCAGTTAGGCATTTTGACTCTTAAGGGGTTTTTCTCTCCACAGATGTTCCTGTTTGCCACACATTTCCAGTACTTTCTTTTATAAAATACTTTGTATTATGTAATTTCGTGTTAAATTCTTTTTTGTTAACTCATCTTTCTCATTTATTCCTTTCTTCCAAATTCAGCTTTTAAAATCCTATTTCCTGACCATCCAGCTTTTCCCAAATTTGCAGTTCTACACCAAGTGTCATCATTTATTGATTTGGTTTCTTCATCAAAATGAAGCTAAAATTATTTAGACACTTTGGACATGTTCAAACAAATACTCACGCTCTTTTACATATATTTACACATATAATGAATATCAAAAAACAATTCCAAAACATCAAATGCATTGCATCGATTGAGTTGATATTTAAAAAATAATTAATCTGATTTATAGCTTATCTTTTTTTACATCATCTGTTAGATGTGCAATGAAGGTACTGGACACTGGACTGAAGAAGTACAATTATTAGGGCAGGCTGAGCAAACTGGGTCCCTTTTCTCAATCAAATAGAACTTACAGATGCAATCTGTTGAGCATATTTAAAATTATGAAGGATTGCATGGAGAAAGGTAGATGTAGGCAAGGTGTTTCAAGTTGAGAAAATACAAAACTATTCACGATTTATGTTAAGGGAGCCACCACTGAAAACTGTGAGGGATTCTGCAGAAATTTATTTACATGGACACTACTTTGTAAGGTGAATATTATGTTACATGGTCATAGAGAAGTTGGAGATGAACAGGGTCGAACAGGGAAAGAAGGGCTTTATGATGGAGTCAGATGAAATAAGATGGGAGGAGGATTGTATGAAACATAAACATGCATAGAACTGTGCAGTCAAGGTTCCTGAATCTGTGCTGCCGTTTCTTCATAATTCCATGCAGTATTAGTTTCCCCCCACATCACATATGAGAAATATTGAGACAAAAGCATGTTTTCAGGCTTCAAGTCTTTTAGCTAATTCTTTCACAGTGGTGATGCAGGGACACTTTAAATTGGCAAGTTTTGCTCATTCTGGCAGTCAACCCACATCCTGATGAGAAAACAGCAGGCAATTACATCTTGTTTAAAATCAATGCTTGGAACCAACTGCGTCAGCCTTCTGAGCATTACAGACTCTCGTGTTAGGCAGCTGGAAGCATTAAATCCCCATGTTTTAAACCACGTCACAGCTACAAGGCTCCCATATCTACTCTATGTTTTCTCAATGCACCTTGCTTTTATCACATTAGGATTCAATTCATTTTCAATCACCAATGTCTCTGGAACCAGTAATGTCTCCTTCCAAAGGACATGCCATATAAAGGATGTGTTCTTTCATTGTGCAACATTTCTACCTTCTTGCCAAAGTGGATTGATGAATATATTTAAAGACAAGTTTATATTAGGGAATGCATGTGAATGAGTTGTCCTGAACTAGTGTGCAAATTTATTAAAGCATTAAATAAATGATTGATACAGCTCTGTGGAGATTCTCTTTGAAACTGCCATAATGAATTGCTGTACACTTATCTAAAGGATTAAGCAGAATATGATTATCCCTCATTTACACACACTGCCGCACATCACAAATTAGGGTTTTCTGACATTGTTAATAGGAGTGTAGAATCATGAAGTCATACTGTACAGCAGGGAAAAAGGCCCTGGGCCCAACTTGCCAATGCTAACCAAGATGCCCCATCCATGCTAGTTACACTTGCCCATGTTTGGCCCATATCCCTCTAAACCATTCCCATTCAAGTAGCTGTCCAATTGTCCTTTAAATATTTAGAAAGGAACTGCTGATGCTGGTTTACACCAAAGGCAGACACAAAATACTGGAGTAACTCTGTGGGTCAGGCAACATCTCTGGAGAAAATGAATAGGTGACGTTTCAGGTTGAGACCCTTCCTCAGTCTGAACAAGCGTCTCGACCCTAAACGTCACCTATTCCTTTTCCCCAGAAGTGCTGCCTGACCCGCTGAGTTTATCCAGCATTTTGTGTCTATCTTTTAAATATTGTTATAATACATGTCTCAAACACCTCAACCTGCTTGTTCCATATATCTACTACCCTCTGTGTGAAAAAATAGCCCCTCGCGCTTCTATTAAATCTATCCCCACTCACCTTAAACCCAAGTTCACTGCATCTTGTTTCCCCTATTCTGGGTAAAAGACTGTGTGCATTCACCTGATCCATTCCCCTCGTGAATTTATACACCTCTATAAGATCACCCCTCAGCCTCCTGCACTCCAAGGAATAAAGCCCTAGCCTACTCAATCACTCCTTACGACTCTGGCCCTAAAGTCCTGGCAACAAACTTGAAAATCTTCTCTGCTCTCTTTCCAGCTTAACAACATCCTTCCTATAGCCGGGTGTTCAAAACTGAGCTCAATACTCCAAATGTGGCCTCACCAACATCTTGTATGACTGTAACATAACATCCCAACTTCAAAACTCAATACCCTGATTGATCAAGGCCAATGTACCGATTTCTCTCTCTAGTTACTCCATTTCCCTTAATGTACATAAAATCTCCTTGGACTTTCCTCAATATTATCAGGCAGATCCATTTCTTGCTCCCTTTATGCCCTCCTGATTTCCTTCTTATATATGTTCCTCAGTTTGTGAAGTGCTCCAGGGATACCCTTGATATCAGCAGCCTGTACCAGTCCAATGCCTCCTTTTTCATGACCAGAGCTTCAATCTCTATCTAGGCTTCCTTAGTCCGTTCACTGTAACAGGGACATGCATGCCCTGAACTCTTGTCATCACACTGTAGGCAGCATTGTGGTAATTGCATTCTTTCTTCATTTTGCAAAATAGGTTTTTGGTGACCACACATTATCACTATAGCTAGGAAACTAAAATTCAATGACCAATGTTTTCTTTAGAACCATATCCAAAACGAAGCACTGCTTTGTGCATAACAGAAAAATGAAGTGCTCAGGATAAGGTTCCTGATCTGTTATTGTTAAACTAACATACTATCATATAAATGTATGTCCAGAGTTCATTAGCACACTTATTCATGACACACTTTATATAGTGACATAAATTTAAGTCCTCATTGACACCAAGTTGTGTGATATTAATTTCCAATTTGTTAAAGATGGATTAGATTAGAAAATACCAAGTGTCAGAGGCCATTAACAATTACGATATGATTCTTCAGAGCCAATCCGGGTGTTCTTCGAGGATATGACGAGGTATTGAATGGCCACTTTGCATCGTTACTATACTTTGCATAATGAAGGGGAGAATTGAGTTACCATACCTTTGTTGGATAAATGTAATTGAAAATTTCGAAGTGAATGGAGATGCAGTTCCAGCAAATGAAAGGAGTTACAGACATCACAGATCTTCTCTTCCCATCTTCAGAAGATGAAATAACTCCCACGTTAACAACAATCTACTTGAACCACTTCAATGTTCTTACTCATAACATGCTACCATCTGCACCATGAAAACCAAATACAGATTGACTTTGCTCAATACATTCAGTTTGTGGCGGTAAGACTGAACTTCCAATTTTCTGCTAGTTTACTTTTCCATCGCACTCCCACTGATCGCTCTGCCTTTGGCATCCAATACTGTTCCAACAAAGTTCAGTCAGCTCAAGAAGCAGAATTGCAGCTTGTCTATGCCCAGTACTGCCCTTGGGATTCAATGATGGATTCAACAATTTCAGATAATCAGCCATTGCAGTTTCATATCTCACATTTCCAGTTTAATCTCCTTAATTTGCCCCCTCTTTTAGTATTTTAAATGTCATTAGTCTGCTATCATTAGCATCTCTTCCAGCATTTCATTCCTATTTACTGGTGTTTACAATGCACTAGCAGCCTGCTCTCCACCATTTATTTACTCAATCTTGCCTCCACTGCACTCTATAACAAACCTTCTCTCTTGTTTTCTCCATCTCTCTTTGCTCTGAAAGTTTTTAAACTATCCGAATTCTTATGAAAGGTCATCAACCCAAAATATTAATCTGTTTAGATTTCCACAGATGCTACCCGATCTTAGTTTAGTTTAGAGATACAGCACAGAAACAGGTCCTTCAGCCCACTGAGTCTGCACATTAACACTATCCTACACACTAAGGACAATTTACATTTATACCAAGCTAATGTGCCTACAAACCTGTATGTCTGTAGTGTGGGATGAAACCGAAGATCTCGGAGAAAACCCACATGGTCACAAGGAGAAAGTACAAACTCCGTACAGTTTGAACATTTTCAGAATGTTCTGATTTTACTTCAGGAGTTTGTGGTCCTAATGGCACTCATCTTAAGATGTTTCGATGAAATGCTGGCTTGAAACCTGATCTATATGTTTAATATTATTCAATAGGACCTTTTGCTTAAGTGGCTATTAATATATTTCAAGTAATCCCTTCCTGAAACCTGCCCATAATTACAACCAAACCAATGGACTGTTTAAAAAAGAAGGCTAATTTGCTTGATTTTACACTTTCAGAAAGTACCCAAAGATGATTGATGTTAGCAGCCAGATCAGCACTTTGTCTCGATCTTTGAAAAATACTTGACTCTTGATCTTTGAAAAGTATTTGACCAGATAGAGCAGGAAGGGCACTAAATATCATTGGGTCCAATGAGATTAGTTGACTGAAATTGGTTTGAACAGGAAGTGGCATTTGTCACTGAAAATGAAAACCATTGGAGACTCCGAGCCACAGGCTGCACTTCAATATCAATGACTTGAAAGAAAGTATCAGGAACATGTCGTATAGCTTTGTAATTGAGAGAAAGGTAATTGTAGATAAGAGTCTTAGATCGGAAAATTAGATTGGAAATGATTGAAGATGCGATTCGAGGATTAGCTCATATCCAAAATATATTTTTTAATATAGATAAGCTTAGCATGATTTATAGTTTTGTTTAGAGATACAGAGTAGAAACAGGCCCTTCGGCCCACCGAATCCATGCCGACCAGCGATCCCCATACACTAGCACTATCCTACACACTAGGGACATTACAATTATAACAAGCCAAGAAGCCTGCAGACCTGTACGTCTTTGGAGTGTGGGAAGAAATCGGAGCTCCCGGAGAAAACCCACGCAGGTCACGGGGAGAACGTACAAACTACATACAGGATCGAACCCGAGTCTCTGGTGCTGTAAGGCAACAACTCTACCACTATTTCACCGTGCCGCCTATAGACCGTAATGGACCTTGGTTGAGGTAACTCCAACTATGCATCCACCATGAAAAAAATGTGTGTTTAAGGCTGCTGAACAGAAGGAGGATCTGAGTGCTATATTGTGCAACTCATTGAAGATATAGGATTATTTCATGAACTTACAGTAAAAATTAGCGAGATTTAGCATGCATTGCCAAACCAGTTAACGATCGGAGGAGGAAGTATTACACAGCAACTGTGTAAAACATTGAATTGGCATTGTGTAGAAAGAAGCCCAACCAGAATATCATTGGAGGTTCATGTGATTGATTAATTAACGTGAACTATTACAATAGACTTAGAAAGAAGAGGAATGTTATTCAAGAAAAACAAAGACTACAAGAAGTTATGCCAAAGGTCTTTAAAGCCATGCAAGGATTTGACCCAGTAGGAAAAAAAGAACCAATCAATTTATAGAAGATCAATGGTGCATATCGAAGACATAAGTGAATAAAACTCTGTTAGATATTAGGAATGAATATTTTCATTGAATCTTCATTGCATTGTGCATTATCCTTGAATTCATTGTAAGCATTCACCAGGTGAAGGTCTGATAATGCCCAACATAACTTCAAATACAACAAGAATGATCAGGGAGAGAAGTGGATATGTCTTGAAGTAAAGAAGTTACTTGACTAGTAATCAAAAGACTGGACCAGTGACCTGGCTATTGATTATTAGTTTAATAGCATCATTAACACTGCTGCAGTTAGGGATTTAAAGTTAACTGAATAAATATGAAATATAAAGCTAGCATCAATTATTGAGACCGTAAAATCATCTCAATGCTGTAAAAATCCACTTAGTTCATTAAGGTAATCAGAGTAGGAAAGCCAGTCAGAAGGCAAGCCAGACTCCAGACCATAAGTCTCAAGCAGGCAATTTATTCTTACCGGCCTTTAAAATGGCCTGGCAAGCAACACCACTCAACTCCAGGGCAAAACACATTGTTTCTTCCGGTAATGTTCATCTCCATTAAATGGATTTAAAATAGGTAACAATAGGCTCATAAGTTAATTAGTGAAAGGAGCAGAATTAGGCCATTTGGCCCATCAAGTCTACTCTGCCATTCAATTATGGCTGATCGATCTTACCCTATTCTCCTGCCTTCTCCTCATTACCCTTGACACCCGTACTAATCAAGAATCTATCAATCTCTGCCTTAAAAATATCCATTGTCGGCCTCCACAGACCTCTGTGGCAAATTCCACAGATTCACGACGCTCTGACTAAAGAAATTCCTCCTCATCTCTTTCCTAAAGGAACGTCCTTTAATTCTGAGGCTCTGACCTATGGTCCTAGACTCTCCCACTAGTAGAAACATTCTATTGGGACTTGATTTGTCACCAGCGAGATCAGAGAAGAATTTTCCGGAGGGGGTTTTTTCACCATTTTTGCGTGTTTTGTTTCCACTCTAATTAGTTTGGGGGAACTGAAGGAACTGAGCAGGTTGAGCATCAACTGTGGCCGGAAAGCAATGGTCAACGTTCCTGCATCAGGACTGTGAATGGAGAGGGAAGATATCAAGTATAAAGAGGAGGGGAGCAGTGAGACAGAAGCAAAGGGACGTGCGTGTCAGGATGCTGTTACAAAGAGATTTTAGTTTCACTTAGAGATACAGTGTGGAAACAGACCCTACGGCCCACTGACTTTGTGCCAATCACAATCACCAAAACACTAGTTCCAACCTCCACACCAGGGGCAATTTACAGAAGCCAATTAACCTACAAACCTGCACGTCTTTGAAATGTGGGAGGTAACGAGAACACCCAGAGAAAACTCATGCAGTCACAGGAAGAACGCACAAACTCCGTACAGACAGCACCTGTAATCAAGGTCAAACCAGGATCTCTGGCGCTGTAAGGTAGCAACTCTACCACTGCACCACTGTGCCGCCCCTGTGGGATCACATGGATATCAGACAACTTATTTTTTAAATATTGCATCTGCTCAAATAAATAGCTTTTTAAAATTCCTTAAATGGTAAATTTACTTAAAAGTAGGGATGTCGGTCATTTCGAATTTTTTTGTTTTTTTTAGTATGTCTAAATGTATGTTTTTTTAATGTGGGGTGGTGCGGGTTGGGGGAGGGGGGAAGGGGGAAACCGTTTCCAGTCACTTACCACGGTGGAGATGCGACTTTTCTCCTAGTTGTATTTCCGCCCTCCCTCGCGGCCTAACAACTTGGATTGGGGCGGCCTTTCCCGGAGACCGGCCCAGAGTTTCAGCAGCAGGCGCAGCATGGACTTTAACATCCCGGAGCCAGAAGAAAGGCTCCAACCGCCGGCCTGCTGACTTTAGCATTGTGAAGCCGCGGTCTGCGGAGCTTCTAACAGCAGGCGTGAAGCGGACTTTACCATCCCTTGCCGGGGATCGCCGGAGAAGAGCTCTGACCGCTGGCCTGCATGAGGCCTATAACATCAAGAAGCCATGGTCCCCGGTAAGAAAGTGGCCGATTTGGGCACTCCAAGCCGCAGAGTGTGTTCCATCCGTCCCGACGTCGGTGCTTCGATCATCCTGACGAGAGGGACTGTACATCGGGCTGTCCGTAGCGGCGACTTCGGAGGGTTAAGGCCTCAAACACGGGTGAACAAAAGGAGGAAGACTGATTGAACTTTATTTCCTTCCATCACAGTGATCACTGTGGTGGATGTTTATGTTAAGTTCTATCGTTCTTTTTAAGTTGTGTTGTGTTCTTTTAATTGTACGGGTGCATGGTAACTCAAATATCACTGCACCTTAATTGGTGCATGTGACAATAAATGTCAATCTGAATCTGAATCTGAAGTATGCGATAGAGTCAAACTGCGCAGAAACAGGCCCTTCTGCCCAAATTGCCCCTGATGTCCAAGATGCCTCATCTACACTAGTCCCATCTGCCTTCAAGCACATCTAGCACATGTCATCATCAGTCAAATAATTAAGTAGGAATATTATCCATTAAGTGTTTAATCAGTCCATTGTTTCTTTCCCTCATCCTGTACCCAATTTGACATTGAATTCAGTATTCTGCTACTTCCTGGTGAAGACATTACAATGCTCCTTCTTAAAGTTGAATAGTTGGGGAAGATATACATTTCTGCTCTGCTCTCCGGTCACAGATCCTTTAGACCCTGTGCACCGGTTGCAATGAAAAGCTTTGTTTTGCATGCTATCCAATCCTATCAAGATGTATCAATCGCATTAAACTCAGTATATTATGTAGTGCGAAGGGGAAGATACTGAGCACAAAATATAGTTTGTAGCACACCAATTCCAAAAGACAAAACTTCAAGTTTCTGTATCTTCTGCCCGAAGGTAGAATTGAGATACGAAAGGAACCAGACAGGCAACCTTGACAATATTTCTATCCTTCCTGATGCAACACACCATGATGATGGACTGGATGGAAGGAAGTGATGGACTAGGTTGTGCTCACCATTCTCTCGAGGTTTCAGGCAGTCAAAAGAAGAGAAGTTGCCATACCAGGCTGAGATGCATTCCAACCGAATACATTCTATAGTGTATCTGTTGAAACCTCGTGGATCTGCCAAAACTTCTCTGATACCTAAGATAGTAAATATGCTGATGCCATTTCTTGATGACAGCATCAGTGTGAAGGGACTGGGTGATGTTTCTGGTGATATGCATGCTAGGAACCTGATGCTGTCGACCATCTCTACAGCAGCTCCATTCATGAGGACAGGTTATATTCACCGCCTCACTTTCTTAGGTCAATAATCAACTCTTTCATCTTACCGAGATTAAGTTTCATCTTTACGATATTACCTAACACCATGACACTTGGTTCTCCAGCTACTTTGTCGCATCATCAACAGTGGGTATTGGCCGACAACAGTGTTATGATCGGCAAATTTGAAGATCGAGCTGGCATTGTACTAGACCACACAGTCATGGGTCTACAGGGAGTAGAGCAAGATGTTGAGATATTGGCTGACAGAATCCAGCTGCAGATAAACCTTTCGAAAGTCTGAGCAAATACAAACACAGTAAGCTCTTGGTGATGGTCATTCATCACTTGGACCAAGGTTCAGCCCACTATTGTAGAGAGTCAACCCAGCCTAATGACCAAAGTGACTGAAAGTGAAACATTTCAAATTCTGCTGTAAATTCATTTAACAGATCTTTGTTTTTCAAAGTGTCCCATGTTGCCTAGACCTCATATATCAAAACTAACCACAGAAAATGTTGAAATTGCACAGGATGTTAAGGGGCTGCAGTGTAGAGAAAATACAGATGGTTGGTATTTCAGTGCTGTATCATGAAGCAATTACCTTTCAAATCTCCCCAAGATGTTTCTACTTGAACCATTTCAACTGCTTCTGCAGGCAATCCCTTTACTTACAACAACTGGGACTTGAAAATGGCGCCAAACTGGTGACTCTGAATACTGGCTCAGTGTACTACTGCCATAAGCTTGCACTGTATCTGAGATGCTAATCTAATATGTATCTAAGTGCTTTTGTATAGTGATACTTGTACTGAATTGTATACCAAAATGAATTTCACTGTACCATGGTAGATGTGACAAATAAAGTACCATAATGTTCACTATCCTTTTTGTATAGCAGTTAAATGAAATGGTCAATGCCCATTCTCCGTTCCATAACCAATACCTGAAATATTCAGTTGAAATGGTACTTTAGCAAAAACAAAGCATTCAAAGATTAATCGGTTCAGCAAGATGTATTTGCAATATTTTCCCTTCAATTTCTAGTAAGGAGAGAAATCCTAATTCTAAAGACAGCAAGTGTAAATGCACCAAGTGTCTAAACAACTACACAGCATTATACAGCTGAACATGCATATATTTAGCCTCATGATTTAAACAGGAAAATAAGCAGATTACCAGAATCAGGATCACAGCCAAGTAAAGTTCCAAAGTTGGCTTCACACTGCGTCTATTTAATATTTACGCTAAATGCCAAGAATATCATTAGGTATAATTATCGTCATTATTTAAATACCATTTTTAGAACGATTTCCTCAGGCTTCCTTCCTGCCTCCAAAGAAAAATTCACATTATGTAAAAATCACATTTTGATATATAGTGTTTCTTGCAATGCAAAACGTGACATTCTATCAAAACCATACAATAATAATAATAATGAAACCCATATGGAAGAAAAAGTGGATCTATATAAGGCAATACAGACTATGAAGGTATTATGATCTAACCCATCAACAGGATAAATAAAGAATCAGATTAGCTGTTACCAACTCAAACCAATTTCATTTGGTTGCAAATCAGCTGCTCTAATCCTTACAGTCTTCCATCAGACTATGTTTATCCAACAAGGTTGCACATTAACAATGACATCCATGGAAATGATAAGGGTACGACTTACCTGGGTAACCGGGGGGAAAAGGTTATAGAAAGAACAGTCCAGTCTCCTTTCTCCGGATCAGTATTCAGGATCCTTACTGATGGTGCAGATGTGGACTTGAGGTTGATTGGGATCGGATGAGAGTTCCTCTCTCTCCCACCCTGGCTACCTGAGCTAGAAACATTTCAGACTTTGCATGGGCCCTAACCAAGCAACATTTATCATGTACTTGCAGAAATCAATCCAATCTGGAAGGAGTAAATTGCCATGACAAAGAAAAGTGAAAGTTGATCTGAATAAGAATGAAAATCCTAACTACACTTTGAAGTCACTTCATGCCCGCCATTTGCGTGAAGGTGTACGAGGTGGCATCACTGACTGACTTTAGTCAAAATGTAGAAACAAGGAACTGCAGATGGTGGTTTACAAAACAAAGACACAAAATGCTGGAGTAACTCAGTGAGTCAGGCAGCATCACTGGAAAATATGGCTAGGCGACGTATCGGTCCGACCAGAAATGTTGCCTATTCATGTTATCCAGGGATGCTGCCTGACCCACTGAGTTACTGCAGCATTTTGTGTCTTTCTCACTTTAAGTACATTTATGGTAGACACTGTAACTCAACAAATATATTAACAGCCTGCAAAATCCAGAATGACAAATCCAATGTACATCAATCCAATGTCTAAAGTTCAGCAATTCTTGCAAAATCATAACTTTCCATATAATCAATTAGATATACTGTATAACACAAATTTGTTTCCGGCTGTGTGGCTCCATTATAATGAGGATTAGAAGGATCTATGCAAAGGCATGGTTAATAATCTCAGAATATATTACCAGTTCATGCTGCTAATTGTTTTAATACATGATGAACACTTATCAGTGCATGCTCTCTGGTGCAGTTTTGAACAGTGCTATTGGTCTTCTTCTTATCTTAATTCCCTAAACCCCTTTTGCATAAGTCTCTGTTCAAAGCAGCAGCATTGTGAAGCATAAAATACCAAATGAGAAAATGAGTAACCTGAGCATTGTTGCTATAGCTGCAGCCTTCTTGGGCATTAGCTCTTTATTTTTAATTGGATCACCTTAAACTATTTACAAATACATTGACAATGTGTTGTAGATCTCGTCAGTAGATTCGACTCATGTACACAGACTTTTCCCACTGTGGGAAAAAATCTGTAATGAAGCTCAGATGAGGAAAACACAAGGAACAATTGAAAGCCTATCTTTATGAAAGCACACCACTATGTTTTATAAACCAAAGTGCCATGTGTTGTTGGCATTCCCTTATCAGTAATACTACAGCTGAATTAATTAGGATCAGAATTGATATGGTGGTAGCAAAGAATTTTAATGCAAATAATTCATGGTTTTTATTATCATGTGCAAGCTTACAAATTGAATGTGATCCATCTTCCTTTGATTGTTCATTCTGTGATAAGCCACCCAGGCATATGGAAACTATTCAATCCATTTGGGAATATCATGTCAATTACATCCCCTTCCTCATTATATTAAAAAATAATGGCAAGCACCAGAGTGAAAAACATCGGATGGAATTAGATTTTACTCTATTTGATTAAATATTAGTCACATCCCACATGACCAACTATAAAACCTTCAAAGTGCACCCTTTGTTTAAAAAAAGTTCACATTTACTTATATTAATAATAAAATAAGATAGGAAGCAAAAAAAAGTTGACTACCAACTCAAGAATGGGCCCGAGATTTAAACGCAAGTTGCTGGTTTGTAATTTACTAGATTGGCTGTGGAGAGGATGTTTCCACTGGTGGGAGAGTTTAGAACCAGAGGCCATAGCCTCAGAATAAAATGAAGTGCCTTTAGAAAGGAAATGAGATGGAATTTTTTTTCATCAGAGGGTGGTGAATCTGTGGAATTCATTGCCACAGACGGCTGAGGAGGTTGAGTTATTGGGTATTTTTAAGGCAGAGACTGACAGATTCTTGATTAGTACGGGTGTTAGGGGTGATGGGGAGAAGGCAGGAGAATGGGGTCGAGAGAAAAAGATAGATCAGCCATGATTGAATGGCGGATTAGATTAATTCTGCCCCTACAACTTATGAAAGGCTCAAAAGGCACTGTGAGCTGGAGCAGGATTGTTGATATACTCAATATTCCATGGCGGCGAATGGTCATAGAACTCTTAGCACAGATGATTCCTGGCCTGATGAATACTCCAAAGCAGTTTCTGCTTTTATTCCATTACTTTTATTGCTCGGCACCGCTGAATTATCAAGGGAGATCCAAATGTTGGAAGGGCAGAATTGGTGGTGCATTGTTCCCCGAAGGTCATACCATTTTTTTTCCATCTCTGCTGAAATCATTAGCTATGACCGCTGAGAATATTGATGATCACTAGTCAACTATCCTGATGAATGGCTCTGTCACCAGAACTGATTTAATGGATTTTTACATGACAGCTTCCTAAATAAGGTGCTTATACAATCTCAAGAGCACATATTAGCAGAATGTCTACTGAAGGGAAATATTCTTTTTAATTGGAAAAAAAGAGAGGGTTTTCCAATGGGGAAATTGTTTTCCTTAATTGTCCCCAGCACTCATAAGAACTCCCATCATCATTATATTTGAACTGTAAATTATGAACTTCGTGACCCATCTGTATAGTTTCATTAGGTTTTGATGACATGAGGCCAGACTCACACGAGTCAATTGAAGCCTTTTGTAATGAGCCATTGATCAATTTCACAAATGCTGATAATGATATGCTCCTCAATGAAACTGTTTATCTTGGCAATGTAAAACGACACAAAATGCTGTAGTAACAGGCAATATCTCTGGGGAGCATCGATTGGTGACATTTTGGGTTGGGACCCTCCTTCAGACTGATTGTAGGGGTAGGGGGGGTTTAGAATGCTGGAAGAGATGTGGGGGTGAGACCATCTCTCTTCCAGCTTTCTCCCCCCTACTACAATCAGTCTGAAGGAGGGTCCCGACCCAAGATGTCAACTATCCAAGTTCTCCAGAGAAGCTGCCTGAACCATCCTATCACCATCTAGAGTGTGGTTCTGACCTACTATATACCTTATTGGAGACCCTCGGAATATCTTCAATTATACTTCCTGGACTTTTTCTTGCAATAAACGTTATCATGCATCTGTTAACTGTGGACGGCCTGATTGTAATCATGTATAGTCTTTCCCCTGACTGGATAGCACACAACAAAAAAAGTTTTGCACTGTACCTTGGTACACGTGACAATAAACTAAACCCGCTGAGTTATTCGAGCTCTTTGCGCCTTATATTTTGTGAACCAGCATCTGCAGTTCCTATGTCTAACCTATAGAGGTGTTAAATGATAAAGGAATCTCAGATCTTCTGATGCAACTGAAACAATGTTTCACCAATACCTTGTTTTAATGCCCTTCAGCTAAAAGGCCTGTCTCACGGGTTTGCGGTCATTGGCGGTGAAACAGGAAGTTTCTACCGCTCGTGGACCGCCAGAGACCGCGGGGTCGGTCCAACGCACACCGCCGGGGCCGTACGGTGTAGGTCCCAACACCGCACGGTGCTCACAAAAAACCGACAATGTCGAAAAAACTTTTCCTACCGCACAGCCGCCGCCAGTGAGGCACGAGTGCGGCACGGGCACCGCCACAGCCGCCGCCAGTGCGGCACGAGCGCCGTGAGTCCAACTTTCACCGCCACAGCCACCGCCAGTGTGGCACGAGTGCGGCACGGGCACCGCCACAGCCACCGCCACAGCGCCGCGATCACCACCAGCACCGCCACAGCCCCGCGAACCGAAATGACATCATCGCGTAGCGCGTCGCGTTGCGCGATGATGTCATCGCGTAGCACGTCGCGTTGCACGATGTCATCATCCCCCGACGCCGCATTCTCGTGGAACCGGCCGTACGGAGATCACTCGGCCCCCGCGCAGCATCCGTGCGGCGCTCTCGCGGTTGCCGTGCGGTCCCCTCTTCCGGCAACGCCGCGCTTCACCGCCAATGACCGCAAACCCGTGAGACAGAGCCTTAACTGCTTCAAATGACTGAAAACCAAGAAGACTGCAGATGCTGGAAATCTGAAGTAAAGTCAAAACAAAACTGGTCAGTGAGGGAGAAAACAGCTTTCATTTTAAATTAGTGATCTTTGATCAAATCTGCAAAAGTGAAAACACAAATCTGCTTTTAAGTTGCAAAGAAAGGAGTGTAGCGAGCAAAGGGATTGTTTACAGAAGTTGGAGACCAGAACAAACAAACTGGCACAATTAATGTGTAAGGATTATGAGGATGAATACTGTCAAAGCTAACCCCACAGAAGGAGGTGTAAACAGAGGGAGATGCAGGACACTCTGACACTGCTGGAAAGGCTGCTGCCTTACAGCTTTAGAAACTTAGGTTCAATCCTGACCTCCAGGTTGTTTTGTGTGGAATTTACACATTCCCTCTGCGACTGCATGGGTATCCTCCAGGTGCTCTCACATCCAAAGTTTCCTCCCACATCCAAAGATGAAAGGGTTGGAAGGTTAATTGAATGCTACAAATTGCCCCTAGTGCGTAGGTGACTGGTGGAATCTTTTTCTCGCCTGAAGCCTCCTAATAATAAATGTCCACAAAAGACAATATGCTGGCTTACATTAAAAAGTTTCTTTAACAAAAATCGCAAGTTTATAGAAGTTGGAAGTGTTGTGGAGCAAGTGAATCACTCACAAAAGTATGTTCAGACCAAACAGAAACATATTTATTCAACTGATCCTTTACCAGTGTGGATTCCAAATCACTTTTCAGGTTTGGTTTTGTTTTCTGTGGAAACAATCACTAAATAACACACAGGGAACCATGACTGTGATTAACATCAGACCATCCTAAAAACTTTGTGGCTCAAATTGGTGCTTCTTCTTTTCAAATATTCTGATTGTTTTTGAAATTTAGCTGTTGCCTCTTTTAAATAATCTGATTAGTTTGTGTCATCAACTTTTAATCTGAGTGGAAGAAGTTATTTTTTTAATTTAAAATGCTGACAGGCTAATATTTGCAGCTTAATAACTGTTGGTTTATGAAGCAGACATTTGGTGTGTCTGAGAAACTGTGCACCTCTGCCTGGGATAATTTCAGCAGTAGCGTTGGTTTTCCCTTAATCACAGATGTCCTGAGCTCACTAAATGCTCATCTCACTCATCAAAAAGGATTTTAAAACCTTGGGCTGAAGCTAGCGTGACTCTTACAGGAGCTTTCCATAACAATTATATAGGATTTATTGCAGACAGGTATTAAAACAGATACAGTGAAGAAACTGTCACAGATTATACATGAGCCTGGATTGTGAGATCACCCAATAGGAAATTTCTGCTTGTGGAAAGTCTTTAATCCAGTAAATGGTATTTTTATTTTATTCTGTGGAAAGACTGATTTCCAGACAAGTGGTTGAAATGATTTATAATTTGCTGCAGGTGCGATGGACTGCTTTCAAATCTTTTTTTCTGCTCAGACAGAAAATGAAACAGAGATGCCCGTTCGTATCCATTTCTTTTTCCACAGTGGAGTTATAAAGGTTGCGGTTGACAAGGAGATGGGCCGAATAAATGAAAATAAATATGGGCATATCTATATCTGAATTAGACTAATGCAGGTACCATATCCAGTGTACAGAGTCTCACAATACCTGTTGAATATGACAATCATAAGGATTGCTGTCACGGCCATGTCACATTACAACAAACTTTGTCACTCAACTCAAAATTACATAAAAATGCAGAAACTGGTGAAGACCAAACCAGGTAAATATTGATGATTTGAAAGCTGAATAAAACAGCTGAAAAAGCTGAAATCTAATGACCTCCCTACTGTTCAGAACTGGATCAATTTATTATTGGATTCAATGCCAAAAAGACTGATCTATGAAGGGCAAAAAAGGAAATATAAAAACTGCACAGAAATCTATATGAATAATAGCAATGGAAGGAAAATTCATTTATCAGCCAGTGTCTTATGAGATCACATAGCATAAAACATCCCAGTGAGAGTATTGTTATAACACAACCTAGGAAGCTGGCAAGCATTCATGGAAAATAGACACAGGACAATGGTTCCACTTTTGTTATAGATTTAAAACAAACCACGGTATGTAGCTTAAAATATTAATAATGAAACATGTTCCTCTTTTTCCCCATTATATTCGCATTAAGTTTACATTCACATTAAAGTATAAATTAAGACGTGGAAATTGGACAAGCCCATTTTCAGCTGCAGAAATTATACCATTCTCACAGCAGGTACCCAATCACCCCTCATTTGTTTCCAGCTAATGCTACTCAAATAAAATCTGATGAAATGTTTACTGATCACTGCACGCAGTGGAAGAAACACAATATGTTTTGTTAACCAAAGACATCAAGGGACAGAGGCAAAGTCATTTCAGTGAAAACACTGAATATCAGAAAAAAACCGATGGGTAAAATCCCTCACACTTGTTCTTCTGTTATCATGCAAGCCTCAACCTCTGCTTAAAAGCCCTGTCCCACGGTACGAGTTCATTCCAAAAGTTCTCCCGAGTTTGCCCTGATTCGAACTCGGAGATTTACTCGGAGGTAATGGCCACTCGTCGGTACTCGGGGCTCTCGTGGACATTTTTCATCATGTTGAAAAATCTTCACGAGTCTTCCCGTGCTTACCTGCCATTAGCAAGTCTTCCCGAGTACCTGCCGTTAGCGCTAAGAGACGTCCCCGAGCTCCGACGTACCCGCTATGTTCATTCTCCGTGCTTACCACGAGTTTGATTTTTTTTTAAAACTCGGGAGAGCTCTTGGAATGAACTCGTACCGTGGGACAGGGCTTTTAGACAGAGGGACAAAGTTAGGCCATTCAGCCCTTCTAGTCCGCTCCACCATTCAATCATAGATGAAATCAGAGGCACTGTTGGCAGATATTTTCACACAGCTTCTAACTTTTCATCAACTTGCCATTCCGGCCCTCTGAATTTAACAATGAATTCGACAATTTCACTTGATTAACCTTTTCCAGTTAGCATTAGAGTTCTGCAAAAGGATATCAAATAATTTTCTCCACAGGCTCTCCACAGGCACTGCCTGACCTATTGAATATTTCCAGAATTCAGTCTTCATTCCAGTTTTCCAGCATCTGCAATGTTTTGTATCTCACAATTCCAGCAACTTTTTTTCCTCACCATTTCACAGGCTTCACCAGTTCAAGTCAAGTCAAGTGAGTTTATTGTCATGTGTCCCTGATAGGACAATGAAATTCTTGCTTTGCTTCAGCCCAACAGAACATAGTAGGCATTGACTACAAGGCATTCTATAAATATATACACACATGAATCAATATGCTGATAACGTGCT
Source organism: Malacoraja senta (assembly GCA_038087875.1). Taxonomy (NCBI): domain Eukaryota; kingdom Metazoa; phylum Chordata; class Chondrichthyes; order Rajiformes; family Rajidae; genus Malacoraja; species Malacoraja senta. Next base: position 122,894,632 of record CM075977.1, read on the forward strand.
AATAACAGTATTGGCTAATAAAGTTCAGTGTTATGTCCGAGCCAGGTTTAATAGCCTAATGGCTGTGGGGAAGTAGCTATTCCTGAACCTGGTCATTGCAGTCTTCAGGCTCCTGTACCTTCTACCTGAAGGTAGTAGGGAGATCAGTGTGTGGCCAGGATGGTGTGGGTCCTTGATGATGCTGCCAGCCTTTTTGAGGCAGCGACTGTGATAGATCCCCTCGATGGAAGGGAGGTCAGAGCCGATGATGGACTGGACAGTGTTTACTACTATTTGTAGTCTTTTCCTCTCCAGGGCGCTCAAGTTGCCGAACCAAGCCACGATGCAACCGGTCAGCATGCTCTCTACTGTGCACCTGTAGAAGTTAGAGAGAGTCCTCCTTGACAAACCGACTCTCCGTAATCTTCTCAGGAAGTAGAGGCGCTGATGTGCTTTCTTAATAATGGCATCAGTGTTCTCGGACCAGGAAAGATCTTCAGAGATGTGCACGCCCAGGAATTTGAAGCTCTTGACCCTTTCAACCATCGACCCGTTGATATAAACAGGACTGTGGGTCCCCATCCTACTCCTTCCAAAGTCCACAATCAGTTCCTTGGTTTTGCTGGTGTTGAGGGCCAGGTTATTGTGCTGGCACCATATGGACAGTTGCTCGATCTCTCTTCTATACTCTGACTCATCCCCATCAGTGATACGTCCCACAACAGTGGTGTCGTCAGCGAAGTTGATGATGGAGTTCGCACTATGTCCGGCTACGCAGTCATGAGTATAGAGTGAGTACAGCAGGGGGCTGAGCATGCAGCCTTGAAGTGCTCCCGTGCTAATTGTTATCGAGTCTGACACATTTCCACCAATACGAACAGACTGTGGTCTGAGAGTGAGGAAGTCGAGGATCCAATTGCAGAGGGATGCGCAGAGACCCAGTTCTGCGAGTTTGGTAGCCAGCTTGGAGGGGATGATTGTATTAAATGCCGAGCTGTAATCGATGAATAACAGCCTGACATATGAGTTTTTGTTGTCCAAGTGGTCCAGAGCGGAGTGGAGGGCCAGCGAGATCGCATCCACCGTTGATCTGTTGTGGCGGTAAGCGAACTGCAGTGGGTCCAGGTTTTTGTCGAGGTAGGGGTTGATCTGCGTCATGATCACCACAAGTGCGTCATGATCACCACAAAGCACTTCATCACCACAGGCTTTAGTGCCACAGGTCGATAGTCATTGAGGCACGTCACCTTACTCTTCTTGGGCACTGGTATAATTGATGCCCTTTTGAAGCAGGTGGGAACCTCAGACCTCAGAAGTGAGAGGTTGAAAATGTCCGTAAAAACTCCAGCCAGTTGGTCCGCACAGGTTTTTAGAACACGACCAGGTATACCATCATGTCCAGGCGCTTTTCGAGGGTTCAACCCTCTGAAGGATTTCCTGACGTCGGCCTCTGTGACTGAGACTGAAATACCATCACAGCGAATGGGGGCTCGGCAAGGCACATCAGTGTTCTCCCTATCAAAGTGTGCGTAAAACGCATTGAGCTCATCAGGGACTGATGTTTCGCCGACATTCGAGCTGCCTCCTGATTTCGCCTTGTAAGAGGTGATTGCATTCAGGCCCTGCCACAGCCGCCGAACATCTGTCTCTTCCTCCAGTTTGGAGCAGAAGTCCCTTTTGGCCTTTTTGATGGCCTTATCTGGACTCCTTGTAGGCCACTGTATCATCAGACATGAATGCCCGGTGTCTGGACTTCAGAAGAGTGCGGATCTCAAAGTTCATCCAAGGTTTCTGATTGGGAAACGCTCGGAAGGTTTTGGTGGGGGTGCAGTCCTCCACACACTTCTTAATGAAGTCTGTAACGACTGTGGCGTATTCGTTCAGGTCCGTTGCCGAGTCCTTGAACATTGCCCAGTCTACAGACTCCAAACAGTCCTGGAGTTGTTCCTCTGCCCCTCCCGACCAGCTCTGTACTGTCCTCACCTCTGGGGGTGCACTCTTTAATTGCTGCCTGTAGGCAGGAAGAAGCAGCATGGTCGGATTTACCGAAGTGAGGGCGAGGGATAGAGCGATAGGCATTCTTGATGGTGGTGTAGCAGTGGTCGAGGGTGTTTGGTCCTCTGGTGCAGCAGGAGACATGTTGGTGGAAGTTAGGGAGTGATTTCTTTAGGTTTGCCTTATTGAAGTCCCCGGCTATGGTGGTGAATGCCTCGGGGTAAGACGTCTGGTGTTTGTTGACCATGGCGTGCAGCTCCTCCAGTGCCAGACGGACGTCTGCCTGGGGTGGGATGTAGACCGCGGTCATGATGATGGACGTGAATTCCCTTGGGAGGTAGAAGGGACGGCACTTCACCGCCAGATGTTCGAGGTGTGGAGAGCAGGAGTTGGACAGGACTGCCACGTCTGAGCACCACGCAGAGTTGACCATGAGGCAGACGCCCCCTCCTCTCCCTTTCCCAGATGCCAGTGTATGGTCCATACGGTGGATGGAGAAACCTTCAGGCTGGACCGCTGAGTCTGGGGAGCTGGGGGTGAGCCATGTCTCTGTGAAACAGAACACAGAGCATTCCCTCAGCTCCCTTTGATAAAGCAGTCTTGCCCTTAAGTCCTCCACTTTATTTTCAAGGGACTGTACATTGGCCAGTAGGATAGTAGGGAGAGGGGGCTGAAGTCCCCTGCGCTTCAGTCTGACCTGAAGTCCTGCCCGTCGGCCACATTTCCGGACACAATGGAGGCTTCCCCTTTGTTTCCAGGTACTGAGTCTACTGTACCTGCTGTTTCTGCGAACCTGCGCTGGAACGGGGATTCCTTCACAGACGGCAGCTCCAGCTCCGTAACGAACGGGGGTTCCCTCAAAGTCGGCAGCTCCAGCTTCATTGTTCCTGGGAGATCCGGCCCGTCGGCTCTGGAGGTCATCCCGGGGTTTCCAGGTACAGTACCTGTGTTCCTCAGTCGGGTCGGGAGTTCCACAGCCAGCGTGGGAAAGTTTAAAGTCCGGGGCTCCGGCAGCTGCGGGAGATCGCGAAATTGCCAGCGCTTTCAGCTGCCCAAGCAGCTTGTCTGAAACGGCACCGATTACTGCCGTTTCCCTGATGCAGGTGAGTTGATGGAAGTTGTAGGTGAACCTTTTCTGTTCTGGTGCTCCGCAAAAGTCACCGCAGGCAGGCGCCATCTTGGGTAGAAAAGATCCAGTTCCTGCATTCTTGAAGTAATTTTGTGTGAAGTAACAAAGTTTGTCCTGATGACTGTCAGATCCAGCAGGTGGTTTGAGGCTCTGTACATCTGATAGGATATCTGCATTAGTCTGAGGAAAGGACCAGACCCAAAACGTTGTCTGCCCATTCCCTCTCCAGACGCTGCCTGACCTGTTGAGTTCTCCCAGAACTTTGTGTTTTGCTCAAGATTCCTACATCTGCAGCCTCTTGTGGCTCAACTGTTTTTTTCCAATTTTCCTTTCCTTCTGCTTCTCTGTTTTCAGTATTCAGTAGTATCGGTATTCACTTTATTGTCATTTCACTGAGTACTTGCATACACAGAAGATAGGTATGTTACAATACTTACCTTCAGCGGCACTGCAGTTCTGTCACTGCCCTTGTAGATACATAGATACATAGAAAATAGGTGCAGGAGTAGGCCATTCGGCCCTTTGAGCCTGCACCGCCATTCAATATGATCATGCCTGATCATCCAACTCAGTATCCCGTACCTGCCTTCTCTCCATACCCCCTGATCCCTTTAGCCACAAGGGCCACATCTAACTCCCTCTTAAATATAGCCAATGAACTGGCCTCAACTACCCTCTGTGGCAGAGAGTTCCAGAGATTCACCACTCTCTGTGTGAAAAAGTTTTTCCTCATCTCGGTCTTAAAGGATTTCCCCCTTATCCTTAAGCTGTGACCCCTTGTCCTGGACTTCCCCAACATCGGGAACAATCTTCCTGCATCTAGCCTGTCCAACCCCACAAGAATTTTGTACGTTTCTATAAGATCCCCTCTCAATCTCCTAAATTCTAGCGAGTATAAGCCAAGTCTATCCAGTCTTTCTTCATATGAAAGTCCTGACATCCCAGGAATCAGTCTGGTGAACCTTCTCTGCACTCCCTCGATGGCTATAATGTCCTTCCTCAGATTTGGAGACCAAAACTGAACGCAATACTCCAGGTGTGGTCTCACCAAGACCCTGTACAACTGCAGTAGAACCTCCCTGCTCCTATACTCAAATCCTTTCGCTATGAAAGCTAACATACCATTCGCTTTCTTCACTGCCTGCTGCACCTGCATGCCTACTTTCAATGACTGGTGTACCATGACACCCAGGTCTCGCTGCATCTCCCCATTTCCTAATCAGCCACCATTTAGATAATAGTCTGCTTTCCTGTTTTTGCCACCAAAGTGGATAACCTCACATTTATCCACATTATACTGCATCTGCCAAACATTTGCCCACTCACCCAGCCTATCCAAGTCACCTTGCAGTCTCCTAGCATCCTCCTCACAGCTAACACTGCCCCCAGCTTAGTGTCATCCGCAAACTTGGAGATGTTGCCTTCAATTCCCTCATCCAGTTCATTAATATAAATTGTAAATAGCTGGGGTCCCAGCACTGAGCCTTGCGGTACCCCACTAGTCACTGCCTGCCATTGTGAAAAGGACCCGTTTACTCCTACTCTTTGCTTCATGTTTGCCAGCCAGTTCTCTATCCACATCAATACTGAACCCCCAATACCGTGTGCTTTAAGTTTGTATACTAATCTCTTATGTGGTACCTTGTCGAAAGCCTTCTGAAAGTCCAGATACAACACATCCACTGGTTCTCCCCTATCCACTCTACTAGTTACATCCTCGAAAAATTCTATAAGATTCGTCAGACACGATTTACCTTTCGTAAATCCATGCTGACTTTGTCCAATGATTTCACCACTTTCCAAATGTGCTGCTATCCCATCTTTAATAACTGACTCTAGCAGTTTCCCCACTACCGATGTTAGACTAACTGGTCTGTAATTCCCCGTTTTCTCTCTCCCTCCCTTCTTAAAAAGTGGGGTTACGTTTGCTACCCTCCAATCCTCAGGAACTACTCCAGAATCTAAAGAGTTTTGAAAAATTATCACTAATTCATCCACTATTTCTGGAGCTACTTCCTTAAGTACTCTGGGATGCAGCCTATCAGTCCCTGGTGATTTATCGGCCTTTAATCCATTCAATTTACCCAACACCACTTCCCGACTAACCTGGATTTCAATCAGTTCCTCCATCTCCTAACTAATTATATGCTTTAATTTTGTGCGCGACTTTGGCGCCTTTGAGAGGGGGGCGGGTTTAAAATGCGATATTTCGGCAGCCTATTCAAATCGATGTCTGTCAGGTAAATTAGCTGCTAAAGAAAAATCGCTTCGACTGCCATTTTATTAAGTTTATTAAAATTAGCGCTGGATAATTAAATTGTTGGAGTAAAATTAAAATCATCTTCAAATGCCGTCAACGCCGACAACGGGACGGATTTCACGCACGGGACAAGGCAAGGTATGCCGTTTATTTTTTCATATAAAGTTGCTTCTTAGGATGCCTTTAATAAAAATTTCAAGTTGCGAAAATGTGACTATGTAAATATACCAACCGGCAGTATTTTTCCTGCCGATATTGGGGTTTAATTCACTGCAACCGCAACGTTCCAAACCAGCGCGTTCCACAAAATCCCACTTACAAGATGATTTAAATGCCCATTAATTTACAGGAATTAAACATAAAATTCCTTCCATTTTGCCTATAAATTAATGACAATGAGATTTAAAAATAATGTTATATTGTGAATTCTTGTGTGAATGTTATTTGGACACTTAGGCTTTTTAAAAATGTTAACTATTTCTTAAGAAATGGATAGATATTTAGATCTAGTAATCGAATTTTGTAATTAGCTACAATTGGGTAACTAACTAATTATATGTTTTAATTTCAGGTCATCCAAGTAAGATTATTTCATATTTGTTTCAGAATGCTTCAATCTATAATAACTGAAAATTTCATTAAGTTCTCCTAATTTTTAAGAAAGCTATGGGCTTTTGACTGTCCTTGATCACAGCTTTCGTGTTACGTCAATGGAAAAGCAATAGGGAACAAGATGCTAATTTCCGAGTATGAAAATGGCCATAACTTTTTTAATACTGAAGATATGAAAGTGAATTAGGTGTCAAATTAAACTTCTTTTTATGCTTTATCTGATGGGATAAATTGCACACTTGATTTTTAAAATCTCAACATTTTGTAACATTGCTACAGAAGAAACAAAAAAATGTTTCTCATCAGTTTTGTCATCAGTGCAATTAATAAAAAGAGAAATAAATACTTACAAGTTAAAAATTATCATCTCTAAAATAGAACTAAAACAGACATTCAGACAGAACAATCGATCCCTAACATAGGAACAATTTAAAGTGCTGTTCAGTGGCTTCAGTGCTGTTGGGGGGGTGGGGGGTTAGATGTGGGGGTATGTGTGTATGGGGAGGGGACACAGTCCGTTAACCATTTCTATTGTTTGTGGGAAGAAGTTGTTTAGCATCCTGCTGGTTCTACAGCTGATGCTCCTGTACCTCTTCCCGGATGCAGGAGGGAGAAGATGTAGTGGGAGGGGTGGTAAGGGTCCTTAATGATGGAGATGGCTCTGCGGATGCAGCGCTTCTGGTAGATCTCCAACAGGAAAGGGAGGGGGGCACCAATGATCCTACTGGCTGTCTTCACTATCCTGTTTCAGACATTTCCTTCTTGCATCTCCACCTTGCTGAGCAGCCACAATTAACGAGTTATCGTTCGCTCTCTCAGCCGGCACCAACTCCACTCATGTCATTCAGTGTCTCTTGGTTTCCATCACATCGCAGACATTCTCTTTGATCTCTCCAGCCCTCACCCTTTGCAGCAAGTTGAAACACATGCTTTTTAAATTTCTTGAGTGCTGATGAAAGGTCATTGACATCAAACGCTATATTTCCCTTCCCTCACCACAGACAGCACTTGACACTGTTATGATGCTGTGTTTCTAGCATTCACTTATTGCAGATTTACAGTATCAGCAGTTTTCTTGTGGTTTTCAGTAATTGGAAGTTAACCAGAGAGTTAGCAAGTTTTATTGGACTCTTTAAAAAAAATCAATATTCAAAAAGATAGACATCACCTTTAAACCAGTGGTAAATAATTACTCAGTCTGGAATAAATGGACAGACGAATAGAGCACGAATGCCAAGACCAAATGCATTAGGAAAAATTCAGTGGACTTGCAAGGTTAGGTGAAGTAAGCCTTCTCACTCATACCCCTCATCACTCCTATCTTAGCTGATTATTAGCTCTAATTCTGAAGGGGTCAGACACAGAGACCGCCTGAAGGGTTTTTATATATATATATATAAAAAATATATATCTATATATAACTAAAACTCTCATCTTGTTTGTGTGTATGTATATGTGTGTGTGTGGGTGTGTGTCATCTGGGCACAATCTGCTTGATTCTCATCTCCTTCCAAACGCTAGGCCACAGCCTTCCCATTTTCACACATTCTATTCACATTTTCCCCCTCGAGGCGACAAATGTCTTCCCGACACATTCCCACCTATATTTCCGAACGTTTTAATCCTTTAAAGTTTTAAAAACAGCCCGAAAACTCACCCATTTCAGAAATAAAAAACCGAGTGACATCACAATGGACTCACAAGGCAGGACGGGACACTCTGGGAGGGAGGGCCACTCGTGCGGCGGCTGCCGGTGCCCAACACCCGACATCTGGTGGCGAGGGTGGAACCGCGGGCCCTGGCTGGAGCCGAGCCTGGTGCTCGAGCTGGAGTGAGAGCCGAGCTCGGGGCTTGGGATGGGGCTGCGACTTGGGTCAATAAAGAAGTCGCCGCTGGAACTGAGGACGAGCCTGGGTCTGGACTGGAGCCCAAGTGGAGTCTGGGTCAGGGACGGTGCAGTCGAAACCTGCACTGGAGCCCAGGCGGCGGCAGAACTGATGGCTGGATGCTGCCGCTGGAACCATGGATGAGCCTGGGCCTGGACTGGAGACCACGCAGTGGCCGAGCTGACGGCTGGAGGCTGCCGCAGGAACCAAGGACGAGCCTGGGTCTAAAGCCATGTCCGGGTCGAGTATGAGAACCAGGCCCTGGGATCCAGGCCCTGGCGCTTCTCTACGACCTGGGGTAGGGAATGTGAGGAGGATGAGGGAAATGAGGAGGAGATGGGGTAGGGTCTCTACCCTTTCCTCTCTGCCCTCTCCCTCTCTACCACCCTCTACCTCTCTACTCCCCTCCCTCTCCCTCTCTACCCCCTCCCCCTCTCTCTCTACCCCCTCCCCCTCCCCATCCCTCTCTACCCCTTCCCGTCCCTCTCTACCCCCCTCTCTCTCCATCTCCCTCCCCCTCTACCCCCCACCCCTCCCTCTCTACCCCCCTCCCTCTACCCCCTTCCCTCTCTACCCCTCCTCCCTCTCTACCGATCCCTCCCTCTCTACCGCCCCCTCCCTCTCTAGGGAGTGGCGAGTATTGGGACCTAAGAGTGAGTGGTGGAATATTGCATTCAGGGACCAGCCGTGCGCCCCCACCCCCCCCCCCGGGTTGGGGAACGGGACCCAACGGGTCCCACTTGGTCTAGTATATATATAAAATTCTACCGAACTAAATAATAAGACCTCATCTTGTATAGTGGCACCAAAACGAAGGACCCATGAAGAATGTGGCAATTGATGATAGGTAGCTTGCTCAGTATCAGGATCGGAGGGATACCATGGACGAAGGGATACTTTAATCATGAGATCACAAGTCCAAGGATCTGTAAGCATGTGATGATCAGGCAGGGTAGGCAATGTTAGGAGAGAATGACTGTGTGTCACCCTTTCTGCATTAGGTCAAGAAGTAATAGCCAGATAGAGACACATTGAACACACTCTTTCTAAATATATATAAAATGCTATGTTGCAGAGTTTGTAGACTACACTGGTAAAATACAGGCTTCTTTTTTTCTCCAGAAGGTGAAGGTTTGTTCAAGTAAATATGTTTATGTTTAATCAGAGGATGGATTACTGGTCCACAACACTTCCAATATCCACACCCTCCCAGCCATCTTCCAGTATCTTCTCCAATCATGCATCATACCCCAGCCCAACAACCTACTGCAGCAATCTGCAGCTGCCACTCTCTCACTGCAGCTTTCTTCAACTCAAACACTAATGACATTACTCACCGTCATGCATCCACTCAAAATCTGACAAACTCCTCCTTTCGTTTTAGCCAAATAATCAAATCCACAAATAATAGGAGAACAGCGGTCAAGTTGTTGCCTTACAGTGCAAGAGACTCGGGATCAATGCTGACTATGTGTGCTGTCTGTTTCTTCTTACACATTCTTTCTGTGACAGCGTGGGTTTTCTTTGGGCGCTCCAGTTTCCTCCCACATTCCAAACGCATGCGGGCTTGTAGGTTAATTGCCTTCTGTAAATGGTCCCCAGTGTGTAGGATAGAACTAGTGCACTGGGTGATTGTTGGTCAGTACGGACATAATGGGTTTAAGGGCCTGTATCTATGCTGTATCTCTAAACTAAACTAAATCTAGAAACTGTATGGACAGAAACGATAACGGATAGCTAGCATGGGCGTATCAGGAGCATAGCATCTGCCCAAGGTTAGAGGGCATGTTCTATTATTCTTTTCTGAATAAAATTTCCCTTCATGTGCTGTATATGGCAAATTAGTGGGCAGGATCTGGCAGTGTAGTCACAAGAATCGTAAAATTGAGAAGACCTTCACTGTAATCGTACCCTTCCTATCCATCTGCTCTGGTACAGGCATTTCTTGCGCATCAGATGGGAAAATGTCAAAAATTAGAAAACACAGCTTCCAAATGAAAGGGGCAAAATTTAAAGGGGATATGCAGGTGAAATTATTATTTTACACAGTGGGTGGTGGGTGCCTGGAACACTCTGCAAAGAGTAGTAGAGAAAGAATTGATGATTGTGGCATTTAAGAAGCTTTTAGAGAGGCCCACGGATAAGCAGGGAATGGAGGGTATGGATCATGTGCAGGCAGATGAGATTAGTTTAACTTGGCATCGAAAGTATAGCACAGACATTGTGGGCCGAAGGACCTGCTTCTGTGCTGTACTTTTCTATGTTCTAGATTGCTGGAGTATTTCAGTGTGTCAGACAGCATCTCTGGAGGATATAGATGGGAGATTGTTTCGATTTGGGACTATTCAGACTGATTGTGAAGGCTGGAAAGGTGGAGGCAGAACAAAGCAGAACAAAGCTGAGCAAAGGGTGGATAGCAAGAATCACAGAAGGAGAGCAGTGAAAGAGGGTCCTCCATCAGAGAGAGAGCTTCAAAATGGGCATACTTTTAGATTTTCTATGTTCTGTGTTGAAGGCCCAGGGGATGAAAAGGGAATTGTTCATTTTTAGCAGCAAAGGAGGAGTAAAATTAGCTCAGTTATCATGCACACTCATGTAACTACAGTTCCCTGGCCCCTGCAATGAAGCAACCTCATCTCCAAATGACTTTCCAACAAACCTGCAAATAATTAATAATCTCTTTAAATGGTGCAGATGCAATGCATGGCCCTACTGTTAACTTCAGACTGAGTGTTAATTACATTTGCAGGAGTTAATTTCACAGGAAATTGGGCAATGCACATGGATCAATGTCACCTGCCTGCACTCCGTGCTCGGTCATAGGTGGATCATGCACGCAGGAGCAGCCAATCAAAGATTAGATTAAATGTGACGTGTGTTGAAAGGTGAACGAGAGAGATTGAGCCAGGAGATATTGATCGAGAAGTGCAATCAAAATCAGAGAATACAATATCTGGTTATTTCAGAGCTGTCTTTACACTATGAACTACAGAGAATTGAACTTATTTACCTGTTTTAGGTTTTTGTAAGGCAAGTACTGAACAGTAACATGTTAATTAGCGTAGTTAATTCACTGGGTGATAATCCATCAACTCTTGGCGAGAATGCTTCTGCTTGTGGTGGTATCACCACCAATTATTTGAAGCTTGTGTAGAACACAAAGTGCTGGAGTAACACAGTGGGACAGGCTGGGGGACATGGAGAGGTCTGAAGAAAGGCCACACCCGAAACATCACCTATCCATATCCTCCAGAGATGCTGCCTGACCTGTTGAGTTACTCCAGCACTTTGCGTTCCAGCATCTGCTGTTGCTCATGTCTCCACTATTTTCGACGTGACTGCATCCAATACAAACCATCCCCAACGTTAAACATAATGTTAGAAAACAACGAAGCACACAGTCCACATCAGAAATCATAAAAATTGCAACCAATTTATTTTATAAATCCCGGTAGGGTGTTGCAAGACATCCAATATTGATTCATTAACCTCACACAAGGCCTCTGCTGCAGAAAGCTCATGGTAACTGGATACAAGAAATATCACATGAACAACTGTGTCCATGGATGAACCTAAAGGTGCCCAGGGGAAACCATCATGGATAATTATGTTCAGGAAGTCTTTAATCGTTGACCTGAACTAGAAGAACACAGGAGTGTAATTAATTAAAATATAGTACGTAATCGATATAAACAGCAAAGTAGTTTTCTTTTTATAAATGGGAGCAGCTATTAATATTCCTCACAACAGTATTAAATACATGGCTTATTAAAATATCATTTAATACTGTTACCGTTTTTACTGTCATTGCAATACTTCATATTCATAAGAATGAAACATAATAATATTATCCATCCTTCCCAAGTCACAAGGTTATATAAACCCCACTGAAGGGCATGTTTTATACAGTATGTCAGTAGAATGATGCTTTCCTGTCACATAATTCAGATTAAAACAAAAACTCTCCAGCTTCAGAACTAATATAAAACCTATTTTTTCTTTCTTCACATGAAAGCTCAACACTAAAAAGTCCAGAGTAGTGTCATTTTTCGCCACGTGATGCGATTGTAACTGTCACTAAACCTAACAATTCGCACTAAGATGAAGAATAAATGTACTTTGTAAGTGGAAAGCAATGATTGCACTTCACAGAACAGTAACACAGTCTTGTGGATTCAATGAAAAACTGATTCATTCTCAAAGTTTATGATCTTGTCAAAATCCCTTTATACTATCCCTAGCTCCTATCAGAGAACTGCTAACACATTCTGTTTGCCTGATGTAATCCTTGCTTCAGAAATCAACAGTTGGAGCAAACGTACGGCCATATGAATTAGAATCAGCAGTAGGTCACAGCCCAGCAAACCTACTCCACTCCCCAATAAGATCATGCCTGATAACGGCAGACAGTGCTGCTACCTCGTAGCTCCAGGGAACAGCTTTGATCCTGACCTCGAGTGGTGAAGGTTGTGTGTTCTCTCTGTGGCCACGTGTTTTTCCTGCTTCCTCCCAAGATGTACGGGAAGGTTAATTTACCCCCTTTGCATTGGTTAATGGCAATAAAAGAATCAAAAGGGATTCAGTGGGCATTCGTGAGAAAGAATAGGTTGCAGGGGTGCTGAGAACCAAGAAGAGGGATAATGGTACTCTGGAGATTACTCCCCTGGGAGCTAATATAAGCCCAATGGACTGAATGGCCTCCCTCTGTGTTATTGTTAGATCAGTCCACCAAACTTTCTCTGAACTGCTTCCAATGTATGGAGACCAATACTGTGCATAGAAGTGCAATTCTGTTCAGAAGTGGTTTCTCTGAAGCGTGACCACTCTGCTTTTAGATTAAATTCTCTTTGTAGTAAAATATGAGTTTCTACTGACCTTCCTAACTATTTTCATCACTTACATACTGGCCCTTTGAAAATGATGCACTTGGTACCATAGATCCCTTCGCAGCAAATTCCCACCATTTAGAGAAGGTGCTTTCTTTATTTTTCCTGCTTTTATTGCCCACTCACTCAACCTACCTATTACCTTTTGACACACTTAATTTTATTTTCTTCACAGATTAATTTTTCTACCTACCTTGGTGTCACGTCACATTTAGTAACCAAGTATTCTGGTATAAATGTGGGAAACTGAGACCCCAGCACCGATTGCTGTGGCACATTACATGCTAGCCAACCAAAGGATGATCCATTCATGCCTGTTCTCTGTTAGCCAACCAATCTCATAAGGTCATAAGTGATAGGAGCAGAATTAGGCCATTCAGCCCATCTTGTCTGCTCCGCCATTCCACTATGGCTGATATATCTCTCCCCAATAACCCCATTCTCGTGCCTTCTCCCCATAACCCCTGACACCCGTACTAATCAAATCTTCCATCCATCTATTGTGGTACCTCCTACACAAGCTTTTATTTTTAACAATAACCTGTGCAGTAATATTTTTTCATCACTCTTCTGGAAATCTAAGTAGGGTAAATCCATTAGCTTTCCCTGACGTGGGCTCATCCTGGCCTCTATAATTGGAGTATGTCAGCTCTTGATTTCAATTCCTCTTGCGATACCCAACATATTTTTTGCATTCCGAACTGTTTGCTGTATCTTCAAAATCTTCATCTAACTCGGGATAATAACAGATCTTCTGGCAATTACTTTTGTACTCATAACACTAGAGTACTTGGCATACAATTCTTATAAACTGCCATCTCAACACACTTGGTACTATAAGTGCGTTTCCGTATTTAACACAACCTTGTCACAACCTTGTCCACAGCACATATTGTCGACTACTGTACAATCTTTTATCTTGTCTTTAGTCAGTGAGTACAATGAGTTTTAGGTCAGTGAGTACAATGATAATAGATAAATGGGACTTAGTCACAATCTAGATACAGGCAGTTTTGACACCTTCCCCTTCCTTATCTTTGTGTCTCCCTCTCCCCTGACTCTCAGTCTGAAGAAGGGTCTCAACTCAAAATGTCACCCATTCCTTCAATCCGGAGATGCTGCCTGTCCTGCTGAATTGCTCCAGCATTTTGTGGCTATCTTTCTGGACACAGGCAGAGCAGCTTACGAATAATAGTAGTTTGACAGAAAGTGCAAGACCACCCAGGAAAAGAGTAGAGTAGGTACATTGGAGATAATATACCCATGGATTAGAGTTCCAGATATAGGCAGATTATATCAGAGGTTAAAGACAGCTCATAACCATGTTCAGCCAGAAAGGCAGAATAGGCAATGTATCTCTGCTTCCTCCTGTGATCTCCAAAGTTACAGAAGCTATTCTCCAACCAGTTTGATTCAAGAAATATCTTGTGATATTAAGTGATGACTCAGAGCACTGGACAAAGACTATGTTACCAGTCAACATCCCAGATGTGTTTTGAAGACCTATGTTCCAGAATCAGATACACTTCAAGCCAAGCTGTGTCAGCACAGTTATAAAACTGCTCAACTGCATGGAAGATTTAAGATATATACAGTTCATAAAGAGCAAAACAAACTAAATGTTCCTTTGGAATTTGCCAGGAGCCGTTGGCTACAAACTTCATCATGGTTGTGGCCCAGATGTGAGCCAAATAACTGAATTCATGAAGCAATGTGAAAGTAACTGCCCTTGACTCAAGGCAGAATTCATAATAAACACAGGGCCAAAGTATATAATAAAATCCAAATACGTTGTCAGAAGTGTTGTCAGGATAACTCACATACATAGTTCATAAGTTCATAAGTTATAGGAGCTGAATTAGGCCATTTGGCCCATCAAGTGTCCTCCACCATTCAATCATGGCTGATCTATCGTTCCATCTCAACCCCATTCTCCAGCCTTCTCCCCGTAACCCCTGACACCCTTATTATCAAAGGTGAAAGCGCGGAAGATCGAACTTTGCATTGAAGCAAGAGTGTCACCTGGTCCTTATCAATGTGTCTTTAATTAAATATATGTTTTTTTTTTAATTATTTAAGCCCATTTCAACTGATTTCAATTATGTGATTATCAGAGATATTTAGCAGTTAAAAGGCCTGTCGGGAGCGCTTCAGAATCAACTATCCAAATCATAGTGCCATCTGAGAGAAGGTGGTGAAGATACTAGGTAGACAAAAATGCTGGAGAAACTCAGCGGGTGCGGCAGCATCTATGAAGCGAAGGAAATAGGCAAGGTTTTGGCCCGAAACGTTGCCTATTTCCTTCGCTCCATAGATGCTGCTGCACCCGCTGAGTTTCTCCAGCATTTTTGTCTACCTTTGATTTTCCAGCATCTGCAGTTCCTTCTTAAACGTGGTGAAGATACTGTATGTTTTGGGGAACAAAAGTAGGAGACAAATCAAATCTTACAAAACCAGAATAAGGAAAATGTCCAGTAAATATGAGATAAAGACTAGATTAGATGTCTATTTGAAACCATTGAATTTGATGTTTAGTTTTGTTTAGAGATACAGCGCGGAAACAGGCCCTTCGGCCCACCGTGTCTGCACCGACCAGTGATTCCCACGTATTAATACTATCCTAAACACACTAGGAACAATTTTACATTTACACCAAGCCAATTAACCTACAAACCTGTACATCTTTGGAGTATAGGAGTAAACCAAAGATCTCAGAGTAAACCCTCGCAAGTCATGGGGAGAACATACTAACTCAGTGCAGACAAGCACCCGTAGTCAGGATTGAACCTGGGTCTCTGGTGCTGTAAGGCAGTCGCTCTACCGCTGCGCCACTTTTTTTCTGGGAGAGGGAGCGAATCATGGTTCTCAAGGCTTTTGTACATTCTGAGCACAATCCTGCCGATAGTGCCTTTGTTATATCAAAATGCCCCGATTATCAAAGAAAGGTTAACACTGAACAATATTAGGATGATATTAGGGTAGGTGACGAAAGGTTTGGGCACATGACCAAACTTTCTGAAGTGTCATAAAGTAAGGAGGTCAAGTAGAGAGGCAGATAAGTTTAGAGAGAGGATTCCAGACCCCAACGCCTTGGTCGAGGATGTTGACACTGGCATTGAAAGAGCAAGTAAACTGAGGATATGCAAGAACTATGAAGCCAATGTTCCACTTTACAGTGCATGCCTTTACTGACTCATACATCATCAGAGATGCAGTGTCATTGCTGAGATTATTTCTGAAATCTACAAGTGGACTTATTAACCAATCTTATTTTATGTCCATAATGTGCATGCTTACAATTACACTCAGCTCCATTCAATGAATGTTATAATGAGCGGAAGTAATAAATCACAGTTTTAACATTTAACATTAGGGTTGTAATAACCAGCTTTGCAGTCAATTATCCTGTTCAAATAATGTCAGCATATGTGTATTATTATTAATGAAGGTATTATATGCAGAACCAGCCGGTTCACCTCACTCGCCATAATAATGTTTTTTGCTATGTGCATATTAAATGAATAACATCTATTTTAATAAATATTGACAGGGTCGTTGAAGGTTAAGTTTGTCTTAGGCAATGGTGCAAAACGAGTAAGAGTGTCTCTGGCCAATTTAATTTTCCACATGGAAAAGAAAATAATGTTGGATACAAAATGAGCTTGTTACATACTCTGGTGGTTTGCCCTACCATTAAACACAAATTTTGCCATTGTTATAAGTATTTGCTCTATAAACAATATGCCAAAAACTAGCCTCTTATCTGTTGCCCTGATTATTAGAAGAATGGGAGGTTTAAGATTCTGCTTCCTTTAGCCGTAAGGAACAATTAAAATAAAGACTTGCTTTCTAAGATGTCTCCCTGCTCTGAACTACCTACATGCAAGATTAGACTCATGAAACAAGTCATTGCCACTTTTCAGGTCATGGAGCAAAAACTGTTGATCTTCTTTGTCTTTAAGGTGCATCTGAATAAATGGAACTAGCTGGCTTTAGACTAATTTTCTTGCTGCCTTCTCAAATAGGCTGATTAAAGTGACAATTGCAAACTAGGTGAGATTCCTAATTGATCTGCCATTCAGTTTCTGTCATGATTAAGACCAACCATTAACCAAATGTAATATATTTATTTAATTGAATCCCTTCTCAAGTGAATCTTTGGATGAACAAGGTCAGCCTTTTTCAATGGCTTGTAGATAATTGGGCCAAATAAGTGGTTCTGAGGCAAATAAGGAATGAATCACATTGCTATGTGCCCGTAGTTGCATGCAAACCAGACTGGGTTGTAGAGATAATCCCTATGCACATGCTGGAGGTCTGAAATGGAGAGAGAAAATACATTGTGAACTGCTAAGTATTTCTGATATTTTCAGTTTATATTTCAGGTTAAAGAATACGATTTAACCTGATCTTTGTATAGTCATCACAGATTTGTATTTTTTAAATTGATTTAAACAATTTAATCAAAGTCCTCAGATGCAACGAGGAGCTTTGAACCCATCACCAGATTAAAGCAAGATAAAAAATAACTACTCCCATAATCCATTGATAGCCGAGTGTTTTTTTTCCAGACTTTGCCACCCACAACATCACCCACCCGAAACATTTCCTTTCATTAGGGTTCATTTGTTAAAACAATTTTAACAAAAGATGCATCTGTTTCATTCTTCAAGTTGTTCAGGAGCAAGAGCTAATAAATCCAGCGAAAGTAAGCTTTTGCTCTTAATCACCGGGGTAATAAATACGTAGCTGCATCTTTCAGACCACCTTCGCTGTTAAGAAATCATCAGGAACTGAATCACATTCACGTACAAAATGTGCAGGTGGTCCATGATGTCAGGCAGGAAGTTATTAATGTGATTGCCAGATTCTTAAGATCTTGCATGAATCACACAACCTGGCAAAGTCAGCACTGCCAATGTACACAGCAGCTTCACATATTAGTTACATTGCAGGCCATTTCCATACTTATTTAGTGGGTAGTGATCTCTGCGATATAATAGCTGTGTTTTCCAGTTTGCTTAAAGCAGATGGTGGGCATTTCTTAACCATGATTGGTAAATAAAATTCTGAGCTCAGTCCCATTGCATTAATGATCAAAGATTTACGGGCACATGGCACCTGTTTGAGACCAGGTGGTGCTTCCTCATTCGGTCCTAATATATTGCCCCTCAGTGTAGCAGGAGATGGGCCCACCACTACAGGCTACGAGTTCCTTATTCTAGTTTAATTTAGTTTAGTTTAGAGATACAGCGTGGAAACAGGCCCTTCAGCCCACCGAGTCCACATCGACAAGTGATCCCCACACATTAACACTATCCTACACCATACTAGGGGCAATTTACAATTTTACCAAGCCATTTAGTCTACAAACCTGTACGTCTTTGCAGTGTGGGAGGAAACTGGAGCTCCCGGGGAAAATCCACGCAGGTCATGGGGAGAATGTACAAACTCCGTACAGACAGCACACGTAGTCAGGATTGCACCTGGGTCTCTGGCGTTGTAAGGCAGCAACGCTACTGCTGCACCACTGTGGTTGGGATGCCAGATATCTCAGCGTGCTTCAGGGAGGTGAAAAAACACTAAGTTGAAAAAGGTAAGATATATTCCACACACCCTCCCAGTGACCCAATGAACATTTGGAACAAAAAACAGGAACAAATTTGTTTCCATGCAAACTGAAAATCTCATTACAAGAACGTCTGCAGGTTATCCTATTAACTGTGATCCATTATCATTACGTTGCATTTTATTGCTTCCAAATTGTTTTGACATAATATGCGTCTCTTCTGAGTCATTAATGGTTGTTTATCCATACTATGAAAGTATTTTATTATTTTTAAAATACCACCGTTTTAATATAACTTAGGGATAACGTTAATCAAGTGTAAAGCTATTGATTACAATAAAGCAGAAACTGATTAAGATGTTCCATTCAACAGTGTATGTTTTCATGAATGACAAAATAGATATTTAATAATTGCAAGACATTTGCACCTATTCAGTTCTGTTGATTAAGTTCATAATGGATTTTAACATTGAACAATGTAATTTATCACCGTGCGCTTTCATTGTGGAACTGCTTTTGGAGCAATTTAACTGAGAATTTGTTTTTCGTTTTCTTCCATTTTGTTGGGTGCTGTAGGTATAAGAAAGAATGGTCCATTCACATATAGCATTATAATTTTATAAAACTTGTCCATTACTCTGTGACTGATGGGAAGGTCATCTCATTGAGAAAAAAATATCTAAAATCCCATAGTGTGGCACAGTGCAAAACTAACAAGAGGGGATAACAATAGATTTTGTTTAAATCATAGAAGGGAAAGGAAATTAAAATAAGAAAACAGGATGACTCTTTTGCTGTTGAAGGTAGACACAAAATGCTGAAGTAACTCAGCGGGTGAGGCAGCATCTATGGAGAGAAGGAATGGGTGACGTTTCGGGTCGAGACCCTTCTTCAGCTATCCCTTCTTTTGTATCCCTTCTTTTGCTGTTGCTATCCTTTGTGGCTGATGCACCAGATGCATCTTGTGAAACTTGTGCAAAGAATAAACATCCTAAGTATGAGGCTGGTAGCTGATCTTTTATTTGTCCAACGTTGCCAACACTGGATAAAATTACAGCCTCTTCGTTCAATGGAAAAGTGGGAGAGGCAATGATAGAACTAGGTATGTAGCCATACTAAACATTATTAAATCATATTGAAAACTAATAAAAACTGTAGCATCGACAACTGCACTCAGAAGTTCCCTCCTGCTGACATTGTATTATTTGATCCAACCAACTCCTGGTTTTCTGTGGAAATTGCATTGATCAGACTATATTGCACCTTTAGCCACATTTATTATCTTCACTGCCAAATCAATAATTTGCCAATTTCTCACTTGCTCATTTATTCTTCTAGCTGATCTATTTATTTTCTCCGTCGCAATAAACTCCTGCCCTTCCTTCTCTGTTGGTGACTTTGCTGTTTTCATGTTATTACTGCTCAGTTTGTGTAATGAACTAGTTGAAATCTGAACTGTGCGCTGCTGTGCTATTGTTGTCAATATACCATATTTTAAAGGAAGTTTATATGATGACACCTTTTCAACACCTCTAAAGCATCAGCGTTCATATTTTCTGTCTTCTATTTTCTTTAGATACAGCTGCATAGATTTCAAATTAAATTCATACACTAAAAGGCAACCACAAGCTTTTGAGTTGATTTAGTCATTGAACCCTTGATAAAATAGGAGCAATAACACTTCAGAATGTATCACCAGATAAATTGAAGTAATTAGCCTTAAAAGATTAAACAAAAACAAAAAAAATATTCTCACTGAAAGGGAGATGTGAATCTCTAATGTAATAATAGGCTGCAATATATTTTAGTATTTTTAATGAATCTCTCGCTATAAAAACAATTTTAGCAACATTTCATGAAAGAAACAGAGAAAGAGTAATATAATCTGCAAAATTAGAATCAGGACCAAGAAGATAATTGGTGAGAAATTTTTGCATTTTTAGAATACTGGTTAATATCTCAGAAAAAAGTGCTATTTTAACAAACTTGTTAATGCACAAATAATGAATTTATTGAAATAGCATGAGCAACTATTTTAGATAAATTGTATTAACCAAAGTGTTAAATGTTTGGATAAACAAGTGATAAATTTAAAAATATTTTCACAACTTGAAATGGATTGCTATTAGCAAAAAACAAAATGCTGGGGGAACTCAGTGGGTTCATCACAGGTAGAGGGAATGGTGGAGTGAATGGACAGACGATGTTTCAGGTCGACCCTTCTTCAGACTGATGGAGTAGAGGGGGAGGTGAAGGAAAATGGGTGACCTGGAGTAGGGAAGGGAGGGTGATGAGCAGAAAGCAGAGGTGGAGGAGGGGAAAGTAATTAGGTGATGCGGGTGGGGGGAATGGAAAGAAAGATGTGGGTGGGGAGACCGGAAGGGGAAGGGGAGGTGTTGAACTGAAATAGGAGAATTCAATATGACGTGCTGTTCTTTCATTCTGGCAGTGGAGGAGCTCCAGCAGGCCCTGGCCGACAGAGCACAAGTGTTCAGAGAAATGGTTGCCTAGTTTATGCTTGGTCTCACCAATATAGAAGAGGCCTCATTGAGAGCACCAAATGCAATAGATGAGGTTGGATGAGGTGCATGTGAACCATTGCCACGCCTGGAAAGACTGTTGAAGTTCCAAACACGAGGAAAGATGTTTCACTTCCTGCAGTTGCAGGAGAAGTGCCTCAAGCAAGAAGGGAGGGGTGGGTTGGTTGGGTGGGGAAATGAGCAAGTGAAGGGAGGGAGGGAAAGGATCCCATTGAAGCTGGCACAAATGTTGGAGAATGATAGTTTGGATGCAGAGGATTATAGGGTCAAAGGGAAGGACCAGGAGAACTCCATCCCTGATCTTTCTGGTGAGGGAGGTCTGGTGAGAGCAGAACTGCAGGAAACAGAGGATACATGTGTGAGGGCTTCATTGACAACAGTGTGAGGGTGAAACTCATTTCCTGAGGAAAGAAGACATCTCAGATATCTGAGAGTGGAAAGCCTCATCTTGAGAGCAAATGCAGCAGAGTCGAGAAAATATTGGAATGGATAGAGTCCTTGTAAGAGACAGAAAGGGGGGTGGTGTGTGCAAGGTAGCTGTGGGTCTCAGTGGATTTGCAGCAGATGCCTGTGGTAGCCTTTTGCTTGAAATGGTGACAGAGTGATCATGAAAGGGGAGAGAGGTGTCAGAAATAGTCTAGGTGAATTGCCTTTCTATACACCTCTTACACAAAATTGTAATCATAAAATTTTTGAATGCTATGCAATTTTTCCTTGATGTGACAGAATTTTCTTTGTGCGTGTATGTTTAGAGCTTGGCATTTACTGCTTAATCTGGATGCAGACGTTAGTATTTTTGTGTCTCAACTTCAGTATTGTTTGGTGTGACAGTATAGCCTTATTTATAACAGCTGATCAATTTACTTGACAAACAGTTTAGTTTATTCAATTTAATATTAGAACAAGCATAATTTAATGTAGAATTGTTCTGAGGAATTGATTTCTGCCAAATGCATTCTCAAATTAGTGTCACTAAAGAAAGCAGTGGAGCCAAACTAATGATATTAGACATTTCAGCAATTTATCTTGGTATAATGATTCACATGTGGAGTAATGAACAACAAGATTACTGAATGAATAATGGTATTATTTTAGGTTAGGTCTACTGATTTCCTTGGACTTGTTCTAGATACCAACTGGCACATCAGTACTTACAAAATCAAATAATTGCATTTGATGTATTCAGTAATTTTTCACATTATCTATTGGTCACAGTTGACTTGATAATCTGTTCTATGTCATTCCAGGCTTTGGAGGCACAGTCAGTAACTATCATAATAGAAGTTGCCATAACTTGCTGCCAGCAATGAGTCACATCTCTGAATGGATAAGTATGAAAGGTGATTGACTGGTGATTATGAAACTATGAATTGGACAAATTAAAAAAAAATCTAACTATATCAAAGACTAATAAACTCTGCCACATAAGGAAAGAATAGCTGTGGCTACACTCAGAAGTTGCCCGAGTTCGCCACTGAACAAAGTTCATAATTTCAGAGGCTCCACTATTGTTAACTTACAGCCAGGTTCCAGCCCATTCCTCCCTTCTGAAGCGCTATACTTTATGTGATTAATGCTGTCTCATGGATGGGTCAGAACAGCCTCTTCCTGTAAAAAAATAGCTGAGTAAAAGCATTGACAACTAGCAAAGTCGATGTCCAGGGGAGACAAGATACCGCAGATGCTGGAGCCTTAATGGAGTCAGGGTACCCGGACGTGGCTCCGATGGACGAGAAGCTGAAGCAAAGAAGTGGAAGCCAAATAACCGAACGGAAACAAAGCCGAAACGCCAAATAACCAAATGGAAACGAAGCCGAAACGCCAACTAACCGAAAGGGTGGGACGCCTAAATGCAAACTAACCGAAAGTGCGGGACGCCTAAAACCCAACTAACTGAAAGGCTGCGTCACCTAAAAGCAAACTCATCGAATGGCTGCTCTGCCGAAACGCCACCTACCCGAAAGGCGGTGTCGGCTACAAGCCAACGAACCGAATGTCGCTCAACAGAAACGTCCAATAATGGACATGACATTGCCAGGGGGCGGGACTTGTCAGCGATTGGACCAGAACCCCGTGTCCATCACATCACTGTGGAGGGATGAACATTGTCCCACACCTCCGCTCCACCCGACCCACTGCCCGCGGAGGGTGGCCGTGGGAGAGTGGGGCTGTTCCGTGGGATGCACACCTTTGGCCGCTTACAACTTGGTGCTTGGGTTCAGATTACCCAGTCACCTATGGCTTGTGTGGGACATTTTTTTAGGCGACACAGCCTTTTGGTTAGTTGGCTTTTAGGCATCCCGCCCTTTCGGTTAGTTTGCATTTAGGCATCCCGCCCTTTCAGTTAGTTGGTGTTTCGACTTTGTTTCCATTCGGTTAATTGGCTTCCACTTCTTTGCTTCGGCTTCTCGTCCGTCGGCGCCACGTCCGCACATGGGAGTCAGGGTTATACAACACAGCACAGCAAAAGGCCCTTCAGCCCACCTCGGCCTTGCTGACCACATAGGTATATCGGGCTAGTTCCATTTCCCACTATGTGGCCCATATACCTCTCAACATTTCCTATTCAAGTATATGTCCAAATGTCTTTTAAAAGTCATAATTGTATCTATGGTTACAGCTCCTCTGGCAGCCCAATCCAGATATAAACAACCCTCAAAGTGAAAAAGTTGCTCTGAGGTCTTCCTTAAATCTCTCCCCTCTCACCTTAAGTCTATATCCACTGGTCATTGGAAAAAGACTGTGAGTGCTCACCTTACCCATGCCATTCATAATCCTGTGTACATCAAGAGGTTTGCCTTTCATTCTCCCATGCTTCAAAAAAAGCAGCCTATCCAACCTCTACCTATAACTCTAGTCCTCAAGTCCAGGGAATATCTTGGAAAGTCTCTTTTGCACCTTTTCCAACTTAGTGACGTCTTTCCTTTAGCTGGATGACCAGAACTTCACACAATACTCCAGAGTGTTCTCACCAACGACTTGTATAGCTGCATCATGATGTCTCAACTTTTGTATTCAACATCCCTCCCAATAAGCGAGTTCGGTATTCTGACTGCGCAGGTCATAGGTCACAAACGATAAAAACACTCGGCAGCCATGTCGCGGCATGGACACAGACCTACGCCTCATCTGCAGCCCGGATCAATCCCGGGTCTCCGGCGCCACAATCGCTGCCGAACGCCACTGGACCATCTCCGTCCCCTCCCAATTGCCCCGCCCCTCCCCGTCTGGGGGCGGCCAGTGATGTCGGGAGTCAGAGGGGAGTGGCGCCCCCAGGCCCACAGCCAGCTCAACTCTGCTTGTCCCGCTGGGTTAACCTACCAGCCCTGTCTGGACTTACGGGAACGATGGCTCAGGCTAACAGCCAGCGCGGAGAAGCAGCACTAAATCCAGCTCAACTCTGCCTGTCTCGTCGGGTTAACCTACAGCCCTGCCTGGACTGACGGGACACCAGCCCGGAGCCGTGGAGTTAGCATTGCTTCTCCGCGCTGGCTGTAAGCCTGGCCCGTCGTTCCCATAAGTCCAGGCAAGGCTGGTAGGTTAACACGGCAGGACAGGCAGAGTTGAGCTGGATTTAGCGCTGCTTCTCTGCGCTGGTTGTGGGCCTGGAGGCGCCGCTCCCGTCTGACTCCCGGCGTCTCTGGCCACGCCCGGACGGGGGGGGCACTCAGGAGGGGACAGGGATGGTCCAGTGGCGGTTCAGTAGCGATTGCGGTGCCGGAGACCCGGGATCGATCCTGGCTGGAGGTGCAGGTCTGACTCCATGCCACGACACGACTGCCGAGAGTGTTTATCGCTTGTGACCTTTGACAAATCCCATGATTCCTTGCGTTATTCGGAATACCGAACTCACTTATTAAGGCAAGTCAGGATGGCTGGTTCAGATGAAGGGTCTTGACCTAAAATGTTCACTTTCAGTGCCCTCCACAGATGCTGCCTGACACATTGAGTTCCTCCAGCAGTTTGTTTTTTGCCCCAGGGATTAATTTGCTTCCAAAATTTAGCAACCATGATCTTACTCAAAGAAAGTACAGGCATAATGGGGAAAATAGCCTAATCCTGATTATTTATATTCATACCTATCAAAAATATTGAAAGAGTCAGTTTGTTCCACACACATAAAACTCTAAAACATTCAAAGATATGAACATCAATCACACAATTAACAGATATTATAAATATTAAAAAGCTAAAACATTAAAAACCCAATTAAAATCAGATCAATTGAAAAAGTGAGTTCCCCAACTCATTGACAAGCTGAAGGGCATTGAAATACAGAAAGCATCCATTCTCCAATTAAAGAATATATTTCAAGCACTTGCTGACCTTGATATGAAGAGGAGGAAACACAGATGAGATCAACAAAAGTGAGGCAAAGTGATAACAATCAATAACCAGAAGGGTGCCTAGGCTGTGGCCAGAAGAGAAAGCAGTGGATTGCACCCAGCAGATTGAATGCTTTAGAAACCTGACATGCCCTGAAGAAAAAAGCTGCAGACACAAATCCCAGAGGTCAAAGGCCAAATACCAGGAGCAGTACAGCAAAGCATTGTCATGAGGTCAAACGCCTTGCAAACATAACAAGCATACAAATTAGGAACAGAGTAAGTCACTCAGCCTCTCAAATCAGGTGCAATTGAATAATAATCCTGTTGATCTGATTTTAACGTCAACTCTCCATTCCCATGTACTCTCAGTAACCTTTCACTGTCACTTTTAAATCAAGAGTCAAGAGTGTTCAAACGTCCTATGTACTGGTAGAGGAACAATTACATTCTTACTTGCTGCAGCTGGCAGCTGATTGGAGAAAAGGTGCCATTTGTTACAACTATTAACAACATCTTCCATCAGATTGCTGATGATTGAGAGTAAACTGATTGGCTGCGATTTAGCCGGATTAGATTTATCCTGTTTTTTTCTGAACGGGAACAACTTTCAGCATTGTCAGGTTGATGCCATAGCTTTAGCTTCACTGGAACACATTGACTGGAGTCCTGGAGCAGAATATTTCCCGATTCCGTGACCTTTTCTATTTCCAGCACTCTCAGACATTTCTTAAGACAATTGGGCGAAGGCTGACTTCTGTAATGATGGGAATCACAGGAGGAAGTAATGCTTTAGCCATTTTGTTTGACCTTCCAACACTCCACTGGCCTCCAGGTCCAAGCTTCCGAGGTTCCAACCAGACAAACTCTTCCACGTAACTCTTCGGTTTCATCAGTGGAGCCCATGAACTCTGCCCTCACTTTAACTCTGATTCTCTCACAGCCAACGGGAACTAACCTTTTCAGTCTCTAATAGGCCCTCTGAACACTGACCTTCTTGACCCCCACATGGCAGGAAGTCATCTTGGCTCTAGATAGTGCAATGTCCATGCACAGTAGGGTTTGTAATAGACACGGTGCATTGCCAGTTCAGCAGAGTTACTGACATCTATAGCAGCAGATACATGTCCAAAACTGTGCACAACGACCATACAGTGTGCTGTTAGGCATGCTACATTTTCCAGGGTATTCCAGTTATTATTCTTCCTCTTTTGTTTCCCAACATTATAAGCAGCTACTACTATCTTGCCCATTTCCACAGCTGCCGATGTCCTTTTACATCCATCGCACAGATTACTTCTCCACTTGTCATAAGGTCATAAGGAATAGGAGTAGTATTAGACCATACAGCCCATAAAGTCTATTCCGCCATTCAATCATGGCTGATCTATCTCTCCCTCCTCACCCCATTCTCCTGCAGTCTCCCCTTACCCTGACACTTACCTCTGAACTCTCTAATATTCTGCTTACTGTTTCGTAAAGACTTCCCCACAGAACCTACTCTACTAGTCCTCTTCATTCACTAGAATCAGCTCCATCACCTCCACCTTTCTGGAAAACATTCAGCCTGTAACCATCAACTCTAAAGAAGCAACATTCTTCCTGACAACCTGCGTTTCAATTCGCAGAGGAGATGACATTTCTTGCAGTTTAGTGTTGACAAATGAAAGATACATTATATTTTGCTTCCATTAGCACTTTGTTTGCCTTTGTACATGGTGGAGTGTTTATGGTGCATCGATTGTTGTTTTAATAGCAAGTTCGGATCAGTAAAACTATGGATACGGGCAGGGGTGGTGAGGGGATGGGACACTGTGGGTGTTGAGGTGTATTTGAGAGTGATCACTGTCTGAAGAAGGGCTTCGGCCCGAAACATTGCCTATTTCCTTCGCTCCATAGATGCTGCTGCACCCGCTGAGTTTCTCCAGCATTTTTGTTTACCTTTGATTTTCCAGCAACTGCAGTTCCTTCTTTAACACTGTTGAACCAGATGCTCTCTGGACCCAAATTAATAGAAACCCTGGATTACTTTTTTCCTTCATGTATATTCAATGGAAAATCATTGGACATGACAGGGGCTATTTTCTGATATGCACTGGCAGATTCTCCCAATACCCTGAAGTCAGAGTGTGGATGAAATCAGAATCAGAATCAGAATCAGAATGCTTTATTGTCATTGCATGTGTCACATACAACGAGATTACTGTGTCTCTCCATTTAAAAGAACTTCAAACATTCACATACTCAAACTCTTTACACTCCCTCCCTCCCCAAACCCACCCATGGATTCACATTTACATAAATTAACACTGTCTCCCACCCCCCCCCTCCTTCCCCATAACCCGCTCCCGAGACAGAGTTCAGTTCCAAGATTGCTGATGGGTAAAAGCTGTTCTTGAGTCTGGCAGTGCGTGACTTTAGCGACCTGTACCTTTTTCCTGAGGGCAGCAGTGTGAAAAGGTGGTCACAAGGATGTGTAATGTCTTTCACGATATTACAGGTCCTGCTGCGGCATCTGGAGTGGTAAATGTCCTCCAGAGGGGGCAGGGGGAGTCCAATGATACCCTGGGCAGTTGTTATCACCCTCTGGAGAGCTGCTCTGTCAGCTGCTGAACAGTTCCCAAACCAGGCAGTTATGCAGTAAGTCAGTATGCTTTCTACCGAGCAGCAGTAGAAAGACTCCAGCAGTTTTGCAGACAGATGGGCCTTCCTCAGTGTTCTGAGGAAGTAAAGTCTCTGTTGCACCTTTTTTACAACTACAGTTCACAGACCATTTAAGATCCTCACTGATGTTGATCTCCAGAAATTTAAAACTAGGCACCCTCTCCACCTCCTCGCCCCCTATCTCCAGTGGCCTGTGCTCCGCTCTATGTCGCCTGAAATCAGTGATGATCTCCTTTGTCTTTTTAGTGTCCAGAGAGAGATTGTTGTGAGCACACCACTCAGAAAGTCTGTGCACCTCCTCTCTATAGGCGTCCTCGTTCCCATTTGAGATGAGCCCCACTACGGTTGTATCGTCCGCAAATTTTATGATCCTATTTGCGGGGTGATGGGGCAAGCAGTCATGTGTGTATAAGGCATAGAGGAGCGGACTGAGCACACAGCCCTGCGGTGCTCCTGTGCTGAGGGTCAGGGATGTCGAGGTGTAGGGTCCAAGTCACACCGTCTGTGGGCGTTCACTGAGAAAGTCCAATATCCACCGACACAGTTGACTGCTGAGGCCAAGGTCTAGCATTTTTGTGATCAGCTTGCTGGGTATGATTGTATTAAAAGCTGAGCTGTAATCAACAAAAAGCATCCTGACATATGACCCCTTCTCCTCTAGGTGTTGTAGTGCAGCATGGAGGACAGTGTTTATGGCATCCTCTGTAGATCTATTAGCCCTATATGCATACTGGTGTGGGTCGAGTGAGGGGGGGAGAGATAATTTAAGGTGACATAGGACCAGCCTTAAAAAGCACTTGGCTGATCATATTAAAACATTTTGATTTATAACATTTTATTATATTTGATCAAATCAAGATAATGAACCCTCAAAGCTTATGAGAGTGCTTGTGTGAATTTTCATTAGAAATTCTTTGATTTATGATTATTGCAAGTACAGACTATTTAGTGGAGAGATTTTTAGTGCATTGGCTCAGAATGGTACAATAATCAATAACAACCCATTAAGCTAAGTTACTTCTGATCCATTTTTAAAAAGATGGAAACACATGGAGTATGTAGGCTACATTTCAATTGTGTCTAGTGTTGTTAAAACCCTAAAATAAAAAATAAAGAAGTTAATTGACCTTTTAAATTATGCACTTTTATGACCTTTTAAATAATTCATTTAAGTATGCATTATTCATCAAACTAGATGGATTTATTTAATGGTTCCTTACTATAAATAAAGGTCACTATTGGGACCAAATTTTACATGAGAAGTATTTATTCCATATTTCATATGTTCTGTCCAATTGAACATTTCTAATATTTTGGACACTTCATTTAAGATTAGCCACATTTTTAAAACATTGAGGTGTCTTAGAACTAATATGAAGTTTTTGATACCTACATTATGTCACTTGCTAAAAAGTAGAGCTGCAAGACTTTAGTTTAACACATTTTACAGAAGTTAAAATGTACATTTGTTATATTAAAATCTTGAAACTACATGAGCTAGAAATTATTTCCTCAAACACACCGTTTTCATACACTACACAAGGGAATTTAATGACTAAACACAAATAGATGGAAACCAAGTGACATGCTTGGCATTTTTTAATTTCTGCCAAATTTATTTGTACATGTATTGCTGTTGAATAACACAAGCCACTTAAGCAGAGGTCATGCACTTAAACACAGTGCAAGTGCGATTCATTTCAAAACACATCAATGGGACACTGTTTGACATGGTTAGAGGCCATGGAGACTTGTACATGGAACAACCAACAAATATATCCTTCTTAAGCCATCTGCATATGTTTCAATGGAGGTCTGCTTCAGGCTATGATCAAATCATGTCCCAACCGTCTCTCCAACAAATTCTTTGCAAGTCGATCACCCCTCCCCACCCACGCCTTTGATACCCTGATCTTGATCCTCAATGTCCTCAATCATCGATTCAAGAAGCCCCTTCCCTCTTCAACATCTATGTTAAAACTATTTTCAAATTACAAGTTTTTAATACAGTTATATAGGCCAAAACTTTACATGTACTTTATCAAACAGAACTTGAATTTAAGCTACAAAAGAGGTTTTGGGACAAGCCATGAAAAATTTGGTCAAAAAGATAGATTTGATAGATTTCAAGGAATATCTTAAAGAAGAGAGAAAAAAAAGCACTTGGAGATTTAGGAAAGATATTACGTATCTACAACAGAAAAGCACTTGGCTCCAGACTTCAGTCAAAGTGTCGTAGAGCATAGAAAATGGCCATTTATCCCGTGTTTTTTGTGCTGATTGTTATGTAACCATGTATCCCATTTTTCTGTGCTTGGTCCATAGCCTTGGTGGTTGAAGTGCTTGTCCAGATAGTTTTTGAAATATTAAGAGTATTTGTACAAATACTCTGACAAATCTCCTCTGCACCCTCTCCAGTTCAACCCCATCCTGCACACATTATTCTAGCTGCAGCCTAACCAATGTTTTAAAAACTTTGACCATAACTTTCCTGTATTTATTTCTATGCCCTGGCTCATGAAGGTAAGTATCCCATATATATCTTCATCAGTATCTTATTTACCTCTGCTGCTACCTTCAGGAATCCTTGGACATGAATACAGAGGACTCTCCATTTCTCAATGCACCCACAACCCCTCAGTTTCAGTTTAGTTTATTGTCACGTGTACCGAGGTACAGTGAAAAACGTTTTTGTTGAGTGCTAACCTGTTAGAAGAAACACAATACATGATTACAATCGATCCATTTACAGTGTGTAGATACATGATAAAGGAATAACATTTTGTAAGTAAGTAAGTAAGTTTATTGGCCAAGTATTCACATACAAGGAATTTGCCTTGGTGCTCCACCCACAAGTAACAACATGACATACAGTGACAGTTACGAATGACTCAGAAAACTAAACATTAATAATAATAAGACATTAATGATAAAACACCATTGATCAAGCATGTGAACCAACAAAATACCAGATCAAAGGGAGGCTACAGATTTTTGGCTGTTGAGTAGAGCAACTACTCGTGGATAAAGACTGTTTTTATGTCTGGCTGTGGCAGCTTTGACAATCCGTAGTCGCCTTCCAGAGGGAAGTGATTCAAAGAGTTTGTGGCCAGGGTGAGAGGGGTCAGAGATGATCTTGCCCGCTCGCTTCCTGGCCCTTGCAATGTACAGTTCATCAATGGAGGGAAGTCTGATCAAGGATAATCTGAGGGTCATCAAAGATGTATATAGTAGTTCAGCATTGCTCTCTGGTTGTGGTAGGACTATTCATGTGGATGTGCAAGACTCATTAGTCCTCCCAAATGCATCACCTCTCATTTATCATCTATCCTGAACCAGCAGGTTCAGGAACAGCTTCTTCCCTGCGGCTGTTACACTACTGAACTCTGCACCTCGGTGATTGCCAGTCACCCCCCCCCCCCCCCCCCCCCCCGGACACTCCTTCCCCCAGAAAAATTGTACTACTGATACTGCTGTACATATATATATTTCACTGCTCATTATTCCTAAGTTCGCTCTTCTGGGTGAGATGCTAACTGCATTTCATTGTCTCTGTACTGTACACTGCACAATGACAATTAAAGATTGAATGGAATTGAATTGAATTATCATGATTACATTCTATCTGCCATAGAATCTGCCCATCTTATCAACTCATCGCAGTCGCTGTCTCAAAAAGGCTGTCAACATCATCAAAGACCCACACCATCCTGGTCACATACTCATCTCACCATTGCCATCCGGAAGAAGGTACAGGATTCTGAAATCTGTAACATCCAGGTTCAGGAACAGCTGCTTCCCCACAGCCATCAGGCTATTAAACATGACATCAAATAAGCTCTGAACAATAACAGTATTATTATTATTATTGCACTATATCTGTGAACAATAAAAGTGAACTTTTATCTTCCATTTTGTATTATGTTTACATATTCTGTTGTGCTGCAGCAAGTAAGAATTTCATTGTCCTATCGGGGACACATGACAATAAAACCCTCTTGACATCAATATTATCATGTAGCCATAGAATACCATGCTCATTGTCAATAATAACACCATCAATTTTCTACATACTTTCTGTTCATTTCTCCATATATCCAATGTATAAGACATATTGGAAGGGTCCCAACCGAAATCTCTGTGGTACAATGCTGTTCACAGGCTTCAATCACACAAAAAAAATCCTGCTATCTATTATCAAGCTAATTTTGGATCCAGTTTGTCCTGGATCTCATGAGTTCTTATCTTTTCGACTGGGTCTTCCTTGAAGGATCTTGTCAAAGGCATTACTGGAGTCCACATAGACCACATTAACCACACTGCCCTCATCAATACACTTTGTTACCTCTTCAAAGAATTCGATCAAGTTTATTCAGAAAGGATCTTCCCTTGACAAAGCCATGCTGACTATCTTTGATTAATCGGTACCTTTCCAAGGGTAGATTAATTCTGTTCCTCAGAATTTTTTCCAATAACTTCCTCATTACTGATTTCAGTCTCACAGGCCTGTAATTACCTGGCTCATCATAGATTCAGCCCACTGTGATTTGCATTATTCTTATAACAAAAGGGCCTGCCTTGTTTGTATTTAAACCAAACAACAGACTTGGATATAATATCACAGCTGGGACCGAACCAAAGTTTAAAAAATATTCAGCATTAATTCCAAGAGAGTCATTTTTTTCAGTGTCCTGCCTCCTCCCAAGGTCCATGCATGTATTTATCCCCTTCTCCTGTTTCAGCATCCATTTTAAAACTATATTATTTTGTCCACTTTGCCTTCCCTTAAGCTTCTTACCAGAGTATGGGACTGCACACTACTTTCTGTTAAATATCATCCACCATGACTTTGTGTGCCGATATTTATATTAAAATGAAACATTTAAGAAAACCTCACTTCGGCATTGCCAACTTTTTTCTTCCTATTCCTCCATACACCTGACATGTTAGGGAGGGATATGGGGCAAAGGCAGGCAGGTGGGCCTAGTGTAGCTGGGACATGTTGGCTGGTGTGGGCAAGTTGGCCGAAGGACCTGTTTCCACACTGTATCACTCTATGACTCTATGTTAATGCATTGAACAATCGGGACCTGCACAACTTGCGATGTGCATTACAAATATGCTGTACTACTTCAGTAGGTTGCAGTGAAACATGTGCCCCACTCACAAAAGATGCAGAACCTCCACAGCATCTGTAAAGCCTGCCACAGAATCTCTCTGCTCAGGTCCAGACTGGCACTTGAACATCATTTTTATGGGTTCCCTTTAAGTTATTGACTTACCTGGTTTGTTCTCCAGCAGGGTAATCCCCCCCCCCCCCCCATTGGTCCAAGCTGCTACTCTCACTCCGTGCACCAAAGTACTGATGGCACTGACCTGCATACCTCAACACCTCACATGACCAACAAACTCCAACCAGACATTACTAATTGCACTTCTGACACAATTACCCACACACCCAGCCCTTGACTGAATGCCACATTTTTTTCAGCAACACTCTTCTGCCAATTCCACCTTCCTTTCCCACCACCCCTAACAGCCAACCCTTGGCCCATCTCCTCCACTTAGCAATCGGCCCACACTCAATCCCCTCCTGCCATCACACTCCGAGCCTGGTTTCTTTTACCACAACCAGAGGAGATCACTGCATTGTGGTCATTGTTTCTGACTATCTCTTCACGAGTGTAGAACACACAATGTAAGAATAACCTACCAATGCTTTGTGCGTTAGGCCTCGTATACCACAAAATATCCTAGTGGTCCCTCCACAAAAAAACTGCAATCTGCCAATGATTAATAATGCCTTTACAAGTACGGACCAATTGCTGGGCTGAGACTACTCTGTCACTATTCTATTCATTCACATCCTAATGCTGACGACACGGATGGGAAACTATTGTATGAGAAAAGACAAAAGCAACTCAGGGAACTTAATGGGTCAGACAACATCTGTGGAGAGGAATGGAAATGGAGGGAAATCTTTTCTAAAAACTCTATCAAATTCATGCCCTGTTGAGTTCCTCCAGGTGATCTCTTTTTGCTACAGATTTCAGATACAGTCTATTGTGCCTCCTTAAAATACTGGGATTATTTGATTGAAGCAGAAGTGTGCTTTAATAGAGGATGTTAAAGTACTGTTCCAATAGATTAAATAAGGAGATACCATTTCTTGTTGGAGACACAAGAAACTGCAGATGCAGGAATCTTGAGCAAAACACAACGTGCTGAAGGAACTCACATGGGTCAGGCAGCATCAGTGGAGGGAAACGGACAGGCAACGTTACCAATCAGAACTCTTTTTCAGACTAATGTAGTTTGGGGGTAGAAGCTGGAATAGTGCGGGAGGTGGGGCAAAGCTTGGAAAGTCATGGATTGGTACAGGTGAGGGGGGATTAATTGGCAGAAGGGTGGAGTAAGTGACAAAGACTAAAAGTGAAAAGGAGACAAATGGGCATCAGTTCAGTTCAGTTGAGTTGTTTTCTTCTGTCTCAGTTCAGTCATCAGATAATGAAAGAAGAGGAGGAGTGAAATGTAAAGCTAAATGGGCCCCATTAATGTCCACAGTGCAGTTAAGAGTACGCTTGGTTATTCTAAATGCAGGAGGGGCATCAACCAAAATTCTTCTCTCAAGAGGATGACAGAGACAAAGTGAATGATTGGTGAGTAGAAGGAAGAAGGGTCTGAAGAAGGGTCTCAACCTGAAATGTCATCCATTCCTTCTCTCCAGAGTGGCTGCGTGTCCCACTGAGTTACTCCAGCATTTTTGTGTCTCTGAATGATTGGTGTCCTCCACAGTAACCTTCTGTGATTCTTCATAGGAACATGTTATTTAGATGAGTAAGGTACAGTTGTTTTCAAAGTTCATGATCAATTCGAATAGCCGTTTGATCTATTGATATTGTATCTTAATCCATTTTAATGAGTGGCTGACTGAAGTCAGATTTTACTTAGCGAGGGTAAATATAATCTTGCATTATATTTCTATAAACCAGTCAACACAAATGTTTACCTCCTTGCCACCACTTCAGAGCTGTGACCATCGAATTGAAACGAGCAGATTCAGGCAGCCTGTCTTGAACATCTGCCAGACTTTTAATATCCATCTTGACTTTGAATCTGCATAGGTGCACACAGTTTCAATTACATGCACGAGCATCCCTTTGTCACTCCTACCACTGGGACTGCTGGAACAATAAACAGATTTTCTTCATTAATATTGTGACTACACTTTTGGAAAAGCTTAGATGATTCAATAATCAAACCTTTCAAAGATATAATTTAAGTGAGTGTACACTCATTGTGAATTCAGCAGTGGACCTGTCTCAGGAAGTTAGATTTCACAAACTAGTTTAAAATCTCTGTTTGCTGAAATCAATTAGGATAAGCTGGAAAACCCCCCCACAGAAATAAACGAGTGAATGTAACAAAAGTAAATGCATTTAAATAAGCCAGTCTAATTTCATTTTCACACATTGATGATGGGCAATTTTTCATTGTCATGAAAGCATTCATGAAGAGGACATGAAGACAAATGAGAAGTAAGTACTCCGAGTCCTCATTACCTATCAATTGTTGTCAGGCACCTGACTGCTCGAAATGTGACCCTTGGTTCCTGCTTTGACACTGTGTTGATAACGTTAACTGATAAATAATGACCTCCAACACCCCCTGCCCCTGACAACAGCTGTAGATTTTCAACCACTCTGCGTGCCCTTGGAGAAATTCTCTGGTCCCCTCCGTATCACGGCAGCTCCTGTGATTACAGAAATCAATCTGCACTCTGCCCGATGCAACTGGGACAGAATTCAACTGGCAATGATGTAGCTTGGGGCCATGGTTACTGTATCATACTCATCAGTCTGCTGGATCATTAAACAAACAGGCTCAAAGGGCCATATGGTCGGCTCATTCTGATGACATCAGAGAGATCTATACCTACTGGTACAGTGCCATCCAACATTGTTAGGGCCTACTGAAAGTCAAGTGGTTTTGTCATTGTTAAACCATATTGTTGTGTTGCTTTTGAATGCATATCGTTGTTAACGTTAACGGTTTTAAAAAAAACAAAAGCACACATATTTCTAGTCAAACATTAAAAAATATTGATGGGGTACTTTGCATTTCCAGAAATGCATGATACTATTTAGTCCCAGTTCTAAGGTGCAAATAAGCTCTCTCACAGATCCACAACTTTACCATTCATCAGCATTTCAGGAGATTATATTCAAAAGATCATAAGTGATAGATCATAAGATCATGTGATAGGAGCAGAAATAGGCCATTTGGCCCATCAAGTCTACTCCACCATTCAATCATGGCTGATCTATCTCTCCCTCCTATTCCCATTCTACCTTCTCACCATGACCTCTGACACCCATACTAATCAAGAATCTATCTATATCTGCCTTAAATATATCCACTGATGGCCTCCACAGCCTTCCGTGGCAAAGAATTCCACAGATTCACCACCCTCTGACTAAAGAAATTCCTCCTTCATAAAAGAAAGTCCTTTAATTCTAAGGCTACGACTAGTCTGAAATTCTCCCATTAGTGGAAACATCCTCTCCACATCCACTCCATCCAAGCATTTCACTATTCTATATGTTTCAATGAGGCTCCTGCTCATTCTTCTAAACTCCAGCGAGTACAGGCTCAGTGCTGTCAAACGCTCATCATGTGTTAACCCACTCATTCCTGGGATTATTCTTGTAAACCTCCTCTGGACCTTTCCAGAGCCAACACATCCTTCCTCAGATGTGATGCCCAAAATTGCTCACAATATGCGGCCTGACCAGTGCCTTAGAGAGCCTCAGCAGAAGATAGGAGCAGAATTAGGCCATTCGGCCCATCAAGTCTACTCTGCCATTCAATCATGGCTAATCTATTTCTCCCTCCTAACCTCATTCTCCTTTCTTCTCCCCATGACCTCTGACACCAATACTAATCAATTAATTCTTGTCCATTTTGTAATATCAGATAGGCCAAACATGCCCACCACAACAGATAAAGAGATGGGTGTGGAAGGGAGGGGAGTTGTTAAATTTGGGAATGGCATTGTATTAGCATAGCTATACTCAAACAAGTCTGCTGTCATCCCACCTCTCCTTAATAGTCCATTGACTGGCTTCAAGAGCAGTGATTATCATGGGGAACAAGGGTGTGGTAAATAGCTGTTGGCCAAAGCGATATTGCATATTGTATATTCCCACCCAAGTCAACCCCTTTAGGCTTTGGAATCATTTCTAAGTAATCGGATATGGATTTTTGCTAAAATGATCTTGAAACTGAAATTGCCTGAGGCATCGAGGGAGATGAAGGAAAACATAGTTTTTAATTAAAATAGACAAAATAGTTTAAGTTTAAAATGTTAAAAAGAACAATTAAGGTGTCATTATAGATAAATAATACTAAATAAAAGATAGATGTGAGGGAAAAAAGAAGTAACAGTTGTCTCATTTATTATTATTAATCTGAGTTTTTAGAAAAATAATAGTGATAAAATTATCATTCCAGAAGGTGTTTTTTTCACAAGATTTATGATTTTAAAGCTGCACAATTTTGAAGAGGTATAAAATAGTTCATCCTTTGGGTATGGAATAGTCTTCCAATCTCAACATTATAGCTCTAATTCGAAACACAAATCAATGTTTTCATTGGGAGCCATTCATAAGGACATCCAAAAGACTATGTTAGTTGTGCAGTCGAACAGGGAAATTGAAATGTGGTCTTTAGGCTGAGAAAGTCTTCATTGCAGCAGATAAAAATGGAACAGTTGTTTAATCTTATGGAACCATGAAGAAAGGCTGGCAGAATCTGCAATTTACAACATTCTTCATGGTTCAGGAAAGAAAGTGTCAAGACAAATGAGAATGACTTAACCCAGGGCTGACATTGAAGTACACTTTCTGCCAATTAATTCTAAATTTACAGAGCATCAGACCAATGTATGAAACTGATTAAATGTTCCCCCAAATCTCCTGTGCCCAGTCAGCCGGAAGCATTCTATTATTTTGATGTATTTTAATATGTTTTATTGGGTTTAATGCCAGGAGAAACAGCATCATAGTACACATGGTGCATGTTGTGCTGTCATAGAGCCATTGAATAAGTAGAGCCATACTACATGGAAGCAGCAAATATGTCCATTGTATTTAATGTACTGCAGCAATACAATGGACAAATAGCACCACAACCCAGGGGCACAATGAAATAGAAATGGCATTAGTCAAATCTGATCTCAAATTTCTACTGTCCAAAAGTAGACATTTCACATAATTTGCTGCAAAAGCTGAGGAGGTAGTTGTTTGTGAATGATCCACGGCAACATACATGGTCTTTATTCCATAAGTAATACAGAACATTCAAACTGCCAGCCATGCATTCCCAGCTCGGCGTGGCTTCTGAGAGCCGGCTGTCCTTGTTAGTGTAGTACCGTAATACCATGTAATGGCTTGAATGCATATATGTGTGTAGTGGAGATTATAAATGGCATGGATTAATAAGGGTTAATAGTAAGATTAAACGAGAACTTACCAGTTTGAAGTTTGATCTTTATTTTATGAGGAATTACGTTGGTGATTACGTGAAGAACCCCGTCAGGGCGCATGTGCGTCAATCTTCAAAGCAGCGGTATGAAATCACAGACAACACCATAATTGAAGTAACATATTAAGATGATCAACATGAGAACTACCATTATGACCTTTTTTCTATGAGAGAGGGTTGGGCGTGGCGGGCACGTAATCACCAACGTAACTCCTCATAAAATAAAGATCAAACTTCAAACTGGTAAGTTCTCGTTTAATCTTACTATTTTACTTCGGAGTCACGTAAGTGACTACGTGAAGATTTTAAAGCTCTGTGATTTTTATGCCGCAGATCAAAATCCCGGCTCCTCACTGCATCGATTGACTCTGAGTATCATCAATAATGCTGTAAACATGACATTGCATATCATGCAAAAACAAAACAGTTTTATTTTTGGTCATGAAACAACCAATAAACCCTCTTAATTTAGGGCAACAAACGAAACAGAATGAAACAGTATTGAAAACAGACTTTAAACAATAGCAACAGCACTCAATATTGAGTTGGCAAACAGCCCTCCATCGGCAATCGGCCGATGGTAGTATTGCTGAAACACAAGTTCATTTTTCCAACCTGCGGCTTTTAATATATGGTCGATGGGAACGTCCATCGCCCTGGCCGCGGATGTTGCTACTGCGCTAGTGGAATGAGATGTAAACACATAAATGTTAATTCCTGCCTGAACCAACTCTTGCTTTAACCACCTTGAGATAGTCTGAACTGCCACTCTTTTATGTTGGCTTCTTGTAACTGAGAAATAATCCTGTTTCTTCTTGTCTTAAAGCCCTTGCGGCTTCAATGTAATGTAACAAATGTGTCCTTACACATAAACATGGAGCTGTAGGATATGCTGAGAACACAATCTTAAGACCTGTCACACCTGGCCTGCTTTGTTTGAGCAGGTCAGAAATATAAAACAGAACATTCTCTGTATTCACTTCCATTCTCTCGAACTGAAGTTTTTGGAAAGTCTGCACTCTCTGTACTGACACTAATGCCATTAGCATAGCCAATTTCATGGTTAATTTTAACAAAGTTATAGACGTGACAGGGACCCAATGACGAAGTATGTTACAAACAACACTTACCTCGCAGATTACCATATACCTAGGCTTAGGCGGTTTGGAATTAAAGATTCCTTTCATCAACCTAGATATGAGAGGGTGAGAACCTATACTTTGTGTCCGTGTACCTATTACAAGATATGCCGACCAAGCACTTCTAGCTGTATTGATAGCAGTATAGCTAAGACCCTCATCATAATAAAGTGTAGATGAACTCTAACACATTTTCAATAACTACAGTATCATATTGAATATTCTTTTGAACACAATATTGTTCCCATTTTTTTTTTTTTTTTTTTTCATAAGTCATATACTGTTTTTGAGTACTGTTTCTCCAGGCTGCAGTGAGTATATCCACCGTTGGCCTAGAAAGTCCTCGACCAATGTAAGGCATTCTTAAAACCTGCAAATTAACAGATCCATACCATCACATAACGGATGAACTTAATGCGTTACTGGATGCTCCCGCAAATTCCTACTGTTTGGAATCAGCAAAAAGAGGTTGGATCGCTATCTGTAACATCAAAGGAAACCATGGTTGAATCAGGCAATTTGGTATCACCAAAACCCCTGAAGCGGCATCCTGCTTGATTTTCTCAAACACCGACATATGAGGCAGAATGGTGGGAAAATGTACACAAACATATCATCCCAATTTAGTGAAAAAGCATCAATTGTCACTGCCCCTGGATCTGGTGCCTATGAAACATATTTTGGCCTTCCATATAAAAATACTATGTTCTTGAACACATCCTGGTTCCACATCCACTATGTTATGATGGAATTTTCGTGAGCTGCCATCTGGTACTACATTAAGTTTCCCTGGGAGATAGATAGCTCCAATCCAAATCTCTCTATCCCTACTCCAGGTCCAATTGTATTTGCCAACCTGTCACATGATAACGATTTGATTCCACCCATGTGATTCATATCAGCAACTGCTGTAGTGTTGTCTATTTTGCACTGCACATGCAAACTAGTTTAGTTAGTGCCATAAGCCTCGAGTCCATAAAATACTCTTGGTTAATTCCCCATGTTTGCAGAAGCAATGTTCATCTGTCTCCACCGCTGGATCTTGTATCAGTAGCACCCTACCCAAGTGCTCTGACATCTGTCTGCAAATCATGGAAGCTTGGTCCAATAACACTTTGGAACTACTAGTGGACACATGCTGAATCCACCATTGTACATCAGCAACAGCCTCTATTGATAGAAGCATAGGTCTATTATAATGTCCCCAATGTATCCTTTGACCTTTGTAATTGTAGATAATAAAGTGGCCATATTGAACTGCTGGAAATGCTGCCAGCCATTACCACAGCAGACTTGTCACCTGGCTAATTGAAGGCTGTGTGTTAGCAATTAACTTGATATAGCTCTTAATTAGCTCTACCCTTTTTTGCCTGGGCAAGGTCACAATGATGTTGATTAAGTCCATTGTGAACCCAACTAGTCAATTTGTGTCACAGGTATAAATTTAGATTTCTCTGGATAGCTTATAAAGCCCAATTAAAAAATGGTTTTTACCAACTGCCACTGATGCTTCAGCTGTTTCCTTTGATTGTCCTACAATCAAGATATTATCTAGTTAAGCCATGAACACATGACCTTGACTTCTCATCATGCCTAGAATAGGTTTTAACAACTTTGTAATCCCTCTCGGAGCTGAAGAGAAACCATTAGGCAGTGGATTGTATTGGCATAATTGCCCCATCCAGCTGAATTTTAAATCTTCTATCCTGCAAATGAACAGATACTGAATCCGCATCTTTAAGATCTCCTTCACAAACGTTTCCATCTTAAAATGTCTATACCGTACAAAAGGGTTACGACTATTCAGGTCTGTATAATTCTGCATTCCCCCATCCTTTTTTGGTCTGGGAAAGATATTGGACACAAACTGATGGCTTTGGTAAACTGCCTTAGCAATTACACCTTTATTACATAAGCTTGCAAGTTCCAGCTGAACTTCCAATTGTACAGTGATACTGAAGTCAAACTCCTTTTTTGGAACATGTTGCATGGGTAAATCAGAATTTGCATTAAGCTTTATTCGATGCCCTTGAATAACCTTCAGTATAAACATATCTGAGGTAAACATTTAATTGTATCACATTAGATCTGTCTACATGAGAACCAGACCCTCTTACCTCCTTACCACCTGGCATTCTTCCCCGGCCTTGAGCTGGATATCTCACCTCCGTGGCGGTGCTACAGCCAAACGCCAACTGCGCTGCATCGTAGCTGGACTCGTCCCTTGCCCGGACCAGTCTGCTCCCTTATAGGGATACTTCCGCTTTGGTGAATATGTGGCTGCCGTCTTAGCCTCCTCCTCCAGCTCCTTCACCTGCTGTGCGAAATCCTCGCCAAACAGCTGTGCCGGTTGCACTGTGCCAGGCTGGCAGAGTGAAGCATATTTAGCATTGATGGTTGGTCTAATCGCATCTTGCGGAGGCAGTTGATCTCAAAGTGGGCACTCCACAATAGCGCCTTTTGTTGTAATTTGTCATGGCCTCTCCATCTACCATCCTGGCAAAGCTCGTTATACCAGATGCCAGCAACTTTAAAAATATGCTGGAGCTTCACATGCTCCTGGGCTTTCATTAGTATGCCCATCTTGCCCCAATTCTTCCTGTTCCCAACAGGAACTTTTAACAGTCCACAGTTGATTGGGCTTCATACTTCGTTACTGTCTCATCCATTGTCAGCTCCTGTAGCTGATGTGAGACTTGGTAATTTATGCTGGTGGCAAGTTCCTCACCCAGAGACTCACCAGCGTCCAACGACATGGCAAACCGTGCTGCACACGGTGTCAGCTCTGGCAGCTGCCTGCCCTCCCTTTGGAAGTCGTCGGACTCAGGGTCAGAGCGTATCTGCCCTTCTGCACTCACCTCTTGCAAAGAGGGTGCTTTCAAGCAGGCCTCTACTAGGCACTGCCAGCGGAGCCGTCCCCACGGCCTCCCGCCTGCACAACTCCTCCTGGAGTATGGCTTTATGAAGCAGACCTCTCCTAGGCACTGCCAGCGGAGCCTTCCCTAAGGCTTCCCGCCTGCACAACTCCTCCTGGAGTGTGGCTTTATGAAGCAGACCTCTCCTAGGCACTGCCAGCGGAGCCTTCTCTGTGGCTTCCCTCCTGCATTACTCCTCCTGGAGCGTCTCTGTGGAGCAGCCCCTGTATGAGCTGCTCCTTTTGGATAACCGCTGGGGAACGGTAACCTGTCCCCGACGGGACTCTCGTGGCCCGACTCTGCGGAGTCTATAGCCCTGACAGACTTGGCTTATGCCGACCGCCCGACTGGCGTTGGCTGTGTACCCGGCTGGGCACTTTGCCAAGTCTGTCGCCGCACCGCTACCGGCTTGCGACTCCCCCGAGGTGACAGCCTGCCTTTCAGAGACTGCGCTCCCGCAGCTCTCTCTCCTTGTCGGCAGCAGCCTGCACCTTTTCCTTGTTCCTGTATGTGGGGGACAAAACACACAGAAACAATGTCTTTACTTTTCTCTAACTCCTCCAAAGTCTCCCCGACTTTGGTGGAGCTGTAATTACTCACGTTGCAGCAGGAGCTCCGTGCTCCCGCTGCCGTTCGCACCAATGCGTCCGACGTAATGACGCGCATGCGCCCTGACGGGGTTCTTCACGTAGTCACTCACGTGACTCCGAAGTAAAATCTACATCCTTCCTCTTAAAGAAGCAAAGCAGAAATAGTGTGGTTAGTGGAGTATATATTGTAAAACACCGGTATAAGGTGTGTGCATATATGAGCACATAAAACTAAACGGGTCATGCACGGTTCAAGTATAGCCGGTGAACTTTCCAATCAGCGTGTTTGGCTTGCAGACACGACCTGCACGTGTACGGTAGTACCCCTCGTGTGCCTCATCCTTCTCTGAGGAAGCAAGTCCGTTATCGGGTGAACGTGGAGGAGAAGAGATGGGGGCTCCGGGGAAGGCTGGGTTGGCTCTGGCACTGGTAGAGGAATCACTGGAGCGGCATTCGCGGAGCCTGAGGGAAGTCTAACAGGATGGTCAGTGTAAGGATGGGAAGGTGCCGGTTCATTAATCGGGAGGAGGTGTTGGTGGGTGCGTCGATAGATGCCGTTGTCAACACTGACCAGGTATGAGCGTGGCTCCATGGTTGACCCCAGAATGACACCGAGGCGGTCATAGCCTCTGAGCGACCGCAAGCGGACAACCTGTCCCTTGTTGAGCGGTTGAAGCGGAGAGATGGTTTTATCATAGTAATTTCTTTGTATGTCGCGGCGGCGTTGGAGCTGGGATTGGATCGCCGACGGTGCGCAAACTTGTGGTTCTAGCAGTTGCTTGGCCATAGGCAGGGTGGAGCGGGTTCACCGTGACATGAGTCGTTCAGCCGAAGATCCCAGGAGAGGGTCGCGGACGATGTTACGTAGGTTGAGTAGGTCGAGATAGAAATCAGAGCCAGCCCTGTGTGAGCGTTCCATTAGTT
The DNA here is from genome assembly GCA_038087875.1 of Malacoraja senta. NCBI lineage: Eukaryota > Metazoa > Chordata > Chondrichthyes > Rajiformes > Rajidae > Malacoraja > Malacoraja senta. The sequence goes on from CM075977.1 coordinate 122,938,590, forward strand.
AATTTGCACTTCTTACCGCGCGCTCGGCCAGGCCGTTGGAATGCGGGTACTCGGGGCTGCTGATGGTGTGGTGAAAGTCCCAGCGTTTCGTGAAATCCTTGATGAGCTGACTGGAGAATTGAGTTCCGTTGTCTGAGAGTAGCTTGAGGGGTGTTCCGTGGTCAGAGAGTGGCGAGTGAGTTTTTGAATGACCATGGGAACAAAGTGCAAGTGAACATCAACCACAGACTGGCACGTAAAGCAATACACAGCGCTCAGACTTGGCGTGCAAAGCAATACACACAGTGCTGCCGGTTTGGCACGCAAAGGTTTAAACAGAGCGCTCTGAGCTTATTGAGTGGGAATTTAAACAAAGAGCTGTCGGCTGCAACGCTATGGGATTTAAACATAGCGTTATGGCCACAGCACTATGGGTCACAGACTGTTCGGGCAAAATTTTCATATAACAGGGGATCATGCAATAATAATAAAGACTACATTTGATTCCTGGGTCACCTTATTTCCAATGGGGAGATGGTAGGGGCAAGATCATTGTCTACATTGTGCCACAAGATAAGAGGTAGAAATTCACTTACACCTGCAGCCATGCACCAAAATGGTGTTATTTGGGTGACCCCATATTGGTTCTTGAATCACTTTGTTGCTTTTTTGCACTGGCATGTAATAATGGGGAGTAACTGCAGGAATCACATGCAACAGCCAAAATTAATCATTGCTAATCGATGTCTTGCTTGCACTTAAAGACAGATGCTCCTTGACGACAAGCACTGCTAAAAGTTACTGCACAACTCAGTGAGCCTTTAAAGCTACTACAGAGAGTCAGGTGCAAAAGCAGTCACTTCTCAAACTCTCCCATCGAATTAAATCTAGCGGAACTAAACACCTGGGGAGATGTCCTGTAACTTGGAGGAAGCAATTAATGTCAGAAATTAATGAGCAATGGAATGATTTTACCTGGAAGTTTAATAAGAGGGGAGGGATCCTCCGAGAATCTGTGCTAAAGTAGGAACAATCTCATGAGTATGGCCAAGGTTATTGAAAACAACTAATTCTATCAGACAATACTGTATGGTAAAAGTATTAGTTGTACCGAGGTAAAAGTGCTCAGTCTGAAGAAGGGTCTCAACCCGAAAGCCACCTATTCCTTTTATCCAGAGATGCTGCCTGACCCGCTGAGTTACTCCAGCATTTTGTGTCTATCTAAAAGTGCTTGCAGTTGTGTTGCTGGCTGGTGGTTGATAGGCGATAATTGAAGATAACACTCTGTACTCGAAAACTGTCTTACTGGCCCTCATCAGCCAGATGGCCCAGACTGATGTGTCAGGAGGAACTGCAGATGCTGGTTTAAACAGAAGATGGACACATAAATCTGGAGTGACTCACCAGGTCAGACAGCATCTCTGGAGAAAAGGAAGGGTCTCGACCCGAGACGTCACCTATTCCTTTTCTCCAGAGATGCTGTCTGATCCGCTGAGTTACTCCAGCTTTTTGTGTCTATCTTTGGCACAGACTAATACCACTGCTGTGGAATCATTACCTCAACAAGGCAGCCAATATCATCAAAGATCAACACCACCCGAGCCATCCTCTCATTTCGCTCCTACCATCAGGAACATGAAAAGCATAATCACCATGTTCAAGAATAGCTTCCTCCCAGCAACTACCAGGCTCTTGAACACTATACAACACTGACCACAACCATAAACAGTGTCTTTGGTTCCACTACTGACTTTGGGTTTTGTTTTGCACAGTTAGTAAATTATTGAACTTTTAATTCGTACTAGACCAAGTGGGACCCGTTGGGTCCCGTCCTCTCAACGTGCGGTTGTGGGGGGAGGGCCTGTGGCATCACACACACTAACCACCAACTCCCCCCCCCCCCCACACACACACACACACTAACCACCCCCCACACGCACACACTAACCACCAACCCCCCCACACATGCACACACTAACCACCCCCCACACGCACACACTAACCACTAACCCCCCCCCCACACACACACACTAACCACCCCCCACACACTAACCACCAACCCCCCCCCACAAACACACACACTAACCACCCCCCACACGCACACACTAACCACCAACACCCCCCCCACACACACACACACTAACCACCCCCCACACACTAACCACCAACCCCCCCCCACAAACACACACACTAACCACCCCCCACACGCACACAATAACCACCAACACCCCCCCCCCCACACACACACACACTAACCACCCCCCACACACTAACCACCAACCCCCCCCACAAACACACACACTAACCACCCCCCACACGCACACACTAACCACCAACACCCCCCCCACACGCACACACTAACCACCAACCCCCACCCCCCACACACACACACACTAACCACCAACCCCCCCCACACACACACACTAACCACCAACCCCCCGCCCCCACACACACACACTAACCATGCCCCTTGATACTAAATTAATAATATTTATTCGCTGCTTTTATCCCATCCCCCGCCCTATCCACTCATGCATCACCCACAACACACAGACGTGGCTAGAGAGGGAGAGGGCGAGGGGTAGAGAGAGAAGGCACAGAGAGAGAGAGCAGGGAGAGAGGGCAGAGAGAGAGGGCAGAGACAGAGAGAGGTCAGAGACAGAGAGAGGGCAGAGACAGAGAGAGGGCAGAGACAGAGAGAGAGGGCAGAGACAGAGAGAGGGCAGAGACAGAGAGAGGGCAGAGACAGAGAGAGGGCAGAGAGAGAGAGAGAGAGAGAGAGAGAGAGAGAGAGAGAGAGAGGGAGGAGCAAAGAGAGAGAGAGAGGCATAGAGAGAGAGAGAGGGGCAGAGAGAGAGAGAGGGCAGAGACAGAGAGGGCAGAGACAGAGAGAGGGCAGAGAGAGAGAGAGAGAGAGAGAGAGAGAGAGAGAGAGAGAGAGAGAGGCATAGAGAGAGAGAGAGGGGCAGAGAGAGAGAGAGGGCAGAGACAGAGAGAGGGCAGAGACAGAGAGAGGGCAGAGAGAGGGCAGAGAGAGAGAGAGAGGGCAGAGAGAGAGAGAGAGAGAGAGAGAGAGAGAGAGAGAGAGAGGCAGAGAGAGAGAGAGAGGGGCAGAGAGAGAGAGGAGGAGCAGAGAGAGAGAGAGAGAGAGAGAGAGGGGGGGGGCAGAGAGGGACCGAGGACCCGAGGACTTGAGTGACCCGAGCGAGCCGAGACCGAACCGAGAGCTCCAGTACAGGGCCCGACCTGCTCGTTTTTTCTGCGTCTTTTGAATAACTGGGGGGGGGGGGAGAGGTGTAGTGATGTCACTCGCAGCATGTGGAACACAGTGCAGAGCAGAGCAGAGCAATTGAGACGTCATCAGCAAAAGACAGTCATTTTTAAATGCAAATGTTTGTCAGATTTTTGAACATTTTCAGTAATAACTTGAGAAATAAAGCATGACATTTTCAGATAAGGCGATTTCGGACTCCACGGGAAAAATCTCTACCAGAATATGTAAAAATGTTACCATTACCGCATCGTTTTTTCGAGAAGATGTGATTATACACAAACACATACACACAGAAATAAATATACAAGATCAGACTTTTAAGTATATAGATATACTTATTCTGAGAAGTTGAGGAGCAACTTCTCAGCTTGTGACTTCTTCAGTTTGGATGGGCTTGCAAGAAATAACCAGCTACAATTGGAAAGCCCCCTGCTCTTTGGACAATCGCCAGCTGACCAACGACGTGAATGAGTTCTACTGCAGGTTTCACAAGCAGAAACATAACCCTGGTACCCCCACCCCCTTCCCCAACAAACACAGCCAGACCTCAGTCTGCAAAGAATGGACCCTTCTGCACCCACTCCTCTAGCAGTTACAAAATTTTGAGATTTTAAAAATCAAGTCTGTAAAGAAGTTTAATTTGACACCTAATTCACTTTCATATCTTCATTATTAAAAAAGTTATGGCCATTTTCATACTCGGAAATTAGCATCTTGTTCCCTATTGCTTTTCCATTGACTTAACACAAAAGCTGTGATCGAGGACAGTCAAAAGCCCATAACTTTCTTAAAAATTAAGAGAACTGAAAGAAATTTTCAGTTATTATAGATTGAAGCATTCTGAAACAAATATGAAACAATCTTACTTAGATGACATGAAATTAAAGCATATAATTAGTTAGTTACCTAATTGTAGCTAATTACAAAATTCAATTACTAGATCTAAACATCTATCAATTTCTTAAGAATAGATTAACATTTTTAAATAGCCTAAGTGTCCAAATAACATTCACACAAGAATTCACAATATAACATAATTTTTTTATCTCATTGTCATGGATTTACAGGCCAAATGGAAGAAATTGAATGTTTAATACCTGTAAATTAATGGGAATTTATATCATCTTGCGAATGGGGATTTCTGGAACGCGATCATTTGGAACGTTCATTTGCGGTGAATTTAACCCCGTATTGGCATGAAAATTATTGCCGTTAGTTCGGGGGAAAAAATCACCGTGTCGCATCTAAAAATGTGAATTAAAGGCCTCTTAAGGAGAATGTTTATACATAAAAATAAACCACTTTCGTTTACCTTTCCCGTACGTGAAATCCGTCCCCGTTGTTGGCGTTGACGGCTTCAGAAGATGATTTTAAAATGATTCCAACGCTGAACTTGTCGGGAGATTTTTAAAACAAAATACTCAAAACGCCCCTCGGAACGATTCTTCCGCAAACGCTTGTACTCCAACAAAATATAATTCAGGACAAGGTAGGAGAAACCCGCGTTTTAACCCCGCCCCCCCCTTAAAGGCGCCAAAATCGCGCACACGGCCAGTGACAGAATTACAGCGCCGCTGAAGGCATGTATTGTAACATACCTAACTCCTCCCCATTCACCTCTTCACACCTACTTAAAGCAAGACTCCAGTCTGAAAAGACTGGACCCTTTCACACACACCCCTCTCCAATCACCACTTCACACCCAATTACCCACACCTTCCGTGCTGAAAAACATCACCTCCATCATCAACAATAAAAATAGAGGAGGTGGAGAGGCTTTTCAGAAGACAGAAAAGCCGGAAATGTCCAGGACTGGACAATGTTTCCCCCTTTCCTCTTAAGCTCTGTGCCAAACAGCTGGCACCGGTCTACACAGACATTTTTAACCAGTCCCTGCAAACCTGTATTGTCCCTGCCTGCTTCAAAGTCTCCACTATTGTCCCTGTACCCAAAAAGGCAAGGATTACTGGTATTAATCTGGTAACTGGTATAAAGACATTACTGGTATTAATGTCTACAGGCCTGTCGCACTGACCTCTGTGGTCATGAAGACCCTTGAAAGGCTTGTGCTGGCCATGCTCAAAAATATCACGAACCCCCTGCTGGACCCTCTGTAGTTTGCATATCGGGCCAATAGATCTGTGGATGACGCAGTCAACCTGGGCCTGCACTTCATCCTCCAGCACCTAGACCGCCAGGGGACCTATGCGAGGATTTTGTTTGTTGACTTTAGCTCTGCATTCAACACCATTGTGCCAGAGCTACTACACTCCAAACTCTCCGAGTAGACTTTGCCTGAACCCCTCTGTCGGTGGATCACCAGCTTCCTGACAGACAGGAAGTAGCATGAGAGGCTGGGAAAGCACATCTTGGACCCGCAAACGCTCAGCATAGGAGCACCGCAAGGCTGCATACTCTCCCCTCTCCTCTACTCTCTCTACACCAATGACTGCAACTCCACAGACTCCTCTGTCAAGCTTCTTAAGTTTGCGGATGACACAACCTTGATTGGACTAATCCAGGATGGGGAGGAATCTGCCTACAGACAGGAAGTGACACAGCTGGCATCCTGGTGCCATCGCAACAACCTGGAGCTCAATGCTCTTAAGACAGTGGAATTGATTGTAGACGTTAGGAGAGCTCCCCCTCCCCTCACCATCAACAACACCATAGTCACATCTGTGGAGTCTTTTAAGTTCCTGGGAACCATCATCTCCAAGGACATTAAGTGGGGGGCTACCATCGACTCCACAGTCAAAAAGGCAGAACAGAGGATGTACTTCCTACGGCAGCTGAGGAAGTACAATCTGCCACACCAATGATGGTCCAATTCTATACAGCCATGATAGAGTCTGTCCTCACCTCTCCATCATGGTCTGGTTTGGCTCAGCCATGAAGCACGACACCCGGAGGCTGCAGTAAATTGTCCGATCAGCTGAGAAGGTTGTTGGCTGCAACCTTCCCTCCATTGATGAACTGTACACTGCAAGGGTTAGGAAGCGAACAGGTAAGGTCATCTCTGACCCCTCTCACCCTGGCCACAAACTCTTTGAATCACTTCCCTCTGGAAGGCGACTCCGGACTGTCAAAGCTGCCACAGCCAGACATAAAAACAGCTTTTTTCCACGAGTAGTAGCTCTACTCAATAGCCAAAAAACGTAGACTTTCCAAGTGGCAGCATGCTGTAAAGGTTGCAAATTCATTTGCTCCCTTAACCTTTAACCTTTACTTACCACTCTTTCAATGTTACTTGTGATTATTTGACTTCAAGGCACGGTCTAACTTTTCATAAAGTGTTGATAACACTTTTACACGCCTTAATCGTGAAAGGATGGAGACAAGAAGGAAAGGAGGCTCTCCAAGGAAGGAACAGGGGAAAGCCACAGCCACAGCTTCTGACTCTAGTATCACAGAAGCAATATCGAAAATGAACGATGAACTGAAAAATGAACTGAAAAATGAAATGAAAACAAGATTTTGCAGTTTGGAAGAAATGGTGAAAGGAGTTTCGAGCAAATTGAAGGAAGTTCAAGAAAAACTGATTACATTACAAGATGAACTTCATGAACAAAAGGAACAAATTGATAACTTGTGAACCCTGGAGAGAGACTTAAAAAACTGGAACGGAGAATGAATGAAAATACTCGAGTCCTCCAGCAATATAAGATTAAAAATATGGATATGGAAAACAGAAGCCATCAACTGAATTTACGAATTGTTGGTTTGCTGGAAGGTCAAGAAGGAGATAATGTTATAAAATATGCTTCTAAAATGATAAAGGAGACTTTCAACATTGAGCACTATGAAAATCTTCCATTTTTGGATAATGCACACAGGATTGGGAAGAAATCTGGTAATAAACCGAGACACTTGATTGTTCAGTTTCACTTTTTGCAAATGAAGGAGAATATTCTCCAGGCAGCAAAAAAGTTGGGCGTGGTTGAATATGAAGGATGCAAGTTTCGGTTTGTTCCTGTTTATAGTTACGAGCTTTTCGAAATAAGAAAGACTTTTCATAATGTAATGTCTGATCTGTTTAAGAAAAAGTTGCGCCCAGCCTTACTTTATCCAGCTAGTCTACGTATATGACTTTTCAATGGTAACATTCAATTTTTTAACAATCCTCAAGACGCTTCCAGTTTTTTGGAGATTTACGAGGATGAAGGGGTGTAATTGATAGCTGATTAAGTTATAATTGGAGATTTACTGTTCCTATTTTGACAATATATCGTTTGGTAATGATTAAGAATTTAACTGGACGAGTTGTTTTTCTTTTATATATATTAATTTTTAAGAATTTCTCTGTTAGTTTTTTACTTTTAAAAGTGAAGGAATTTGTGTTCCCCTGTCTTTAGACAAATTAAGTGAACGCAGTTCTTGTTTTTCATATTATGACCTTGGATAAAGAATATGTAGCTCTTGCTCTTCAGCTTCATTGCCAGCATGTATTTTTTTTCTCTTAAACCATAACAATGAACGTGTTATGGCTATTGAGTGGCAAATATGCTTTTTTCTACGTTGGGTTCTGCTGCTAGGAGAGATGGGGGTAGGGAAGGGATTAGGTAGCTTACTGACTGTCTATTGGTCAGTTTCGGGCTTTACATGGGTGGGGGGGAGGGGTCTTTTGGTTATTTTGTTTCTTATTTAGTGTTCTTCATTTGTGCAAAATCTGAACTACAAAAATGTCTGAAATGTCGTCACTTCTGGCTCCGCCCTAGATTTTTCTTCTTCCAGTATCATGAACTATTAGGCTTTAAGAAATTAACCCTTCACATCCCACATGTTTTTACAAGCAATATGGATAAAGTTATTAACTTCCTTTCATGGAATGTGAATGGCTTGAACCATCCCATTAAGAGGAACACATTTTTTAATGCTCTTCGCAGACTAAATGCTCAGATTATTTTTGTTCAGGAAACTCATGTAAGGTAAGTTGACAATCAACGAGTTTTCAAGTTTTGGAGAGGACAGCAGTTTCATTCAAATGTGAAAGGAGTCTCTATTTTTATTGAGTCCTCAATTCCGTTTGTTCATTATGAAACAATGTTCTTAATAAGCAAAAAGTTGCTATGGTGAATGTTTACGCACCAAATATTGATCACCCTGAGTTTTTTAAACAGTTAGTTGCATCCTTTCCTAATTTAAATGAACACTTTTTAATAATGGGTGGAGATTTCAACTGCTGTCTGAACCCCTTGATTGGCAGATCTACATCTGATCATGTTCTTCCAAATAAATCAGCTAGTTGTATCAATTCTTTTTTACTTGACTCTGGAATGTTAGAAGTTTGGAGATTCTTACACCCACATGACAAAGAATTTTCTTTTTTTTCTCATGTATATCATAGTTATTCTAGGATTGACTACTTTATAATAGATTCTCAGCTAGTTTCATCGCTCACTGCATGCGAGTATGATGCAATTGCTATTTCTGATCACGCACCATTGAAACTATCAATGAAACTACCTGATTCCAAGTTTAGTGCTAAACAATGGCGATTTAATGCTACTTTGCTTCAAGACTTAAATTTTGTTAATTTTATTAAAGATCAGATTGCTTTTTTTTCTTGACAAACTCTACTGAAGAAGTATCCAATGGTGTAGTCTGGGGTGCTTTTAAGGCATATATTCGTGGACAAATTATTTCATACTCCGTGGGATTAAAAAAACAAACTAAAAAATAAATACGTATATTGGCTGACGAGATTAAAGAAATGATAACAAATATTCAAAAGCTCCTAGTTTAGAGCTCTATAAGAATAGAGTTGAACTTCAATTGAGATATGATTTGTTATCCATCGACGGATTTATACAGACAAACATGGAAAAAAGAACTAAATCAAATAATAACAAAAGATACTTGGGAAGAAAGTTTACAACACATACATCAATGTTCATTAAATGCCAGACACTCTCTAATACAATTCAAAGTACTACATAGGTTACATTATTCTAAAACAAATTTAAATAAAATCTTCCCACATATTTCACCTATATGTGATAAATGTCAACATTTAGATGCTAACTTAACTCATACGTTTGCGAATTGTATAAAAATTAAAAAATTCTGGGCAAATATTTTTAGAATAATATCTATAGTTACCAGCACTCAATTGGACCGGATCCAAAATTAATAATACTAGGAATATTAGAACCAAATCAAACATTTACAACAACTCAAAGAAACTTTATTGATTATAGTATAATAACTGGGAAAAAATTAATTCTAAAATTTTGGAAAGGTCCTATATCCCCCACAATTAAAATGTGGATTATAGAAATGACGGAGACCTTACACTTGGAAAGAATTAGACTTGTCCTGTTGGACAAACAAGAATTATTTGTTGGAACATGGTCTCCATTTATTGATTATCTAAAGGGTCAGAATGGTTCAGCACGGGAACCTGACTAGCACTCGAGACAAGGATTAGATGAAATGTTATATTCTGAAATGTACGAATATATCTCGAATGAAGTATTTTTAGTAAGTTATTCCATTCTTCTTTATTATCTCTTTCTTTTTTTTTTTCTCTCATTTCTCCTCTCTCTTTCTTTCACCTATTTTTTTTATTTCTACTTACTTTAAAAAAAAAAGAAAAAATCATTGGAGACAATACGAATAATGTTTGACAATATTATTAATTTATAAATGAAAGACTTGTAACGATTTTAATATGATATGTATTTACCTCCAATAAAATATTATTATAGAGATATGATTTGTTATTAGTATCACCAATTGAGAACCAGCTACTTAAAACCAAAAGTCAATTTTATATACATGACGAAAAATCTGGTAAATTACTCGCTAATCAGTTGAAAGCGGTGTCGGCCAAATGTCAGATTACTAAAGTGAATAAACGGGATGGTACACTAACTGTAGACCATGACGAAATTAATAAATCCTTTCAGGAATTTTATACCTCCCTATACCAATCAGAATTTCCTACTAATTCCAATATAATGCATGAGTTTTTAAAGAAACTGAACTTGCCAAATTTACCGCATAATGAGTCTCTGTTGTTAGATGAACCCATCACGGAAGAGGAAATACAGAAAGCAATCCTTTCAATGAATTCTGGTAAAGCTCCCGGTTTAGATGGGTTTACAGTAGAATTTTAAAAGTATTTTTCAAACTTTTTGTCTCCCTGGCTATGCAAGGTTTTTAAAGAAGCCTTTTTAAGGAATAGATTACCACAATATTTTTATGAAGCATCTATTTCTTTAATTCTTAAAAAAGATAAAGACCCTACTGAAGTGACATCATATAGACCTATATCACTGTTAAATGTAGATTCCAAAATTCTTTCCAAAATATTCGCTATGAGATTGGAAAATATTTTACCGCAAATTATCTCTGAAGATCAGAGAGGTTTTATTAAAAATCGTTACATACTTTCATGTCAGGAGATTAATGAATATTGTATATACAGCATCAAATAAAACCCCAGAATGTGTCATTTCACTTGATGCCGAGAAGGCATTTGATAGAGTATAATGGGAATACTTATTCAATACACTTACAATTTTTTAGATTGGTCCAAAATGTATTTCTTGGATCAAACTGATATATCATATACCTCAGGCTTCTGTACTTACTAATAATCAGAGATCCCCTTTTTTCAGGCTCTTTCGAGATACTAGAGAGGGCTGTCCTTTAAGTCCTTTACTGCTTTGGAACCTTTGGCCACCACTATTAGGGAATCCCCTAATATTTTTGGTATTGTCCGTGGGAATGGTGTTTTATTATTAATGTTTAGTGCTTTATGTGTCATTCGTAACTGTCACTATATGTCATGTTGTCACTTGTCGGTGGAGCACCAAGGCAAATTCCTTGTATGTGAATACTTGGCCAATAAACTTATTCATTCATATATATGTATATATGTGTGTGTGTGTGTGTATGTGCGTGCGTGCGTGCGTGTTGTGATTACAGGCCTGTTGAACTGCTGCAAGTAAGAATTTCATTGTTCTGTTGTCAGAACATATGACAATGAAACACTCTTGATTCTTGCCATGTGGCAGGTCACCTTATCCAAGAAGCCATCATGTTTCACCCATCATTCATCTGCAAATGCCCCACAGGAAGTGAACAACCATCCACCAGGTTGGATGAAGCTACTGAAGGCCTTTTTATCCCTTGTAGTTGTCATATAGTGCAGACCTTGTCCATTGTGCATCCACATAGATGGTATCCACTCTACTCTTTGGGGAGCAGCTACTTAGACAATCAAGGAAGAATTTGGTGAGGTACACTGGTGAGGAATTTGGTGAGGTGAGCTGGTAATCTGCAGCCTCACCGCACCGCAGACCCTGGTTCGACCCCCATTTGATCCTGACTTTGGGTGTAGTCTCTGTGGAGTTTGCACATTCTCCCTGTGACCGCCTGTGTTTTCTACAGGTGCTCCAGTTTCCTCCTACCCCAAAGGCATACTGGTTTGTAAGTTGAAGGTAGACACAAATTGCTGGAGTAACTCAGCGGGGCAAGCAGCATCTCTGGAGAGAAGGAATGGGTGACGTTTCGGGTCGAGACCTTGTTCAGACTGTCACTGCCTCTCCAGCTGAGTTACTCCAGCATTTTGTGTCTACCTTCGATTTAAACCAGCATCCGCAGTTCTTTCCGACTGGTTTGTAGGTTAATTAGTCTCTGTAAATGATTCCTAGTGTGCAGGAAGTGGATGCAAAAGTGGGATAATACTGAACTAGTTTAAAGGAGTGATCAATGGTCAGTGTGGACTCAGTGGGCCAAAGACTCTGTTTCCATGCTGTATCTTTCACTCAATCAACCAATGATTTTCCCTGTATGAGAAAGCATAAGTCTGCTCTGTGGTAATAGTTGTCAGGCTTCTCTCCTTTCTTGAAGTGGTGATGGCTGTGGCATCTGTGAGAACCCTTGTCATATCTCCTCCACTGGATGATTAGATTATGAAATTGTGACTGGAACTCTTCACCACAAAGCTACAGAACATTAATGGGATTACCTTCTGCTCCCAAAGCCTTGTTTTATTTTCAGTTGGATTGGCCCTAATGACGTCTTGTTCATCAGAAGCGGCAGCACGACTGACCCTGATAAGCCACGATGGAAAGGAGTCAAGCGTGCTCAGGTCCAGGGCAGAGTTGGTTGAGGAGGCCTTCAAAGTGTTCTTTCTATTTCTCCTGTGCTTAATGAGTTAATCTTAGGTGTCAGAGGTTATGGGGAGAAGGCAGGAGAATGGGGTTGGAAGGGAGAGATAGATCAGCCATGATTGAATGGCGGAGTAGACTTGATGGGCCGAATAGCCCAATTCAACTATCACTTATGACCTTATGATCTCTGCTCACTGCTCTTGGCTCTCAGTGGGATAGAATCCTGGGTCTAGACAAAGTGCTTAAGTAACACAGCAGGTCAGGCAACATCTCTGGACATAAAGGATGGGTGACATTTCGGGTCAGGACCCTTCTTCAGATTGATATCTTCGGTCTAAACCAGCATCTGCAGTTCCTTTCTACACAGAATCCTGGGTGTTTAGGCCATAAATGGCCTCAATAGCACTAAAGAACTCATGCATGTCATGACTGTCAGCAAGTTGTTAATCCTTCACCGTCTATTCTTTTGGTCACAGGTTTTCTGCTGGATGTTTTGCCTCCAGGTGTAAATGGAACCTTTTCTTTTCCTTGAGGAATCGTACAACTTGCAATCTCCAAATGCCTGACATTTACAGTTAATTAGCTCCTTAATCTCCTTGTCTTCTAATCAAATCAGTCCTGGTTCTTTTTGGTGGAGAAACCAAGAGTTTCTTCATCGGTGTCAATTACAGTGGGCACCAAGGCAGTCCATACGTCAACAGTCTGCAGGTTCTATTGGCTCTATCAAACATGTTGGTATGAGATTTAATTTTAGTTATGGTTTTAGAGATACAGCGCGGTAACAGGCCCTTTGGCCCACCGAGTCTGCACTGACCAACAATCCCCACACATTAACACTATCCTCCACACACTAGGGACAATTTACCTTTATACCAAGCCAAGACCTGTATGTCTTTGGAGTGTGGGAGGAAACCAAAGATCTCAGAGAAACCCACGTGGTCACGAGGAGAACGTACAAACTCCATACAGACAGCACCCGTAGTCGGGATCGAACCCGGGCCTCTGGCACTGTAAATGCTGTAAGGCAGCAACTTTACCGCTGTGCCACCCTGAGATGTTGTCTGAGAAGATTCCAACAGAAATCAGAATCAGGACCAATCAAAATATGGCCTCATTTGACCTCACTGAAGCTTTTAGGTCCTGTAACTGGGAAATACTGTAGTGTACTCTTCTTACATAGAACTGCACATAGAAATATTTTCCATTGCATTTATTTCATAATGGCATTCAGGACTAGAACCTAACCAATGAGTCTACAATAGAGCCAATTTCATTAAAGGGCAGTTTCAAACAAGGCTCTGTCACTGTCCTGGCCAATTTTTCTCACCACAATATTGCATCTTAACTCCAACAAACTCCCAGCGGATGTGAATCTATTCTTCACAACAGCTGATGAATTCCCTTCTCCTTGAATAGTGAGCTTCTCCTCCCACTTGCCGTAAAGAGGGATAGGAGGAGGGATGTGACATTTTAAACACAGCCTGGATGATGCAGAAGTTAAGTAGCTCATGGCCGCTTTGGCCATCTCCGCAGATGGAGTGGTTCAGGTACAGGTCTATGGCTGGGGCATTGCCTTGAGCACATGGTAGAACTTTTAAATTTACTGTTTTGAAAACTTTCACTTCAAGGTGCTTTGTTCCTTGTACATATGTTGATTGTTCCAGGAAGACACTCAGCAATTGGTGTCCTTGGCCAGAGATCTGCAGTTCTTCCTCCTTCCCTGGACTGAAGGAATTTATCTTTGGTCTCAGTCCTCCTACCTCTCTTATGTTGGTCCCCCAGTGGGACAGCTACTAAAAATAAATCTTTAATTAATGTATAACAGCCCTCACCTTCCAAAGGGAAAGAAAAATATTTGCAAGCATGGCAGCTCCAAAGACCAGCTCCATGAAGTGCAACAAGCTTTGCTCCAGATTAATCCTCAAAGCAGGAACGGACAAGAATCCATTTGAACAGCCCAGATAGACTTCTTCACAACTTTCATTGTGTTTAATGGTTCCTTTATCATCATGTGTACCAAGGTACAGTGAGATTCTTTTTTTTGCGTACAGATCAGCAAGATTACTGCCATACACGAGTACAATCCCCGATTAAGTATATAATGCATAGAAACAGCCCACTGAATTTATATGCAAGAGTCACCAGGTTTTGGCTCCATTTACCAGACCCATCCAGAACTAGCCATAAAGGGTTGTTGCAGCCTTCCCCTCCATCCGGTCGTCCCATGAACCTTTGCCCCCCTCCTTGCCCAGCCATCTTCAACCTTCTTGTCCCGGGGGCACCTCCCACAGCCGACCTTGAAGGCGCAGAAGGTAAAACTTATCCCCCCCCCCTCTTGTTCTTCCTACCATCCCTTGTTCAGCGTTTGCCGCCATTGAAGAGTCCCTCCATTTCCTCTGCGGTTCCCAGACCACGAGAACAAGCAGGAGCCGGGTTCGGCAGCTTCCCTTTCCCCGTCCCACGGCGGGAGAGCCAGGACTGCAGTCACGGTATGGTCACGGCTTGTTGCGTACGGCACTACGGCGCTCGTGGCCCACACTGTGGCTTAGCTGAACAGCAATGTGCCCAAATGCCACAATACCAACAAAAAAGTGCGGCAGAGCTAAATCAATATGCTGATTTCCAAACTGTGAACATAATCGTGTAAAATCAGGGCTCCTCTGCAGATAAAAACTATCCAATAAATGATCAAAGTGTAATAGTGACATTTGTGAACATTGGATGTGCACAACATGATCAACTTATGAACATTATCTTCTGATGTGAATCTCATACATTCTTCAGCCTATCAAAGGGGAGAAGGAATTATGTTGGAGTTTAATCTAGACAAATATACACCTGAAACATTCCTTTTTCCCCACCCTTTAATCCCCACTCCTCGAATCAACCTGCATTCAGAGTTCAGTGTGTAAGAAGGAACTGCAGATGCTGGGTTAAACTGAAGATAGACATAAAAAGCTGGAGTAACTGAGCGGGACAGGCAGCTTCTCTGGAGAGAAGGAATGGGTTATGTTTCGGGTCGAGATCAGAAGAAGGGTCTCGACCTGAAACGTCACCCATTCCTTCTCTCCAGAGAAGCTGCCTGTCCCGCTGAGTTACTCCAGCATTTTATGTCTGTCTAGAGTTCAGTGTCCTTGCTATTGGAGGTTAATCGTCTCAGCTTCGGGATAAAATGGCAGGAGTTTCCTCAGGGTCGTGTCCTGGGCCCATCTATCTTCAGCTGATTACAATATAGAAAAGTACACCCCAAGAAAAGGCCCTTCAGCCCACGATGTCCGTGCTGAACATGACTATCGGGTTCTTCCTGTACATGATCCATAACCCTCCATTCCCTGCCTATCCATGTATTTCAATAAAGACTTGATTCACAGAGGCAGAAGTGAGAATGGTGCTGATTATTGCACCATTCAATTTCAATTAGCTCTTCAGCAAATGCAGTAGGCCGTGCCTGCACATAGCAACACCCAGACAACATTCAGGCATTGACTGGTACATGGTAAGTAATATCTGGCAGACAATGGGAAGTGCCAGGGCAATGAGCCACTCCAACATGAAAGAGATTAACCATCTACTCTTGACATTCAATGACAATATTGCGAGGATGCCACTGATGAGAAACACAAACAGAGCAGCCACATAACTATTGTGGCTACAAAAGCAGGTCCAAAAGGGGAAAAGTCTACAGTGAGTAACTCACCTCCTGACACCACAAACAAGGCATATGAATAATATAATGGAATACTCTCTAGCCATCTAAATGAATGCAAATCCAATAACACCTTGGAAGTTCAACACCATTAAGGAAAAAATGGCGCATTTTTTGTCACCCTATGTAGTTTAGTATGTTTTTTCTATGTCTATATTACTAAAAGTATGATCTTGACCGCTTTTGGCTCGCTGTGGTGTGATTTCTGAGAGAACGGTGCCACCTATGGCCGTCATTTTTGGCCACCTCGCTCAGAGCCCCCCACCGCCTTCCTGGACCAGAGGATTTTTCCCATCGATGAAAAATCAGAGAGATATTAATGTTTTTTAATAATTTGCCATTCTCTCTGCTGCCCCTGCTGGAGGGAGGGGAAGGGACTATAAAACCAGGAAGTGGTGTGCCTCACTCAGTCTCTGCAAGATGGAAGCCAGAGGGTTCCGTCTCTATGAGCTCTGAATAACACTGAACACATGTCTACTCAACTGTGAGTGCCCTTAATGTGGTTTGAAATTGAAAATATGGTTGGTTTGAAGTAAAAATGCACTGCTAATGGTCGTTTGGGTTGCAGTGAAAATGCACTGCTAATGGTCGTTTGGGTTGAAGTGAAAAGGCACTGCCTGCAAAGGGTTGTTTGTCTAAACTTGACAACTTCCTGTATGCACTATATTGATTTTAGGTAAAATGCTACCACTTACGGCTGTGATTTTTGCCCATCTTACTCAGTCCCCCTCCGCTGATCAGGTGCAGAGGATTCTTCCCATCAATGAAAAATAAAAGTGTTATTAGTGTTTTAAAATTGTTGAGAATCTCTCTCCTGTCAATCACGCCATGAAGGCCACACCTTTTCCGGTGGAAGGGGGAGGGATTATAAAACCCGGAAGTGTGGGTGTGGCTCAGTCTCTGCATGATGGGGGAGGGAGAGGTCACAACTCTGTCTGAGCTGTCAATCAACCGAACACACTGAATGTCTACTGAACTGTGAGTGCGGTGTTTTGTGTGGTGTTATGGTGGTTTTATGATGGTTTCACCTTGCTTGAAATGGTATGAAACTGCATTTGAATTTGGTGGCCTTGCACCCTCCTTGAATGGTATGAAACTGCACTTGAATTTGGTGGCCTTGCACCCTGCTTGAAGTGGTATGAAAATGCACTTGAATTTGGTGGTCTTGCACCCTGCTTGAAGTGGTTGGAAACTGCAATTGAATTCGGTGGCCTTGCACCCTGCTTGAAGTGGTAGAAAACTGAACCTGAATTTGGTGGCCTTGCACCCTGCTTGAAGTGGTATGAAACTGCACTTGAATTTTGTGGCCTTGCACCCTGCTCGAAGAGGTAAGAAACTGCACTTGAATTTGGTTGCCTTGCACCCTGCTTGAAATGGTAGGAAAATGGATTTGAATTTGGTGGCCTTGCACTCTGCTTGAAATGGAATTGCAAGCAATAGCCGTGAGTCAACTGCCAGCCCACCAGTCGTGAGTGAGCTGCCAGCACATCAGGCTTGAGGGATATATATATATATATATATATATATCACCACACAGATTATGCATGCTACACATTCCTTATGTAATCCAGTCGAGATCTTCATCCCTACCCTGTAGCCGGTGCGTCACTCTCTCTCTTTAGATTTGATGCAGACCACGGGAATAAAAGCATGTCATGCTCCCTCCGTTTGTACTGCAATAAAGACTATGAGTTATAATCTCTATGAGTGGGTCTGATCATTCAACATGGTGTCAGAGATCATGGACCCCTTAATCGCCTTGTTTGTTTCAATTTAATTTTGTTTGTTTTTTTGTTCATTGTTGTTTTACTATGGCTGGCACACTTCGTAAGCCTGAACATTTAGTGTTTGATGGTGACCTCACCGAGCGTTGGTGCATCTTTGAAGAGGACTTCACCGTGTATATCCATGCAGCGCATCATGCCACAGCGCCAGACATTCGTGCCTCCATTCACCTCAATCTGGCTGGTACAGAATCCACTCGACGTGCTCGCAGATTCCACTACACCCCAGTTCAGGTAGACACTGCGGGTGTTCAAATAATCCCGGCAGAATCTATAGATTATCCCGTCTGCCTGCTGAACAAGTTCAGACAGCTGTGTGAGCTACGCACTAATCTCGTAATGGAGCACCACAGATTATTTTCGCACAGCCGAAGGGAAGGTGAGCCTGTTGAAGCCTATATCAGTTCTTTAAAGCACATCGCCAGCCAATGCTAGTTTGAAAATCTATGAGATAGTCTTATACATGACAGACTGGTTTATGGTATTCTCAATAACAAGGTGCGTGATGAACTTTCCAGATCTGACTCTGGAAAGGGCTGAGAATCGCTGTCGTGTTGCAGAAATGACAGACTCTCACACTAAATCTCTGGGGCAGGGTCCCCACTCTGCCTATGATGTAAATGTTGCCCGCATGTTTTATTAGGCCCAGTGCCAGCCTTCACAAGTGCCCGGTAGATCAAGTGTTGGATTCATTAGTAATTGTGTGAACTGTGGAGGTTCGCATGCAGGCATACGTGAACAACGCCCGGCCTATGGAAAAGTTTACTAACACTGTAAACGCAGAACCCATTTCATCCGCTGCTGCCGCTCGCATGGGAACAGAGTAGAGACACTATCCCATGTACACAGTGGAAGATGTTGCAGCGCAGCTGGTCAAGGCAACTGTATTCTCAGTTCTAGATGCCAAGAGTTCATTCTGGCAGATTCCGTTGGATCACAACTCTTCCAAGCTAACCACTTTAGGCACCCCCTTTGGAGGTTATAAATTCCTGCGTATGTCATTCGGCATAAATTCGGCAAGTGAAGTATTTCAGCGCACTATGGAACAACTATTTGCAGGTTACCCATGCTCCATCATTGTTGATGAAATTCTTGTTGCTGGACAAACAGTCCAAGAACACGACGCAAACTTAAAGAAAGTTCTGGACCGCGCCAAAGAGATCAACGTCAAGTTCAACCCCCTAAAGTGCAAATTCAGAGTGAGCGAGGTGCACTACGTGGGTCATGTGTTCACTAGTGACGGCCTCAAACCCGATCCATCAAAGACTATTGCAATTAATGAGTTACCAGCACCCACAGACGTGCTCAGCCTGCAGAGATTCCTTGGCATGGCAAACTACTTGGGGAAATTCATTCCAAATTTCAGTGAAATATTGGCCCCACTGCACCAGCCAACCCACAAAGACACTGTTTGGTCCTGGCATGAACAGTAGCAGAGGGCGTTCAACACTCTTAAACAATAAATGTCGTGCCCCCACCCTCACCTACTTTGATGTTAAGCTACCTGTCACACTGACGTGATGCCTCGCAGTACGGGTTAGATGCAGCTTGCCTCCAAAATAACGGGGATGGCAACAGGCCTGTTGCCTATGCTTCTCGCACCATGACCGACACGGAACAACGCTAGGCTCAGATTGAAAAGGAGTTGCTAGCGGTCGTTTTCTCTTGCAGGAAGTTTAATGACTTTATCTTCGGAAAAACGGTCACGATTGAGACTGACCATCAACCCCTAATCAGCATTCTGAACAAACCGATACACGCTTCTCCAGGACGCCTCCAACGTATGTTGCTACAGCTACAGAAATATGACATTGTTCTAACCTACAAACGTGGCAAGGACATGCACTTGGCTGACACCCTGTCGTGTGCTCCACGGAAGACCTGCGAGAAATCATCCACGGCTGAAGACAGCTTTCCTTGTCATGACGATCTCCTATGTTCCTTCGTCCTGTTTGGAGGACCTGGTAGCCCAAACTGCTGCTGACGATACCTTACGATCGCTCTCCTCCGTCATCAAGCACAGGTGGCCAGACAAGCAATACAGATTACCACTCCCAATCTGGCCCTTCTTTGCATTTCGTAATGAACTAGTACTACAAGAGGACATTGTCGTAAAGGGCCACAAAGCTGTCATTCCAGCCTCCTTACACAGCAAATACTTTGATGCCGTCCATGTGGGACACCCAGTCGCAGAGGCAACTGTCCTGCGAGCGAAAAGTATGTTCTTCTGGCCTGGCATGGCTGATTATATTCGTGAGAAAGTGAAGTCCTGTGCAGTGTGCAACAGTTTGACACCACACCAACAAAATCAGCCACTTTTCTCACACCCGTTCCTGGCCTCCCATGGTCCATATTGGCAACTGACATTTTTGAGTGGCATAGCAAACAATACCTGGTTATAGTCGACTCGTATTCCGGATGGTTTGAAATCGATCTGCTCAGTAGCCCCACCTCTGCAGGGGTAGTCCAGAAGCAGGCACACCATTTCTATGTTCACAGGTCCCCATATCAGTTACTGTCTGACAATGGCAGTCAATTTACCAGCCAGTACTTCAAAGACTTTGCTACACGCTGGGGTTTTTGTCATTTCACCAGCAGCCCCGAATACCCACAGTCAAACAGGTTGGCTGAACGTGCTGTCAGGAGTGCCAAACAAGTGATGGAACGATCCCGCAGAGCAGGATCAGACGTATACTTAGACCTGCTCAACCTGCGCAACATCTCCCGTGACCCGATATTGGGTTCACCCGCCCAGCAACTGATGTCAACGCAAACCCCAGCCACACTGCCTGTGGTGAAACAGGCACTAGTACCACAAGTGATCCCACCATCCAAAATCCAGTCCAGGCTACAACAAAAGCGTGACGTGCAAAAAGGATGGTATGACAAGACGAGTAGACCACTTCCACCACTAGCCAAGGGACAGGTGGTCCGTCTACAACCTGAAAAGGGTCATGACCCCCTCGGTGTAATTTCTGGAACTGCTTCCAAACCACGTTCATATTTGGTCAATGCCGATGGCGGCTCCTACAGACGTAATAGACAGCACATCCTGCCTGTGAACGAACCAGCACCACCTCCGTATTATCCTGACCGCACAGGTATACTTCCATCCCCATCCAGCAGTATCAGCCCGACCATACCACCACCACCATCCGCTCCTGATCCGGTCATTTCACCCGTGGCCACGCCGCCTCCACCCCTGCCAAGATCTCCAGCTTCATCACCGGGGATGCTGGTTCAATCTCCCGCATCTGTTCTACCACCAATCGCATCTCCGGTGATGGGAGAAAATGCAGGACTGTGCCGTACGTGTGCAGGTCGCATCTGCAAGCCCACCCTAAAGTACCTGGGTTACATTTGAACTTCCCTCCAGCTTACTTACACATGCTATATGTACTTTATGTAATCAGTAGTACCTACATTTTGCATGCGATTATCATATCTTTATTATTAGGAGTTAATTATGTAAGAGGAAGGATGTAGATTAGTATGTCTTTACTATATATATATCACCACACAGATTATGCATGCAACACATTCCTTATGAAGTCCAGTCCAGTTCTTCATCCCTACCCTGGGCACACCGGTCTTGTAGCCAGTGCGTCACTCTCTCTTTAGATTTGATGCAGACCACGGCAATTAAAGCATGTCGTGTTCGCTCCGCTTGTACTGCAATAAAGTAGTAGGCCCCCCTCGGTCATGACTGACCATGGGTGATGCATCCTGGTTTGATGCAAGCCTGGTGATGTTATATGGAGGACAGGCTGTTGCCCACGCAGCACATCCCCCCTCTCCACGTCACTGATCAATCCAAAGGAACAGCAGGACCGTTACAGTTTGGCACCAGCGCCGTCGCAGGAGCTGCCAGAGCGAGGTTGTAGACAACGAAGAACTGCCTTAGGGGCTCCAACTCCGGATTTTCTTGAGGTTTACTCCTGGAGCCTTTTACATGACTGGATATGGCCACAAGGCAGTGGAGGTTTTAAATCAGAGTTTTCCCTCTCCTAGATGGACTGCCTTCCCAGGCTGACGAGCCCCATCTGCCCGAGACTCGTGGGGACGGGAACGTCTACCTTCCCCTGCAGGTCTATAGCACCTGCCCACTATGAGTTATAACCTCTATGTGTGGGTCTGATCAGTCAACACCCTACTAGCCACCTGAAGCATTCAGTCCCTCCAACACATTGTGCAGTGGATGCAGTGTGCATCGTCCACCAAATGTAAGGCAGTTACAACAGCAATTCTCAAAATCACAATCTTTACTAAGAGGAATGACAAGGGCAGTTGATGCATGGGGACACCATGACCTACAGGTTTCTCAACAAACCACAGGGTTTTCTGACTTGGATATATATTGCTATTCCTTTAATGTTGCTTGATCTAAATCCTGGAGCTCTGTACCCAACAACACTTTGAAGTACTTACACTGTAAAGACTGCAACAATTCAAGTAGATGACTCATCAATTCCCCAAGGGAAATAATGAGAGGCAATGAGTGTTTGTCTTGTCAGCTACCCTCACTTAGCTGAATACCAAGTTAAATATACTTCTTCACTCAAAAGATGCCTGTGAGGAACCAGTGTTTTAATGAGAAGAAGTATCATATCACTGGTGGTCAGTCGCACATCCATCAACTCTTAAAATTTAAGGACACCATCAATATTACCACTCTAATGGGAAGGGATAGATTGCCCGCATCTGAATGCAGGAAAAACATGAAAGGAATGGAAAATTTAAAGAAGTTAAATGTAAACTCAAGCTGAATAAAGTCATTACAATTTTTTCAGCACAAATAAAACTACTCGTTATCACAATATAAATGCAATGGTTAATATGAATTATATAGAGGTAATGACAAGAAACATAAAGGAAATGGCTATATAATGTGTAAACCCACTTTGTGGTAGTGGGCAGATATGATAATGGCATTTAAGAGGCTTTAAGATAGGCACCTGGATATGCAGGGAAAAGAGGGAGATGGATTATGTGCAGGTAGATGTTAGTTGAGTTTGGTAGAATGTTTGACACAGACATTGTGGGCTGGAGGGCCTGTCTCAAACAACTTCTGGTCGACAGAGCTGTTGTCCTCCCCACCCTGTTGTATGGAGCCATCATGGACCACCTACAGCAGGCACCTGAGAGCCCTGAAACAATACCATCAAAGATCCTTAGGAAAGATTCTGAGCATCAGCTGGGAGGATAAACGCACCAACATCAGCGTTTTGGAGGAAGCCAACATGACCAGCATCACCACCACAGTAATGCAGCACCAACTTCATGGACTGGCCATGTCATCCGCATATCCAACACACGTCTCCCTAAACAGATCCTGTACCCTCAATTGAAGGAAGGTCGGCGAGCCCCCGGCGGGCCAAAGAAACGCTTCAAGGACAACATCAAGAAGAGTCTGAAGAAATTCCACATCACATCGAGCAACTGGGAGCACATTGCACTGGACAGGTGCTCCTGGCGGAAATCCGTGCAGGAAGGAGCTGCACGCCACAAAATGGAACTACGCCGTGTCGCAGAAACAAAGCAACAGCACCGTAAGGAGAGAGAGAGAAGGGGGCTCGACGACTACCAACCACCGCCAGTCTCCACTGACCACGTGGCACCAAGGTGTGTGGATCGCTGATCGGCCTCTATAGACATTTGCAGACCCACAAGTAGATAACCCTATGGAGAGGAGGACAGTCATACTCATTTTGAGTGACCGCTGATGATGACTTTTCTATGTTCTATCAAAAATGAATTACCTAGGGAGTTGACATCTACCACATTGCAATGTCATAACTTGTCAGAATCAGTTTAATCAAATGGACAAAACCAAATCTTGAAAATGTTTTCAGTCAGGTCAAAATGTTATGCAGAGGAAGAGCCACGTGTTGGAGCTCCTATTGAGAGTAACACCTGACAGCTAAAATAGAGAATTTTCAGCTCTTTCCCCATGACTTGAAAATTATTACTTCCCCCAAATCAAATCAACATGAATCGAAAATGGAAGTAGCAAATGCAAAACAGTAAATATTTATAGTTATGAGCACGCTGTCTAGAGACACACTCAGGCCAGGTTTTAACCAACAGACTATAGTTAAGTCCGATATTACATTTTGACATACGAGATGGCAGAGACAACACAATTTAAACCAACGTAATATTAAGTGATAACAATGGACTGAAATGCTTATGATACTTTGCACCGTAGCAGACAAACTCTCACTCAAGAGAAAACTCACAATTCATTTGAAGAAATCAAATCAAGAGCATCTGCTTGACTGAGAGTCCACAGAGTGATCTCTTTATTACCTGCAAAGTCTATAAACAGAAACTCCTATTCAATATGCCACATGGATGCTCCCGTCTCATCTGACAGAGGGCATAAAACCCAAACAGCAGTAAGAAAATGCACTCGTGGAAGGAATTAAACCCAAATCAACACCGGTGCAAATTATATGTCACCATATCAGTATTGATTGTATCAAAATACACTCTGTGCACAGGTAGTAATATAAAAGCTATACAGGGAACTAGCAGTGCATAAGGCCATATGTTTATGATAGCTAGAATTAAATTAAATCCATAATAATGGGCTCAAAATCTCCCTTGTCAGATGGCCACAATGGTGACTCTGAAATAAGTTTGTACAGTCTCAATCTAACTGCATCAACAGTACAAAATTGCCCTAACATGCAGGTAAGAGCCATAAGCTGGTAGACTCTGACATTCCTGGTTCAAGTGCAGAAAACAGGTCAATTAATTCCAAACGAGCACGTGTGATGGGAGAGGATGTAGGATGCTGTCATTTCAGGCATGACTCTAAGAAGGATGTCATTATGCTAGAAAAACTGCACATCAGATTTACGAGGATGCTGCCATGACCCGAGGGCCTAAGCTACAGGGAGCAGTTGGGCAGGCTAGGACTTTATTCCTTAGAGCACAGAAGGCTGATGGGTGATCTTATAGAAGGTGCATAAAGACATGAATAGACAATGTGAATGCACAGTCTTTTCCCAGGGAAGGAGATTCAAAAACCAGAGTACACATGTTTAAGGTGAGAGGGACAAGATTTTGTAAGAACCTGAGGGGCAACTTTTTCACTCCGAGAGTCATAGGTATATGGATAACGCTCTCAGAGAAGGCAGTCGAGGTAATACTATAACAGCATTTCAAAGACATTTGAACAGGTACATGGATAGGAAAGAGATTCTGGCCAATCATGGGCAAATGGGTCTGGCATAGATGGGGCATATTGGTCAGCATGGATGAGTTGGGCTGAAGGGCCTATGTCCAAGCAGTGTGATTCTATGACTAGCTTGTGCTGAATACTACTCCATGGAAGAGAAGATGTGTCAAGGGAGTTTTTGACTTCAGCAGGAATTTCTGTCTTAGGTCCTTATACAATGTGTCATTTGATGGAGCCAATCTCCAAAGAAGCCCATTTTATCAACTAGAGCTATCGTGAAATAGTAGAAACCAATAATAATATTTCTGCTTCCAGCTAGCTCAACCCATCCCA
Organism: Malacoraja senta; assembly: GCA_038087875.1. Lineage (NCBI taxonomy): Eukaryota > Metazoa > Chordata > Chondrichthyes > Rajiformes > Rajidae > Malacoraja > Malacoraja senta. The sequence continues at coordinate 122,963,977 of CM075977.1, forward strand.
ACGCTGAATTGCATCAACTCAGAAATAATAAACACCTACAGTAAATGCAATGTGCAGCAAATAAAAAATGTTTATCAGTGAATAGAATAACAAAACATTTCACCTACCAGCAGGCAGAATATTACTGATGCTTTGGAATATAATTGCTCTAGATAGCAATCAGAAGCTGAGTGTGGGCACCTATGGTCAGACAACCAGCTGAGATCCATTATTCAAGTTTACAGGTTAGAATGATGCTCAAACAATTAAAATAAAATATGTGGATCTCCATGAGGAAGAAATCAGATAAAATATATGTAAAGCTCCAAAATGATTAACCATTTGTATTTTCAATCATCAATTCGTAATGAAAGTCAAAATTTTGCTTAAATTAAAATAAAGAAATCTACGTATCTGACTAAGCTCCAATACCAACAGTAGCTTTGAAACCTAAAGCAGAGACTATAAACAATATTATAACCATATAACCATATAACCATAACAGCACGGAAACAGGCCATCTTGACCCTTCAAGTCCGTGCCGAACACTTTTTTTTTTTACTTCCCCCTAGTCCCATCTACCTGCACTCAGACCATAACCCTCCATTCCTTTCCCGTCCATATACCCATCCAATCTATTTTTAAAGGATAAAATCGAACCTGCCTCCACCACTTCCACTGGAAGCTCATTCCACACAGCTACCACCCTCTGAGTAAAGAAGTTCCCCCTAATGTTACCCCTAAACTTCTGTCCCTTAATTCTCAAGTCATGTCCCCTTGTTTGAATCTTCCCTACTCTCAATGGGAAAAGCTTATCCACGTCCACTCTGTCTAACCCGCTCATAATATTAAAGACCTCTATCAAGTCCCCTCTTAACCTTCTGCGCTCCAAAGAATAAAGACCTAACTTGTTCAACCTTTCTCTGTAACTTAGTTGTTGAAACCCAGGCAACATTCTAGTAAATCTCCTCTGTACTCTCTCTATTTTGTTGACATCCTTCCTATAATTAGGCGACCAAAATTGTACTCCATACTCCAAAATTGGCCTCACCAATGCCTTGTACAATTTTAACATTACATCCCAACTTCTATATTCAATGCTCTGATTTATAAAGGCCAGCACACCAAAAGCTTTCTTTACCACCCTATCTACATGAGATTCCACCTTCAGGGAACTATGCATAGTTATTCCTAGATCCCTCTGTTCAACTGCATTCCTCAATTCGCTACCATTTACCATGTACGTCCTATTTTGATTTGTCCTGCCGAGATGTAGCACCTCACATTTATCAGCATTAAACTCCATCTGCCATCTTTCAGCCCACTTTTCCAAATGGCCTAAATCTCTCTGTAGACTATGAAAATCTACTTCATTATCCACAACACCACCTATCTTAGTATCAACTGCATACTTACTAATCCAATTTTCCACACCATCATCCAGACCATTGATGTACATGACAAACAGTGGACCCAACACAGACCCCTGAGGCACCCCACTAGTCACCGACCTCCAACCTGACAAACAGCCATCCACCATTACTCTTTGGCATCTCCCATTCAGCCACTGTTGAATCCATCTTGCTACTCCACCATTAATACCCAACAATTGAATCTTCTTAACCAACCTTCCATGAGGAACCTTGTCAAAGGCCTTACTGAAGTCTATATAGACAACATCCACTGCTTTACCCTCATCAATTTCCCTAGTAACCACTTCGAAAAATTCAAGAAGATTAGTCAAACATGACCTGCCAGGCACAAATCCATGTTGACTGTTCCTAATCAGACCCTGCTTATCCAGATGCTTATATATATTATCTTTAAGTATCCTTTCCATTAATTTGCCCACCACTGACGTCAAACCAACAGGTCTATAATTGCTAGGTTTACTCTTGGAACCCTTTTTAAACAACGGAACAACATGCGCAGTACGCCAATCCTCCAGCACTATTCCCGTTTCTAATGACATTTGAAATATTTCTGTCATAGCCCCTGCTATTTCTACACTAACTTCCCTCAATGTCCTAGGGAATATCCTGTCAGGACCTGGAGACTTATCCGTTTTCATATTTTTCAAAAGTGTCTGCACCTCCTCTTCTTTGAATCTCGTAGTTTCCATTGCTACTTTGCTTGTTTCCCTTACCTCACATAATCCTATATCCTTCTCCTTGGTGAATACCGAAGAAAAGAAATTGTTCAATATCTCCCCCATCTCTTTTGGCTCTGCAGATAGCTGTCCACTCTGACTCTCTAATGGACCAATTTTATTCCTTGTTATCCTTTTGCTATTAATATAGCTGTAGAAACCCTTTGGATTTACTTTCACCTTACTTGCCAAAGCAACCTCATATCTTCTTTTAGCTTTTCTAATTTCTTTCTTAATATTCTTTTTACATTCTTTATACTCCGCCAACACTTCATTTACTCCATGCTGCCTATAATTATTGTAGATCTCTCTTTTTCCGAACCAAGTGTCCAATTTCCCTTGAAAACCATGGCTCTTTCCAATTTTTACTATTTCCTTTCAACCGAACAGGGACATAAAGATTCTGTACTCTTAAAATTTCACCCTTAAATGTCCTCCATTTCTCTTCTACATCCTTCCCATAAAACAACATGTCCCAACTCACTCCTTTTAAATCCTTTCACATCTCCTCAAAGTTAGCCTTTCTCCAATCAAAAATCTCAACCCCAGGTCCAGTTCTGACCCTCTCCATAATTATATTGAAACTAATGGTATTGTGATCACTGGACCCGAAGTGCTCCCCGACGCATACCTCCGCCACCTGCCCGGTCTCATTTCCTAACAGGAGGTCCAGCACTGCCCCTTCTCTAGTAGGTACCTCTATGTATTGCTGCAAAAAATTATCCTGCACACATTTTACAAACTCCAAACCATCCAGCCCTTTTACAGAATGTGTTTCCCAGTCTATGTGTGGAAAATTGAAATCTCCCACAATCACTAACAGTCATTGACTGTTTCTTAGCAACTTCCCTCACTCTGGTGATGGTCTTCTTCTTCTTCTTGCGTTTGAGGCAGCAGAAGTTATGTAACGCCCTCCAGGCGCTATAGCCACTTAGGCCTTCCTCATTCATCTGCAGCAAGGTGATGCCATCCGGTTCGACATCTGTAGTTGCCCGCCCTAATAAGGGCGCATTCTCCGGGTTGGTGCCAAGCTGCGACGACTGAGGTTGCATTATTTCTGCTGCTGTCTCTCTTCATTGTCGTTTGCCTGACTGAGGTCAGTTGACAAGGTTCACCATGGGGAGGTCGACAACATGAGATGGTGAACATTCAACAAATAACTCCTGTGCCTACATAAAGTTCAGTTCAGTTTAGTTTATTGTCACGTGTACCGAGGTACAGTGAAAAGCTTTTTGTTGCATGCTAATCAGTCAGCAGAAAGACAATACATGATTATAATCAATCCATTTACAGTGTATAGTTACATGATAAGGGAATAACGTTTAGTGCAAGGTAACGCCAGCAAAGTCCGGTCAAGGATAGTCTGAGGGAAATTATAGATAGTTGTTCTGCAAAGGACAGTGGCTCAAGAGTAATGCAGAGACATTCATCCCAATACAATAGGATGGATTTTGTATTGGCTAATAGAATCAAGGGATATGGGGAGAAGGCAGGCACGGGTTATTGATTGGGGACGATCAGCCATGATGGCAATGAATGGCGGTGCTGGCTCAAAGGGCTGAATGGCCTCCTCCTGCACCTATTTTCTATGTTTCTATGTATTCAGCGGTGAGCATTGTCGACTGAGTAAAATGAATCCAAAAAACGTCCACACGCAGATCCCCCAGAGGAAAAAACATGGAAAAAATTTCCGATAAAGCTCTCTGCTCCACCAAAAAACATTCTGTGGGATACGAGTCATCGTGTGTGACAACTGTAACAAGACATGGACATAAAACGGTTCAATAGTTCTTTGATTTTTGTCCTAGTCTTAGTCTGAATAGTTCATCATTATTCTACATGATTCAAATACATTAAAAACTCAAAAAATCTTTCAAAAAATCATCAAAGGCAAATACAATAAAAAGCACCCAAAAAAATAACTTGCAAACTTATATACTTGAATTTTTTTTTAATTTTGTCCTTAATTTGTTCGCAACTCATAAACCATTAAGCCAGTTAGAGATCTTTAAAATTTGGGGCAATATTTATACATATACCTTTATAAAATAACCTTTCCAAATATGTTTTCCAACTTACCAAACACCAGCAGCAATTTCTAGACTTGCACAACTTCTAGACAAACACAAATACTTGAAAAAACACTCCAAAGTTGCTGCCAGTTATGCAAGGGAACAAAGGTGAATGCTCATAGTTTCACAAGTGTTATCCCACAAAACTGGGGAATTGCATTTTTGGAAGTATCATTAATCTACATACTGCAGTTGTCACCAACTTTTTCTCAAGGCTAAGGGATGGGCAATAAGTAGTAAGATTAAACGAGAACTTACCTAAGTTTGAAGTTTGATCTTTATTTTATGAGGAGTTACGTAGGTGATTACGTGAAGAACCCCGCCAGTGCGCCTGCGCATCAATCTTCAAAGCAGCGGTGTGAAATCACAAAAAACAACAACCGAAGTAATATAGTCTCATAATAAAATGAGTAATACAAGAACTTCCATCTGACCTTTATGATAGAGGGTAGGGTCGTGGTGGGCACGTAATCACCTACGTAACTCCTCATAAAATAAAGATCAAACTTCAAACTTAGGTAAGTTCTCATTTAATCTTACTATTTTACTTCGGAGTCACATGAGTGACTACGTGAAGATTTTAAAGCTTTGTGATTTCATGCCGTAGATCAATCCCGGCTTCTCACTGCATTGATTGACTCGGAACGAGAATAATCAATCATGCATTCATAATAACATTTGTACCACAAATGCAGTAATTCATTTTAATAATGAAATTAATCAGATCCCCTTTAAACCAGAGGAATTTACACAGAACTTAAAATAGTTTCTGCAAACAATCCCGCATTAACAATAGGCCGATGGTAAAAATGTTGAAACATCAACTCATTGGACCACCCGGCGGCTGCGAGGATATGGTCGACGGGGATGTCTTTCGCCCTGGCCGCCGACGTTGCTGCTGCCCTTGTCGAGTGAGACGTAAAAACATCAGTGTTAATACCAGCAGCTGTTAAGACTTCTTTTATCCATCTGGAAATGGTCTGTACTGAAACTCTCTTGTGTGGTTTCTTGTGTGTGATCAACAACCCAGTTTCCGTATTTCTCAAATTCTTTGTGATCTCAATATATTGTAACAAATATGTCTTAACACAGAGACAAGGATCATTTGGATATGCTGCTAGCACAATTTTAAATCCTGTCACACCTGGCCTACTTTGCTTTAGTAAGTCATAGATATAGAATGTAACCTTGTCTTCAGTTACTTCCATCCTGTCTATTTGTAATTTTCCAAGTGTTTGCACTCGTTGTGCTATCACTAATGCCATAAGCATGACTACTTTCATACTGAGCTTGGCCAAAGGTAAAGACACACTTGGTGGCCATTCACGAAGTAGTTTCAGTACCACACTTACATCCCAGATTGTCATGTACCTAGGTTTCGGAGGTTTGGAATTAAAGATTCCTTTCATTAGTCTGGAAACAAGTGGGTGTGACCCAATTGGGTTTCTTTCTGAATCCAGAACCAAATATGAGGACAATGCATTTCTGGCTGAATTAATTGCACTATAACTCAAACCTTCATCATAATCCAGTTTTGACAGAAATTCTAAAACATTTCAAATATCTGCAGTACTATATTCCACATTCTTTTGTACACAGAACGCTTCCCATTTCTTAATATAAGAAAGGTACTGTTTTTGAATGCTCTTCCTCCAGGCTGCCGTAAGCATGTCCACAGTACGCTCAGACAGTCCTCGCCCCAGAAAAGGCCTTCTTAAAACCTGCAAATCAACAAATCCAAACGATCATATAATGGATGTTGTTCCCCTGTTACAGGGTGCAGCGATAGATTACTTATTTTTGGGACTTTCATCAACTTTTGTGTTGTTAATTCTAATATCAATGGATACCATGGCTGTGTAGGCCAATCTGGTACTACTAATACCCCTGAAGCAGCATCTTGCCTGATTTTAAGCAAACATCGGCTTATGAGGCAGAAAGGTGGAAATATATATGAAAACATACCACCCCAATGTAGTGAGAAAGCATCAATCGCCACTGCTCCTGGATCTGGTTCCCATGAGACATATCTCGATAGCTGATGATTCAGTCTAGATGCGAACAAGTCAATGTCTGGTATTCCAAATCTGATTACTATGTCATTGAATACCTCTCGATTCAACATCCATTCTTTATTATCATGGAACTTTCGTGACCTGGTGTCTGCTATCATATTCATTCTACCTGGTAGATGGATAGCTGAAATCCAAATGTTCTTTTCAATACACCAAGACCAAATTTGATTAGCCATTTTGTCACATGACACCGACTTGATTTCATCCATATCATTAATATAGGCAACTGCTGTTGTGTTATCAATTTGAACTTGAACATGCTTATTAGTTGTGTTAGAACAGTAAGCTTGGAGTCCATAGAAATATCCTAAAAGCTCCAAATAGTTAATTCCCCATGTCTGCAGTAACAATGACTCTTCCTGATTCCATCTGCCTCCGCAGCTAGTTGCTAAGTCAGTTGCACCCCATCCTAGTGCACTGGCATCAGTTTGTAATATCATGGAAGGTTGTTCAATCAGCACTTTGCTGGAACTGCTTGAGACATGTAGAATCCACCACTGCAGATCAGAAACAGCATTTGTTGTTAGTTGCATGGTTCTATCAAAATGACCAACATGCATTCTCAGTGCCTGTTCTTTAATTCTCTGCAGCTGTTGATAATGTAATGGTCCGTATTGGACGGCTGGGTATGCTGCTACTAATTTCCCCAGTACTCGAGCCACCTGTCTGATTGAGGGTTTTTGCTCGTTTACCAGATTACTGCAATCTTTAATCAACTCCATCATTTTTTCCCTGGGCAAAGTAATTTTCATTTGGGACTGAATCAATTGTGAACCCTAAATAATCAATTGAGGTACATGGTGTTAACCTTGATTGCTTTGGATGAATTAGAAACCCCAAATTTTCAAAAGTTGATTTCACAACTGCAACAGATGCTTCTGTTGACTTTGTCTTTCCTATAATCAAGACATCATCCAAGTATGCCATTAGTACATGCCCCTGGCTTCTCAGCAACCCCAGAATTGGTTTTAACAATTTTGTGAATATTCTGGGAGCGGACGTTAACCCATTAGGCAGGGCTTTGAACTGCCATAACTGGTTCATCCATTTAAATTTAAGATACTTCCTATCTTCCGAGTGAACAGACACTGAATAATATGCATCTTTTAAATCTATAGTTGCCATATAACATGCTTCTGAAATAAGTTGTTTGGCAGTCACAAATGTCTCCATTTTAAAATGTCTAAATTGAACAAAAAGATTCAGACTTGTCAAGTCTAGAATAATCCTACATCCTCCATCCTTTTTTGATCCAGGGAATACATTTGACACAAATTGGTGAATTTGGTAGACTGATTCTTCAATAACACCTTTTATATATAGGGTTTCAAGTGCAGCTTGAACCTCCATCACTTCTTTTTGTGCAAAGTGGAGAATTCTGCTAGGAACATGCTGGACAGGCAAATCATAATTTGGATTGAATTCAATTCGAAATCCTTGTATACTATTCAGAATTACCACATCTGAAGTAATCTTCTTCCAATTGTTATAGAAGAGATGTAATCTGCCTTCAACTTTTGGACTTAATCCCGTTAGTATGTTCCCATAAGAAGCAGGTCCACCTACCTCTTGAGTCATTTGAGTACCCTGAGATCCCTGGGTTCTCCCGGAAGCACCCCCACCGGTTCTTGCTCTCGCTGCAGGCCGCCAACTACGTCCCTGCGTTGATGAGCGACTTGGTCCTGGTCCAGGATGCGTATGACGTCTGAAAGGATACTTCCTCTTTACAGACTTTACAACCATTGATGTTTTCATCAATCCTGTTTTCGCTTCATCTTCCAACTCTTTAATACGTCTCCCAAGATCCTCTCCAAAGAGCAAGTTGGGTAATTGTATATTACTTGGTTTGCAGAGTGCTGCGAATTTCGGATTCATAGTAGGCCGTATAGCACCTTTCCTCAGACAATTGATCTCGAAGTGGGTGCTGCATAGCAACCCCAGTGCTTCCTGATGCAACTCCGTCAACTCTTGGCTTTTATCCGCTATTCTGGCAAAAGCAGTTATTCCAGAACCCAGCAGCTTTAATATTCTCTGCAATTTTAATTCTTGAGTTCTCATAGTCATACTCAACTGATTCCAGATGATTTGTTTCACTGCTGGTGCTTTCAGCAACACACAGTTACTTGGGGTCTCATGCTTTCTTGCAGTCTCATCCATCTCCTGCTGTTCCAGCTGATGGGAAACCAAGTAATTTATTAAGGAGGCCAATTCTTCTCCTAATGGCTCTCCTGACCCTGACGGGGCAGCGAATCGTACTGCCAGTGGTGGAATATCTGCCAGCTGCCGTTCTTCACCTTGTATAGCCTCGCCGTCAGAGTCGGGTTCAGAACTCTCATGACCCATAGCACGCTCCTCATCCCTGAGGGTGCATTCCATCAGCCCTGTACCAGGAGCTGTTGAGCTGCTTCCAGCAGCTTGGATTTCAGTACACTCCTCCCTGAGTGTACTTTGCTCCAACAGCCTATGTAAAAGGCTTTCCATTTGGGCAATACGCTCAAAAGCAGTATCTAGCCCTGGAGCTACTTCCATTGCCTGGGACTCCTCTTCCATGGGCCGTCGTGATTTAAGCTTCGCCTTTCGCCCGACAGGCGCTGACTGTGTTTTAATCAGCCCCAGGTCCACAGTCGCTACGCTCCCCGCTGGCGACTGTACAGGGATAGAGGCGGTTGGTCGCTACCCGCAGCCTCCCGACTTTCTGTCGGCTGAGTCGCTCGCCTCTCCCCCCTGCCCGTTTTTTCCATGGCGTCTGTGGAAAAAATTCCCACATACCCACAGTAAACGGACCTGGAAAACATGAAAAAAGTTTCTACTTACCTTGTAGTTAAAAAAAACTATAAATCCACTAGAGCTCTGCTCCTCACGTCCGTTTGCGTCAAGGCGTCTGATGTAATGACGCGCAGGCACACTGGCGCGGTTCTTCACGTAGTCACTCACGTGACTCCGAAGTAAAATGTCATTTTTGCCTGGTATATTCGCATATCAAGAATGAAGTTTTTGAAAGTAATTCTCTTCCAAAGATCTTTGTTCATTTTGGCATTCCATGACAACGATGAAGAACGAAACCAATTACTCACAACCAGTTTCTTCCTGGCTGTTCAAACTTCAAAGAGTTCCACAGAATAAGGAAAAGCATTGAGAGCATTGTTGTCTGAAATCAAATGGATGGCTACTGATCAAAATACTGTACCTAGATGAATGTGTTCCATCATCATTAAATAACATGACATTTCTACGAATATCCCTTTCATACTAACCAGGCTTTTTACTAATACATGTGCCATTTTCTCATTTTCAGCACCATGTAATGTGTTAAAATAACTGCCAATAAAGCAATTATACCTACTTCTGGTATATACAAGCCATTAATTAGTTAAGAGCCATATTTTGTATGTTTTATGGAAGTCACACATCTGTCAATTATCTAATTCAATGCTAAATATTCAAAATATGTAAATATATTGGAATTCAGGTTATTGTAAGAGTCAGTGTTTAGATATTGCAAAGGCGCTTGTCATTTCTCCATTTTCAATTATGTCCTTTGTTGGTTTGCAAAGGAAGACTAACAAGATTCAGGCAACCATCAACCTCTGAAAAACATCTGTGATATTCAGTAGGTGGAATGACAAACAGTATTATGGATATAGAAACAGAAAATGCTGGAGATATTCTGCAGGCCAGGTAGCATCTTCAGAGAGAGAGACAAACAGCGAACAGTCCAGGTTGTTTAATTTGGACTAGATCCTCTTCCTGCTATTTTTTTTCATGCATTCCACTCCTGCATTGTGTCTGTCAATGAACGATGCAATATGCAATACAATTATGCAACTTCACAGAAATACATTGCTGGCCTTTTTTATCAAAAATGTTTTCACAATTTTCATCCCATCTTGATGTCCCCAACTAATGCAACAATATAATGGCACTGGGCATCTAATTCTCCAGTTTCTCACACCAGTATCAATTATTTGCACACAAAGAACCAAAAAATGGTATCCTGCCATCAAAGATCCTAGTGAGCTTGAGAATCTGCAATAGCAGTTCCGGGTTTTATAATAAACGGCATAAGAGGCCAGGGGAATGGAATCTTTCGCTGCTGCAAGCTTGACCCATGAAGTTAATGAAGGAGAGATTAGGGTAAAGGTATCTTCACTTCTCCCCGTTGGATTGCAACCTTGTCGTGGTCACGGAGCTTGTGTGTCTCAGTGACCCCTAGAGTTATGCAAGCGGGAGATTCGTCTCCTGTTAGGGTCTCCCATGCTGGACAGGTCGAAGGTTAGAGGCGAGATGAAGAGCGATCCACTGGTCCTCCAGGTTGGAGGTTGAGCAAAGGGCTAACAACTCTGTCTCGTAAAACAAATATGTTACGGAAACAGCAACTGAAGGAATCAACACTACTGGGCATGATGGACTTCCAGGGCTATCGACAGATGCTAGGATCAGACAGCATCCCAAGAATAGCCCTGCTCTGGACACCGGAAGGGAAAAGGAAAAGAGGGAGACCAATAACCACCTGGCATCGAACTGTAGAGGAGGAAATGAAAACAATGGACCTGACCTGGGGTAGTGTCCAGAAGCTAGCCCAGAACAGACAGGAGTGGAGGACCTTCGTTGCTGCCCTACATGCCAGGAGGCATAATAGGCAGTAAGTAAGTAAGTACGTTTCTTCACTTCCTTCTGCCTAGCGATCTGGATGATAGTAAGATTTTATGTATAGGTAAATGGATGGTTGGCCATAGAACCCAGCAGATTCTCATTAACAGTTCCTGAACAGAAATGCTGGATGTCCAAGCTTGGGTGTTAAGATCACATTGTGTTTATCAGAGTGTCGTAGTATTGTGTTTACATCATTCGGCCAGTTGTCTGGTCACCTGCATTGATTATCAAAGGAATCTGATTAAGTATTATAGAATCCAAAACATCTGGAAATAAAAATAATTGAACACCAAATTTTTGCATGATTGTTGTAAAGTCTAACTAGCTAAATAAGCTAAATAATCTTTAAAAATATATAAGCTTTCTTTAACCAATCCAACAAAATGTAGCTCTTATGGGTGTAATAAGTATATTTTACTCATTAGAAATGTTCAATAAATCACTGTACCATTACAATTGGGAGGTCCTACCAGCACATTCTAAAGGTAAGTCAAGATGGGAAATATCCTGATATGGGACCCATCTCAAGAAAAAATATCACAATGAATCAGCCTTCCAAAAAAGTATTTGATCAGCCTAACATGGCTATATAATTGCATTGGTCAGCAACATTTAGATGAGTGAAACATTGGAGAGAGTCCCTGAGTAACTCTACTGCTGGGTTTTTAGCAGAACATCACCATTCCTTACATTATCAAGACCCAAATTTTGCTTCCATACAGCCGCTGCCAAAAAATCTAATTTAAGCAACCCTTCTATAGCCTCAGAAATTTTGCAGAGGCTAGGACCAGAATCCACCATCTCTACAGCAAATGTGGACTGGAGAATTCACAGGCCCCACACCTCACAACACTGATTGATGAGGGAGGATAATACAGTTACTTCCAGTCTCTGCAATCTGTGCAAAGACTTAGTAGCTCCCCAACCAAAGACAACAGCTTCCAAGCTGCAGTCCCATCTGCAAGATTTGTTCAATTAAATGGTCGCATTACATCAAAAGCTGTTATGTTGTAATTTTATACATTTTACTGAATATTATTTGTGATTTTGGAATACCAAACTCCAGCACTTTTAATTCTCAACAGAAATGTTGAAACCAAAACTTTTAACTTGGGAATGTTTGAACTTTAAAAACACACCTTCATGGAAATTAAACTAGTCTTAACAGGTTTTATAACGTAGAATCAGGCTAATATGATGTCATGTTACAATTTCTGGACATCACAGGCTTCTATCTGTTATAATATTTGGCAGACATCCAGGTTTTAATCCTCATTTGAGAAGTAAAGCTCAGAATACTATGGTGAATAACAAATTGGCAACCAACTGCACAAATTCATGAAAGAGAATGCACCAATATTATACAGACCTCACATTACTTTGTTTTGAAGTTTTGTTCACAATACTCAGTTAAGTTGAACTGGTTCCAATCGCTGATTCAGCCATTCTGACTTTGGAAAAACTGGCAGATTAACAAGAAGCATGTGGCTATTTCTCAGAACAGTCAGTTGTCAGCATTTGCTACTGACAGCTAGTGTTTCCAAACAGTGCTCAGCAATTGGTGATGAGAAACAGCGCAGGGTTTACAAACCACACGCTGACTGCCTTAAGATCCATCCACACCTTTCTGCAGCCAGGTGCAAAGGTCAAATGCAATAATTGCAAAGTTTGTTTCCTGTAGCACTTTACTGTTTATTAACACTAAGCTACATTTCATAGCCAAAACTGAAAATACTCAGCAGTTCAGACAGCATCTGTGGAAAGAAAAGCAGTTAACTTCTCAAGACCAGGAACCAGCCATGTACCTGGACCCATGCATATCTGGGACACTTGTCAGATACTTCATCCCCTCTCCCCTCCAAACACCTATTTGATTGATCCACTGTGGAGACAGTGGAGTCTGATCCTGGCCTCTGCAAAATTTCTGAGGCCACAGAAGGGTAGCTTAATTTAAATATTTTTGTCAGGGAGAGTATGGAAGCAAAATTTGGGTCTTGAGATTGGAGGTACTTGGACACGTGTACACGCACCTGTGTGCCAATTTTCATAAGTTCGAGGAGCAGAATAGTAAGATTAAATGAGAACTTACCTAAGTTTGAAGTTTGATCTTTATTTTATGAGGAGTTACGTAGGTGATTACGTGAAGATCCCCGCCAGTGCGCCTGCGCGTCAATCTTCAAAGCAGCGGTGTGAAATCACAAAAAAATACAACCGAAGTAATATAGTCTCATAATAAAACGAGTAATACAAGAACTTCCATCTGACCTTTATGATAGAGGGTAGGGTCGTGGTGGGCACGTAATCACCTACGTAACTCCTCATAAAATAAAGATCAAACTTCAAACTTAGGTAAGTTCTCGTTTAATCTTACTATTTTACTTCGGAGTCACGTGAGTGACTACGTGAAGATTTTAAAGCTTTGTGATTTCATGCCGTGGATCAATCCCGGCTTCTCACTGCATAGATTGACTCGGAACGAGAATAATCAATCATGCATTCATAATAACATTTGTACCACAAATGCAGTAATTCATTTCAATAATGAAATGAATCAGATCCCCTTTAAACCAGAGGAATTTACATAGAACTTAAAATAGTTTCTGCAAACAACCCCGCATTAACAATAGGCCGATGGTAAAAATGTTGAAACATCAACTCATTGGACCACCAATGAGTTGATGTTATGGCTGCGAGGATATGGTCGACGGGGACGTCTTTTGCCCTGGCCGCCGACGTTTCTGCTGCCCTAGTCGAGTGAGACGTAAAAACATAAGTGTTAATACCAGCAGCTGCTAAGACTTCTTTTATCCATCTGGAAATAGTCTGTATTGAAACTCTCTTGTGTGGTTTCTTGTGTGTGATCAACAACCCAGTTTCCGTATTCTCAAATTCTTTGTGACCTCAATGTATTGTAATAAATATGTCTTAATACAGAGACATGGATCATTTGGATATGCTGCTAGCATAATTTTAAATCCTGTCACACCTGGCCTAATTTACTTTAGTAGGTCATAGATATAGAATGTAACCTTGTCTTCAGTTACTTCCATACTGTCTATTTGTAATTTTCCAAGTGTTTGCACTCGTTGTGCTGTCACTCATGCCATAAGCATGAATACTTTCATACTGAGCTTGACCAAAGGTAAAGACACACTTGATGACCATTCACGAAGTCGTTTCAGTACCACACTTACATCCCAGATTGTCACGTACCTAGGTTTCGGTGGTTTGGAATTAAAGATTCCTTTCATTAGTCTGGAAACAATTGGGTGTGACCCAATTGAGTTTCTTTCTGAATCCAGAACCATATATGAGGACAATGCACTTCTGGCTGAATTAATTGCACTACAACTCAGACCTTCATCATAATAAAGTTTTGACAGAAATTCTAAACATTTGAAATATCTGCAGTACTTTATTGCACATTCTTTTGTACACAGAACTCTTCCCATTTCTTAATATAAGAAAGGTACTGTTTTTGAGTGCTCTTCCTCCAGGCTGCCGTAAGCATGTCCACAGTATGCTCAGACAGTCCTCGTCCCAGAAAAGGTATTCTTAAAACCTGCAAATCAACAAATCCAAACGATCATATAATGGATGTTGTTCCCCTGTACAGGGTGCAGCAATAAATTACTCTTTTTTGGGACTTTCATCAACATTTGTGTTGTTAATTCTAATATCAACGGATATCATGGCTGTGTAGGCCAATCTGGTACTACCAATACCCTTGAAGCAGCATCTTGCCTGATTTTAAGCAAACATTGGCTTATGAGACAGAAAGGTGGAAATATATATGAAAACATACCACCCCAATGTAGCGAGAAAGCATCAATCGCCACTGCTCCTGGATCTGGTTTCCATGAGACATATCTCGATAGCTGATGATTCAAGTCGATGTCGGTCATTCCAAATCTGATTACTATATCATTGAATACCTCTTGATTCAACATCCATTCTTTATTATCATGGAACTTTTCGTGACCTGGTGTCTGCTATCGTGTTCATTCTACCTGGTAGATAGATAACTGAAATCCAAATGTTCTTTTCAATACACCAAGACCAAAGTTGATTTAACCATTTTGTCACATGACACCAACTTAATTCCACCCATATCATTAATATAGGCAACTACTGTTGTGTTTATTAATTTGAACTTGAACCTTCCTTTTAGTTGTGTTAGAACAGTAAGCTTGGAGTCCATAGAAACATCCTAAAAGCTCCAAATAGGTAATTCCCCATGTCTGCAGTAACACTAACTTTTCCTGATTCCATCTGCCTCCGCAGCTCCATGTTAAGTCAGTTGCACCCCATCCTAGTGCACTGGCATCAGTTTGTAATATCATGGAATGTTGTTCAATCAGCACTTTGCTTGAACTGCTCGAGACATGTAGAATCCACCACTGCAGCTTAGAAACAGCATTTGTTGTTACTTGCATGGTTCTATCAAAATGACCAGCATTTACTCTCAGTGCCTGTTCTTTGATTCTCTGCAGCTGTTGATAATGTAATGGTCCATACTGGACTGCTGGGAATCTACTAATTTTCCCAGTACTCGAGCCACCTGTCTGATTAGAGGTTTTTGCTCATTTAACAGATTACTGCAATCTTTAATCAACTCCACCCTTTTTTCACTGCGCAAAGTAATTTGCATTTGGGCTAAATCAATTGTGAACCCCAAATAATCAATCGAGGTACATGTTTTTAACCATGATTTCTTTGGATGAATTTAGAAACCCCCAAACTTTCAAAAGTTTGATTTTATTACTGCAACCGATGCTTCTGTTGACTGTTTTGTCCTTCCTATAATCAGGACATCATCCAGGTATGCCATTAGTACATGCCCCTGGCTCTCAGCAACCCCAGAATTGATTTTAACAATTTTATGAATATTCTGGGAGGGAACGTTAACCCATTAGGCAGAGCTTTGAACTGCCCTAATTGGTTCATCCATGTAAATTTAAGATACTTCATATCTTGCAAGTGAACAGACACTGAACAAAAGGATTCAGACTTGTCAAGTCTATAATAATCCAACATCCTCCATCCTTTTTTGATCGAGGGAATATATTTGACCTAAATTGGTGAATTTGGTAGACTGATTCTTCAATAACACCTTTTATATATAGGGTTTTGAAGCGCAACTTGAACCTCCATTATCGCAAAGTGGAGAGTTCTGCTAGGAACATGCTGGACAGGCAAATCATAATTTGGATTGAATTCAATTCGAAATCCTTGTATATTATTCAGAATTACCACATCTGAAGTAATCTTCTTCCAATGTTTATAGAAGAGACGTAATCTGCCTCCAACTTTTGGACTTAATCCAGTTAGTATGTTCCCCTGAGAACCAGGTCCACCTACCTCTTGAGTCATTTGAGTATTCCGAGATCCCTGGAACCTCCCGGAAGCACAACCACTGGTCCTTACTCCCGCTGCAGGCCGCCAGCTACGTCCCTGCGTTGATGAGCGACTTGGTCCTGGTCTAGGATCCGTATGACGTCTGAAAGGATACTTCCTCTTTACAGACTTTGCAACCATTGATGTTTTTATCAATCCTGTTTTCGTTTCACCTTCCAACTCTTTAATACGTCTCCCGAGATCCTCTCCAAAGAGTAAGTTGGGTAATTGTATATTACTTGGTTTGCAGAGTGCTGCGAATTTCGGATTCATAGTAGGCCGTATAGCACTTTCCTCAGATAATTGATCTCGAAGTGGGTGCTGCATAGCAACCCCAGTGCTACCTGATGCAACTTCGTCATCTCTTGGCTGTTACCTGCTATTGTGGTAAAAGCAGTTATTCCAGAACCCAGCAGCTTTAATATTCTCTGCAACTGATTCCAGATAATTTGGTTCACTGCTGCTGCTTTCAGCAACCCACAGTTACTTGAGGTCTCCTGCTTTCTTGCAGTCTCATCCATCTCCTGCTGTACCAGCTAATGGTAAACCAAGTAATTTATTAAGGAGGCCAGTTCTTCTCCTAATGGCTCTCCTGACCCTGACGGGGCAGCGAATCCTACTGCCAGGGGTGGAACATCTGGCACCTGCCGTTCATCGCCTTGTACAGCCTCACCGTCAGAGTCGGGTCTGAAATCTCATGACCCGTAGCACGCTCCTCATTCCTGAGGGTGCATTCCATCAGCCCCGAGCCAGGTGCTGTTAAGATGCTTCCTGCAGCTTGGATTACAGTACACTCCTTCCTGAGTGAACTTTGCTCCAACAGCCTATAGAAAAGGCTTTATATTTGGGCAATACGCTCGAAAGCAGTATCTAGCCCTGTACCAGGAGCTGTTTGAGCTGCTTCCAGCAGCTTGGCTTTCAGTACACTCCTCCCTGAGTGAACTTTGCTCCAACAGCCTATGTAAAAGGCTTTCTATTTGGGCAATACGCTCGAAAGCAGTATCTAGCCCTGGAGCTACTTCCATTGCCTGGGACTCCCTCCGTGGGCCGTTGGGATTTAAACGTTGTCTTTTGCCCGACAGGCGCTGACTGTGTTTTCACCAGCCCCAGGTCCACAGTCGCTATGCTCACCGCTGGCGACTGTACCGGGGTTTAGAGGCGGTTGGTCTCTAACCGCAGACTCCCGACTTTCCCGACTTCTGTCGGCTGTGTCGCTCGCCTCTTCCCCCTGTCCGTTTTTTCCATGGCGTCTGTGGAAAAAATCCCCATAGACCCACAGTAAACGGACCTGGAAAACCTGAAAAAAGTTTCTACTTACGTTGTAGTTGAAAATCTACAAATCCACTGGAGGAGCTCTGCTCCTCACGTCCGTTTGTGTCAAGGCGTCTGACGTAATGACGCGCAGGCGCACTGGCGGGGTTCTTCACGTAGTCACTAACGTGACTCCGAAGTAAAATAAGGTCATTCGGCCCATCAAGACTACTCTGCCATTCAATCATGGCTGATCCCCTGACGTCAGTGCCAGAAATGTTTTTTGCAAGTTGTTGCTAGGGTCATATTGTGTTACCCATTATAATTTTCCGAAATTTCTAAGCCTTTCTTTTTTTCCTTTGAAAGCCCGATTATAATTATCCATGGGAAAGGTACTGAATTGTAGACATCAATGGTGACATGGGGATTTGCCTTTTGTCAAATCTGTCAAAAACATCAAACTTCAAACCTGTCAGAGCGCTAGAAATGTTCAAAAACTGTTGAAAGCACAAAAAAAGTTAGAGATAATTAAAGATTTCAAACAGTGTTCTTTTTTCCCCAAGAAAAACTTAAATACATAAGAAATAATTGAAGACATTTAAATATCTAAATTAACTAACAATAAAATGAAATACCTAATATTGACCTAGGTTTCTCACATTTGATCCTCTTCATTGAAATGAATGGGCCCACTGCCCCTATAGGGTTCAATCTGACCCATATTCAGCAGACAGATTGCCCAGGGAAATTGCTGGGGTTTAGCCCAACATTGGAATGCAATCCGGAAATTGTTGACAGAGCAGATTCAGGATTATTACATTTGTGGAGAATTCCCAAACTTGTCACCACATACATGGAAAATGCCTGTAGTTCCACGTGGAGCTGTGGGTGTCTCCCAGCAACTTAAGGCTCATTGAATACAAGTGCCTGGTGTATGGAAGCAATTGTGTAGATTGCCTCTACCTGATCATTTCCCATCTCTACTGAATAATAGTGAGTAAATACAACTGATAAGTGCAGGATCGGTTTTAACAGAAGTTATCATTATCCCATCTTTGATAGTTGTCACTTGCACATGTTTCAACAAGTTTCAACAAGTTTATTTATGGATAACCCCTTGAGATGGACAGTCATCTTGTTTTCAAGGGGGTCCAACATAGAACATACAGCACAAGACATAACATACATAAAGGCTCTCATTAACCCACCTACACACACACGAAACCCAAAACCCCTCCATCCCCACTTGTTATAGTTTATAACAATTGTTAATTAACTTAAATCCAATAATAACAAAAGTTATGTATTACAGCATAATGTTAGTCATTATGCAATACTCTAATACTAGAAACAGGTACATGGTTTTATGAGAAATGTTAAAAGTGTATTTTTAAATAGACAAAATGAACTAATGGTTCTTATGGTACTAGGCAGAGTGTTCCAGTCAGAAGGAGCTTTATATTTAAATGCACGTCTCCCAATTTCTTTGTTATTTCTTGGAATCAAAAAGAAGGATTGTTGAATATGTCTTAGTGAATATGAGGGTGTGTATGGTAATAGGTCTTGTTTTAAATAAGAGGGGTAATTAAGATGGATGCATTTAAAGATGAACTGGAACCAGCGGTAGTATCTTCGAGCATGGGGGGGATAACCAGTTTAAAGTTTCGTACATAGAACAGTGGTGAGTTGTATATGGACACCTTAAAATAAATCTGCAAAGACTATTATAAACTACATTAAGGGGTTGAAGATGTATATCAAATGTATTCTGATAGACAATATCAGCATAATCCAGTGTTGGTAGTAGTAGTTGAGAGACAATTCTTTTTCTCATCTGAAAGGTGAAACAATTTATATGGCGGTAAAGAATAGCTAGATTACAGCTAAGTTTTTTAGTAATCGTCTCACTATGCTGCGTAAATAAAAGCGTTGGGTCAAGCCAAACACCAAGATATTTGAAGTTCAATACTTGTTCTAATGGTGATCCTTCATTAAATGATATAGTCAGATCTACAGAATTACCAAGGCCTTGTCTGGTACCAAATAACATACTGCATGATTTATTTTTATTTAAAATTAATTTGTTAAATAATAGCCATTTCTGAACAGAAATAAGATCTGATTGAAGGGTTCTTTCAATTTCAGACTTGTTAGTACTAGATGTATATAGCACCGCATCATCGGCATATAGTTGTATTTGACAGTCAGAACAGATATTGGGGAGGTCGTTTATGAAAATAGAGAAATGGAGCGGTCCCAAGGACGAACCTTGCGGGACCCCCTTCTCAACAATTAAGAAATTGGATTGACTTCCATTAATGGTGACACATTGGCATCTGTTATGAAGGTATGAGTTAAACCACAATAGATTGTTTCGAGAAAGACCAATAGAGTAAAGTTTATCAAGCAGTAGGTAGTGGTCAACAACATCAAAGGCCTTGGTTAGATCAAGAAAGATGGCACCGGTGAGTTTACCATCCTCGGAAGCAGTGAACACATCGCTGGTAAGTTTTAACAGAGCTGTAGTTGTGGAGTGTTTAGGTCTGAACCCAGACTGGCATGGAGATAGAATATTGAAAGTTGAGGCATAATGTGATAGCTGGTTGAACACTAGTTTCTCAAGGATTTTAGCCACCGAGTTGATAATTGAGATGGGGCGGTAATTGTTAATATCTTGTGGGTCGCCTCCCTAATGCAGTGGAGTAACATTGGCACACTTCCATGCGGAAGGGAGGGTACAAGTTGAGAAAGACAAATTAAACAGGTCGCATAGTGGGTACATTAAAATATTAGCTCCTAACTTAATGAATTTAGTCTCAATACCAGCTGGTCCAGATCCACAATCATCCTTTAGTTCATTAATAACATGTTGAACATCAACAGGTTTGATTTTTTGAAAAGAAAAAGAGCTTCTACTTGTAGAGGTAGCTGGAAAGTCACATATAATATATGAATCAAATACAGTAGAGCGACCTACCGTGGAGAAGTGCTGGTTAAAAGCATTGGATATAACAGCAGGGTCCTGAATGATGTCATTATTGACTCGAATCCGAGTTCTAATATTTTGATTTGATTTATTAAGAACATTGTTTAGTCTTTTCCAAAACTTTTTTGGATTATGCATATCTTCAGAAAGATGTTTTTTAAAATAACTTGATTTAGCATTATGTGTTTTTGTCGTACACTGATTCCTTAAGGACCTATATTTTTCCCAGTCAGTAGGGTCCTTTGTTTCCCTGAAAGTCTTCCAAACTTTATCTCGCACATTAAAAAGGTTGATCAAATCAGCACTAACCCATGGTAAATGTTTTCCCTTGACTTTTTATTTCTCTCCAGGGGGCATGCCTATCAATAACTCTTGAGACTTCAGTGTATAAATAATTCCAGGCATCCTCGACAGTTGGTATAAGTTGAAACCTATCCCTGTTTATTGCAATCATGTAAAATATGGGCATTAGACAGGCAGACTAGAATCAACGACTGAACTCACTGAGCATGTTCTGTTAAAGGCAGGCGGTGCAGTGGTGCAGCGGTAGAGTTGCTGCCTTACAGCGTCAGAGACCCGGGTTCGATCCTGATTACAGATGCTGTCTGTATTGTTCTCCCTGTGACCACGTGGGTTTTCTCCAGGAGCTCCAGTTTCCTCCCTCATTCCAAAGATGTGCGGGTCTGTAGATTAATTCGATAAATTGTCCTAAGAGCGTTGGATAGAATTAGTGTATGGGGTGATTGTTGTTCAGGGAGGATTCGGTGGGTCTAAGGGCCTGTTTCCACGCTGTTCTCTAAACATAGAAAGTACATTCCTTCTATCCAGAGATGCTGCTTGTCCCGCTGAGTTACTCCAGCACTTTGTGTCTATCTTTGGTGTGAACCCAGCATCTGCAGTTTCTTCCTACACAAAGAAAGTGGAAATGTTGTTGCTGGATTTACAAATAGTTTTTGGGTAAAGGAGAAGCAAGTCTGCACTGCATCTGAAAGATTGATGTCTACAGCTATTTCTGGCTCCAATGTGAAAATAGAAAATAGAAAACTTCCATTTCCTGCTTCTATCCTTTTAATGACAGCAACTATGTGGACCGACATGCATATAGTCTCATTGCAAAGAATATTAAATAATCTGTCTTGCAAATACAGAACAAACTAAGTTTATTTAATTAAATGACAATGATATATAAATATTCTTTAATCATATTTGATTGTTTTCATTTCTGCATGCCCCACTAATTTACTTTTTAATGCCAGTAGAAGAATAAAATTGAAAATAAATACTGCATTTTAGAACTGCTGCAATACATTTTAATCACATATTAGTGGCAGTTATCTGCGGGGCTATTTTTTTAAGGCATTAAACGATCAACAGTAAATGTCTTTTAAAAATGATCCTGAAGTTTCATAAATCTAGCCCAGGGCAACAAAACTGCCAGCAAAACTCACAATGATCTGCACTGATGAAACATCAGTGAACTCCTAAATAGCACAACACGGCTCAATGCCGTAACATTTCCTTAGAGCACTGGAGCTAAGCTTCTGCCTAATGATGCTGCCTTTCTAAACAACAACAGTATATTAATCACCAAGAAAGTGAAAACCTTGCTTCAGGTCTGCTCGCACCTCTCCTGTGAAATCACATAACGGATGTGGCGCTCAAGCAAGTAATTTTGAAAGTGACAAATATTACAGATGCTGAATTTATGGGAGTGCTTGCTTGGTGTTTATTAACTCATCCATCTTAACCAAAATAAAATAATCGTGCTACCAGAAAAGTGAGCCCTTCTTATCCTGTCAGCTAGCAGATTTCTACAGGTAATCAATATATATATAATTACTCAATCCCCCAGTACTCATTTAACCCCTGAGCTGCTGACAGAGATTGCTTACACTCAGGTGGCAGCATAACATAATCACGAGCCAATTACAAAGAAAAATGTTTTAATTATTGCACTTTGTTGCTCTGAGTTGACCTTCATCAATATTTTAAATTATTCTCTAAATGTACTTAATCATAATGTCAACAAACCTGCCGCCTTGTTGAATTTTTAAAAGGTTATAAATGATGCTATATATTCATTACCAGATGAATACATATTTTTGGATTTAAGTATGAGGCTATTTCAAAGATGCTCATCTCATAATTCCCATTAATATTTAAATCAAAATAAATTGATTCTTGCGCCCATCATCCTCAAAATAGAATAGCAAAACAACTGCTGCTGCAATAGTAGGTGGATTATGAAGTTCCTGAAGAGAGATTGAAGATTCTCTGTCGAGCTGCACGTTGTTCTTGTGGAGGGACAATCAATTATATAGGTAATGAGAGATCTATGAAGAGACTTGAAAAGCATAGAATGGAGAAAAGGGTCATAGGTCAAAGTCTTTGATAACATATCACCACTAAATAGTCCACAAAATAAAATTCTCACAGCACCCAGTGACCAGGAGAAACTTTTAATAATACTAGTTACGCTCCCATGGTGTTCAAGGATATGCCTCATTGTGCATTTCTCTTGTGAAGGTGCATCCCTTCAAGGATTCAGTGTGTCTAAGAGTACTGAGCCATGTCTCTCTTGCTTGACAATGCTTGAAAGTTTTGATGTCTGACTACCACAGAGAGAGAGTGTTCAATGAAATTACAGAGCAGAAGAGGGCTTCAATGAATATCCTGAGTGCATCACTTCTGAAAGACCATAGGTCATCGAGTGTTAAATTCAGGCCATTTCGCATACTATAAGCATGTCAGGCAGCTGCCAAATGCAAAACACCAGACAAGAAAAATAGATACTTCATTCAAAATGATGGAGAAAGGAACAGGACAAAAAAAAAGATGTATAATGTGTTAGCATTCATAAGTCAATGAATACATTGCTTAGAATTGGAATTTTCAGTTCAATGTCAGACATTCATATTTTGACTATGCACTTCTGCCCAAGGTGTGAAATTTACTAAACTGCATACAGTTTTAAAAAAGAATTTGAATCACTCGACCATTTTTCTAATCTATGATTGTAAGAAACTTGCTGTACCAATGAATTAATTATTTTAGAAGTGTAGTCACTGTAAATTCATTGATAGAGCAACCTATTTCTGCACAGCAAATGTGACAAATAATTAGTTAAGTAACCTAGAAACATTCCGAGAACATTTATTTTTGTTACTTATTTTGTTATCGCCCCTTACTTTTCTAGATTTCTGCCAGTCCCCTTATGATATAATTTTTTTTTTTAATATAGTGTCACTTATTTCAGTATCATGTGATTGCAAATTTATTTACCAAAAATTATACTTTGGTAACAACTGCTTCTGGGTTATGACACTGAAACTTTAATTCAGCACATCCTAACAAGGGTCATTTTTGATGAAAATTACATTAGACAAGCCATAGATGATTTAATTCTCTATGCAATTATCTACTTGGAGCATTGTGATGTAATTCGCTCCACCTTGTCTCAGGAGAAGGATGGGGACTACAATTTTTAACTGATTGGAAGGCCGCTTATACCTCTGCAAGCCACTGATTTTCTTCTTGGGGATCCCATTATCCTACATGTGTTTAGGTCTGAACTCCACCTCTCCACCATTGATCTGCAACCAAACAGCAATTACACCTCCCCCGTCCCTTCCCTCCCCCCTTTCCTGCCTCCCTTCCTGCATCCCTTCCTGCATCCCTTCCTGCATCCCTCCCTTCCCCCCTCCCTTCCCCCCTCCCTTCCCCCTTCACCAATCCCCCCCCTTCCCATCCCTCCCTTCCCCCCCCCTTCCTCCCCTCCCTTCCCCCATCAACAACCCATCCCTTGAAATACCCAGGTTCACATTTTTATTATCACGTGTACCGAGGTACAATGGAAAAATGTGTTTTGCATGCAATCCAATCAAATGAGATAATCCTCTACATAAATACATTCAAACCAGACTCAAGTACAATAGGCAGAGTGAAGGCAAGATACAGTGCAGAATATAGTTCTCAACATTGTGGCACATCAGTTCCAGAGACAAAGTCCAATGTCCGGAATGAGAAAGAGGAAAATTGGACTGTACCCTCGACCGTTCAGAAGCCTGATAAGAAACCTGATTCTTCTTCCCAACTCCAGGACCCTCTAAAATCTTAAGGTCTGACTCCAGTAATTTCCCGAGGTCCAAATCTCCACCAAACTCCTGGATTCTTTGTTGGTTTCAGATCTTGCCCACCACCCTCAATCTACACCCAGAATTTACCAGATTATTTTATTCAACTCACACCTTGTATCAAGCACCTCACCAATTCCATATATCCAGTCACAATCCAGTGGAGTACATTTTCATTCAAAAATGTGCATTGCCCAAGGCCTCAGAAGCTGCTGAAGTTTGCTAAGGCAGCCAAAGCATTAAGACCAACCAGTGTTCTGGGTGAACAGAAGATGCTCCTCTCCAGCAATGAGAGTAGTACAAAAATACATAACTACTACAAGTCAAGTCAAGTCATGTCAAGTCAACTTTATTTGTCACATACACATAAAAGATGTACAGTGAAATGAAATGCTTGCGGGATTGTGCAAAACAACAGAACAGAACAGAACCAGTATTTACATTTAAAAAAAGACACAACAGTATTTACGCCCTGGGAGATCGGAGTTTACAGTCCTGATGGCCTGTGGAAAGAAACTCTGTCTCATCCTCTCCGTTTTCGCAGCGTGACAGCGGAGGTGCTTGCCTGACCATAGCAGCTGGAACAGTCCGTTGCTGGAGTGATACAATGATTTATGCTCCAAATGCAGTTAAGTTGTTGAAACTAATCATACAGTTAACTAACAAAAGTCTTTACCAGAAACTAATAGCCGTGAACAAGGGTTTCTCGGCTTCCCATTACGTTCTATTGCTTATCTGTAAAATCTTTCATGGAGTCCGCAAGTTGAAATATTAACTCCGTTTCCCTTTCTATAGATTCTGCCAGGTGTTTCCATCATTTTCTGTTTTGTACCCAATCAGTTTAATCCACTATGTCATATTTATCTGAAACTCAGAGTCACGCTTACATAGTGAACTGGTGGTCATTTTCACTGTATCCAATATGGTGTTGCCAATAAATGCATTTTTAGCCATTCCCTCCTTTAAGCCATTCCCTCAATACACCCTGGCATATTCCTTAGTCACTCTCAAACTACTCTATCCTTCCAATAGCACTTTCCCATGCATGGTCAGGAGCTGCACCCCCTGTCCTTTCAAACCTCTCTTTCAGTGGAGGCCAATTCACTGGGTGTTTTCAAGAGAGAGTTATGTCCCTGTCCCACTTAGGAAACCTGAACGGAAACCTCTGGTGACCTTGCGCCCCACCCAAGGTTTCCATGAGTCGCCAGAGGTTTTGGTGACTCGCCTGGAAAGCCTCCACCGAAGAGTGAGCTGCATCTACTGACCAAAGATCCTATAGGATCTTTGCTACCGACCGCACACACACATCGCGAAGGTGGGGGCCAGGGACAGCGGAGGAGCGTTGTCTGCGCGATGAAGAGGAAGGTAAACAGAGCACGGTAAGTCCTTTAGAGAGCGCGGGAGGGAGGGAGAGAAGGGGGAGGGAGAAGGGGGAGGGAGAAGGGGGAGGGAGAAGGGGGAGGGAGAAGGGGGAGGGAGAAGGGGGAGGGAGAAGGGGGAGGGAGAAGGGGGAGGGAGAAGGGGGAGGGAGAAGGGGGAGGGAGAAGGGGGAGGGAGAAGGGGGAGGGAGAAGGGGGAGGGAGAAGGGGGAGGGAGAAGGGGGAGGGAGAAGGGGGAGGGGAGAGAAGGAGTGGAGACAGTTAAGAAGTTTAATAAAGTTAGCGGGCATTTTACCTTCCGGCGGATCTTCTAGGTCCTGAAAACCAAAGATCCTTGCTGAATCTTTGCTGAAAACTCCAATGAGCCAATCAAAATGGCCGGTCAGCGAAGGAGATTGCCTTCGACTGACTGCCTGTAAGTAAATAGCAACCCCACTCCACTGGCTTTGACCAAACGGCAACCTATTTTTAGTCAAGGCCGGTTTTGAATTTGTTGAAATAATCGCAGGAACATAGAAGAAGCCTCGACTACGCGGAAACCTCTTTCGACCATTAGGGAGAGTGACCAAAACCTCCAGGAACCTCACGGAAACCTTGGTTGGGGCACAAGGTCACCAGAGGTTTCCGTTCAGGTTTCCTAAGTGGGACAGGGGCTTAAGATATAGTTAGATTATGTCAATCTGAGGTTTAGCTCTTGGGGCTAACGGAATCAAGGGATATGAGGAAAAAGCAAGACAGGGTACTGATTTTGGATGATCGACCATGATCATGTTGAATGGTGATGCTGCCTCAAAGGGCAGAAAGGCCTACTCCTGCACCTATTTTCCATGTTTCTATGTTTCTATCGTTCAATGGTACAAATGCTCTTGCAGATTATATATCTGTGCCTCTTTCAATTTAGTGTAATTTATTAACCATTTGTGCTGTGGTCTCTTCATCATTGGGAAAACTAAACACAGATTAACTCTGCAGAACATCTCCATTCAGTTGTAGCCCCAGGCATTGTAATTCTTTGGCTCATCCCATTTCAACCTCAGATAGACACAAAAAGCTGAAATAACTCAGCGGGTCAGGCAGCATCTCTGGAGAAAAGAAATAGGTGATGTTTCGAGGCGAAATTTAGATGCTTAGTTACTCCAGTTTTTTGTGTCAATCTGACCAGCAGCTGCAGTTCCTTCCTGCACATATTCCAACCTCACATACCTTGACCTCCCACACAGTACACTGAGAAGCAGCACCTCCTTTGTTGATTTGGAGCATTACACTTTCTGGACACACCATGTTCAACAATTTCAACTCATTACCACTGCTCCTATATTTTCAGAGAACAGCTGGTCATAACCCATCCAGTCCTCATCATCTCCACTTGTGCCACAACAATTACTTTTCACTTTAGTAACAGAAGGGATGATAGTGCAATCTCCACAAACACAAATTTTCCTCTTTGTTCTTTTCCTTGTTTCCACACCCACAGTCAGATAAAAATGTGTTTATTGGCAACACCATATTGGATACAGTGAAAATGACCACCAGTTCAATATGTAAGCATGACTCTGAAGTTCAGATAAATATGACATGGTGGATTAAACTGATTGGGTACAAAACAGAAAATGATGGAAACACTCAGCTCACCAGACATCTCTAATGTGTTGTAGTTCTGGTGAAAGTAATTGATTTCAAAGGTGATGCAAGTAATTTTCTCTGCACACTAAAACGTCTCTGTGGTGGACAAAATGTTGGCTTGATCTGTAATGTTTGATTAGTTGAACATCTTCCGTAAAGGAGTTCAAGTGCCTACTCTCAGCTCACAGCCTAAAATTATTAAGTCACCAATGACCTAGTAATTGGCTCCTATCAGTCATGTTCTTGCTGGCTAGCACTGGAATTAATGAGCTCTCCTTATATGACTAGAGGAACAGCAGTAGAGGGATTACTAGGTAAAGATTGCAAGCATTATTTAAAGCAAAGCACTCCTTTCACTGCTCATTGCTGCTAGAAATTAATATTTCTTTTCACTTGAAGAAGCTTTGGGGAAAATGGAGAGATTTTCTGCCACACATGGTGAAGAATTGTGAATTGCTGGAGCTGCATCCAGTCAACCAAAACATTTTCATTGCAGTCTTACATTGTATACGGAGGAAAGTTTAGGACAGTCAGGTGATGTTATGGACTATGTTTACATATCTGTTGTACTGCTGCAAATGGGAATTTCTGGGCTGCTTCAGGACATATGACAATAAAACACTCTTGCCTCTTGAGATGAGGCACAGGACCATCCAGTCTCTGCTCTAACAACAGTACATCCACATGTGGTTGATCCAGTTATCAAATCCAGTTGATGATACACAATCATTCATGGTGAAGCAATGAAACAATGACACAATCTCCATCCAAGGTTATGATGAAGTAAAAGCTACTTAAATTAGTTTAGTTTAGAGATACAGCGCGGAAACGGGCCCTTTGGCCAACTGAATCTGCACCGTCCAGTCATTCCCACACATTAACACTAATTCTACACACACTAGGGACAATTTATAAGTATACCAATTATACCAAGCCAATTAGCCTACAGACCTGTATGTTTTTGGAGTGTGGGAGGAAACCAAACATCTCAGAGAAAACCAACGTGGTCACGGGAAGAACGTACAAACTCTGTACAAACAGCACCCGTAGTCAGGGTTGATCCTGGGTCTCTGGCGCTGTAAGTAGCAACTCTACCACTGCGCCACCATACCATTGAACCATCTGAAAGTCGCTGTGCCTAGGGTAATAACCGAAGAAGCAACAATAGCAATGTGGGGATTAAGATCAATAATCCATAACAATCACAATCTTGTTTCCTAACATTAGTCATAGAGTCAAGGAGTCTTACAGCGTGGAAACAGGCCCTTCACCCCAACTTACCCACACCGGCCACTGATGACCACCATTGGGTATGAGACTAACCACTTTACTAATTTTTGATTTCAGAAACTGAGATATTTTGCAAAGCCTTTTCAGGATGTGCTGGCGCTGGTGAGGGTCCAGAGGAGGTTTACGAGAATGATCCCAGGAATGAGTGCGTTAACGTTAACGTTTGATGGCACTGGGCCTCTACCCGCTGGAGTTTAGGAGAATGAGGGGGGACTTCATTGAAACTTACCAAATAGTGAAGGACTTGGATGTGGAGAGGATGTTCCGCTAGTGGGAGAGTCTCAGACCAGAGGTCATAGCCTCAGAATAAAAGGACATTCCTTTAGGAAGGAGATGAGAAATATCTTTAGTCTGAGGGTAGTGATTCTGTGAAATTTGTTCCCACAGAAGGCTGTAGAGGCCAAGTCAATGGATGTTTTTAAGGCAGAGATAGATAGATTCTTGATTAGTATGTGTGTCAGGCGTTATGGGTAAAAGACAGGAGAATGGGGTTGAGGGGGAGAGTTAGATCAGCCATGATTAAATGGCGGAGTAGACTTAATGGGCTGAATGGGCTAATTCTTCTCCTATCATTTATGAACTTAAGAACTATAGAGCCTGGAGCCACAAATATTTGCTGACCAATTGTACAATTAAATCCTTTGCCATATCATGAAGGTTGCTGTGACTGCAATGAAATCCATTTGAGTTTCCTTGCAGCATTTACCACAGTGATATTTATGACCTTACACAGCATGACAAAGGGATCCATAAGTCATTGAATGCAATTGGTCAACCTCCCTATACGAAGAAATGTATTTCTGGTTCTGAGGCTGAGTTGCAATTTGATAATGTTTTCCATGTCCTTTTCAAGCTCTCCAAGGAGCTTCACTGGCTAATGAAGCACTTCCAAAGATTACACATTGTGGAAAAGGTGGTAGCCATTATCCATTCAGCACAGCTCCCAGAGACAGGAATGCAATAATGAGCAAATCTATTTTGTTCACATTGACTAAAGATAGTAAGATTAAATGAGAACTTACCAGTTTGATGTTTGATCTTTATTTTATGAGGAGTTACGTTGGTGATTACGTGAAGAAGACCCGTCAGGGCGCATGCGCGTCAATCTTCAAAGCAGCGGTATAAAATCACAGACAACACAATATTTGAAGTAACATATTAAGATGAGCAACATGAGAACTACCATATGACCTTTTTTATGAGAGAGGGTTGGGCGTGGCGGGCATGTAATCACCAACGTAACTCCTCATAAAATAAAGATCAAACTCCAAACTGGTAAGTTCTCGTTTAATCTTACTATTTTACTTCGGAGTCACGTTAGTGACTACGTGAATGGTTCAAAGCTCTGTGATTTTATGCCGCAGATCCAAATCCCGGCCTCACTGCATTGATTGACTTTCGATGAGAAACAATCAATAATGCGTTAAACATGAAATGTGAATAACATGCAGTAACAATTGATTTGAATAATCAAAACAACCAGTAACCCCTCTATCCCAGGGGAAACTAAACAGGACTTAATACTGAATTTGCAAACAGCCTCTCTCCGATCGCCGATCGGCCGATAGTAAAAAATTTAAAAATAATTCATTTGACCACCCGGCACCTATAAAAATATGGCCGCTGTGAACATCCATCGCCCTAGCTGACGATGTTGCTGCTGCACTAGTGGAAAAAGGATATATACACTTCAGTGTTAATACCTGCCTTAATCAAGATTTGCTTTAAACCACCTTGAGATAGTCTGCACTGACACTCTCCTGTGTGGCTTCATGTAACTAATAAACAATGCTGTTTCCACATATCTTAAGGTCTTTATAGCTTCAATATAATGAAAATAAATGTGCCATTACACATAAACATGGATCAGTAGGTTATGCTGAAACACAACATTAACAAACCTGTGACACCTGGCCTGCTCTGCTTAAACAGGACGCAATTACATAACATAACTTTCTCTTCAGCAACTTCCATCCTGTCTAGCAGAAGTTTTTGCAAAATCTGCACTTGCTATGCTGAACCAATGCCAAGAGCATAACCACTTTCATGATTAGTTTGGCAAATTCAGAGACATTTTTATTTATTTAGCGAATGCAAAGTCCTTTAGCCAAGCAGTTGCCTCTTGATCTGCTGTATGAAGGGTGACAAGTCCTCCTTTAAGTAGAGCAGGTCCAACTGCTAGGTGCTCTTGAGGCTGGTCGTTGTTGCTGCTTTCGGCTTTGGGATAATGTCTAGGATTCTTTGACTTGGCTCTCAGGCGTCGTCTTGTAGAATTTAGTCTGCTGGAAGGATCATTGGCTTCCCCAGGCGAGCCTGGGTACTGACGGGGGGCGCGACGAGAATGCTGATCCATAGGAACAGGAACCTACTGTCGAAGCATCTTGAGGAACACGCTTACATCCCAGATCGCCATATACCTGGGTTTAGGAGATTTAGAGTTGAAATTCCTTTCATCAATCCAGCTATGATATGATGAAACTCAATAGGATATTTCCTGACCCCATCAAAACCATACGATGACAAAGCATTTAAAGCTGTATTAATGGTGCTATAACTGAGCCCCTCATCATCGTAGAGTGTCAACAGGAACTCTAAAATATCCACAATACCTGCAGTACTATAGTCAATATTATTTTGTACACAATATTGCTCCCATTTTTACATAAGTAATATACTCCTTTTGAGTACTCTTTTTTTAGGCTACAGTGAGCATATCCACCGTTCACCCAGGCAGTCCTTGCTCCAGGTATGGCCTTCTTAAAACCTGCAAATTAACAAGTCAATACTATCACATAACAGATGACTTTCCCGTGTTAGCGGATGCTCCAGTCAATTCCTACGCTTGGGAACCACCAAAAAGAGGTTGGATCCCTAACTATAACATCAAAGGGAACCATGCTTGATTTGGCCAATTAGGTATTACAAGCACACCCAAAGTGGCATCGTGCTTGATTTCTTGCAGACTCCGACCTATTAGGCAAAATGGTAGGAAAATATATAAAACAAACCACCCCAATGTAATGTCAAAGTATCAAATACAACTGACACCTGGTCTGGTTCCCATGAAATCTATTTAGGCTGCTGATGGTTGAACCTTGATGCAAAACAAATCGATATCTGGCATTCATATATAAGTACTATATTATTGAACACCTCCTGGTTCAACATCCAATCTATGTTGTCATGGAACTTTCGTGACTTGGCGTCTGCTACTATGTAGAATCTACCTGGTAGATAAATAGCTGAAATATATTTTTCAATGTACCAGGCCCAAATTTGATTAGCCAATCTGTCACAAAATACCGACTTGATTCCACCGATGTGATTAATATATATGCCACTTGCCTAGTATTGTCAATCTGAAACTGAACATGCAGATTACATTTGTTAGAGCAATAAGCCTTGTCCATAAAAACCTCTTAATAGTTAATTGCCCATGTCTGCAGAAGCAATGCCTCTTGCTCAGCCCATCTGCCTCCACAGCTGAAACTCGTATCCGTGACACCCCACCCGAGTGCACTGACATTCATCTGCAAAATCATGGAAGGCTGGTCAAGCATTACCTTGCTATAACTTCTGGACACATGGTGAATCCACCATTGCAAATCAGAAATAGCCTTTACTGATAACTGCATAGGTCTATTATAATGACCCGAATGTATCCATAATGCCTCAATTAGCTTGATACAGTTGTCAATTAGCTCTACCCTTTTTCCCTGGGCAGAGTCACTTAATTGAATCAATTGTGACCCAAATAGTCAGGTGTTAATTTGGATTTCTCTGGATGGATCAGCAATCAGCGACTGAGCAGCAATTTTAGAGGCAACGCCCACTGCTTTCCCTCATGCGATTGCCTTATGCATTCAGCATGGGATCCCGACACATAACCATGATTGGATTCCTGTTTGGAGTTAATCCATACTAACCTTAGACCCTCTTTTAGAGTGGGACTAATCGAAGCTGAAGCAGGTATCACCATCCATCTCCTCCATTTGCTTGTACATGCCTCTGTACCAAGCATGTTGTTCGACACCATTCCCCACAATCTTATCATATATGTGTGTGGCTCCATCTTCATCCGCTATACATCCACGTGGGAGGACTTATGCAACCTGCAACAGGAGCTGCCCCAGGCCTGTGTGCATGTATTTACGCACCATCTCGACCACTGCGGAGAACCGAGTGGGAGTAATGGCAACCCTGCAAACAGGTGTTGCTTCAGGCCCATGTGCATACTCCTGTAGCACTTTCTCGACCACTCTGCCATTTGAGTGGGAGAAATTTTTGGCAACCCTTTACTAGGTGTCACCTCAGGCATGTGTGCATGTATTTTAGCACTATCTCGACCACTGTAGTGCACCAAGTGGGAGGAATGGCAACCCTGCAAACAGGTGTTGCTTCAGGCACATGTGCATCCTCCTGTAGCATTCTCTCGACCACTCCGACCGTTGAGTGGGAGGAATTTTGCAACCCTTTACTAGGTGTTGCTGCCTGACATGCCTTACGATGGAGCGTTGTTGGATTGCAACGAGACGCAATGTTGTCTGACATTGATACCCCTGGCTTGGCACTCACTCTGAGTTGGGTTTATCAGGTCGCTGCCTACAGCAGCCGCCAGGACTAGCCATGCAAATCGATGCTCTGTTGGTATCCTCCTTCCCCAAACAGGCTGCACATGCTAGCGACTCCAAATCGTGCTCCTTCCCGATGCCAACACCGTCTATAGGGAAGAATTGGAGCGCCTCTGGCCCCCGTACATCAGACATAGTGGGAAATGCTGGAACAAAACGTAACAGTTATTTGTCATAGGCAAAGACATTTATGTGAATGAAGACGCCCATCCCAGTTAAACCTGGGATTTATTTACTTTTAATATGAATAATCCGGCGTCTTGGGGAAGAAAACGTGCACAGTTCCTTTTAATGATCAGAATTACTATGACGCCACCTGGTGTAACTCCCACAGGTGACTGATAATACACCTCAACAAGGCTTCCCATTTCCTTAATTGAGTAAATGATAATCATCTGTCTCGGTATGATAGTCACAATGTGACCAAGTGGTAACTATAATGTCTACCCTTTTAGACGCTTCCCAAAATTGCGTTCGTCCTTAATTTGGAGGGCAGCACTGTCGTGATGCGTGAATTGTGAATTCTCCTTGAAGGCCAGCTTGGTCCTAGACCTGAAACCTCCACAGAATTAGCAGAAAATGCTACTGCCATAGACACATAAGGGTGATAAACCACTAATCTCACTTCCTGAGTTGGGGTTGGGGTCAGCCACACACTGACCCCTTGTACTCCGCTCCACTGAGGACATACATAAATAACAGAGGGGACCCTCCTGGCCAGGCTCCACATAGTTCAGACTCATATGGGCTGCCAAAGTCGGGGTCCCTGCCTCAATGAGTCGTGTAGTAAACTATCTCGACCACCCCGACGACCACACTCAGTCGGCACCCCGAACACCCTTGGGAGTCGCTGACCTTACTGTCAGCGACTCTAACAAGAAGTCCGATGGCTACCGGCTCCTCACTTTACCGCAGCCCCTAGCCGGTATCCCCGCGGTCTAGAGAAACCCCGCAGTCCATTTAACACATCTCGGGAGTCGCTGACCTGCCTGTCAGCGACTCAAACCAACAAGCCCAACAGCCACCTGCAGTGACCTTAGCTTGCATAACCCGCGGTCGACAAAACCCCGCGGCCCGAATTAAACCTCGGGAGTCGCGGACCGTTCTGTCCGCGACTCAACCAGCAAAACCCACCGGCCGCCTGCTACCGCACTCCCGCGGTCCGAAGCCGGTATACCCGCATTCAACAATTTCCCCGCGGTCCACCGGGTTTTGCTGAATTCGATGTCCAGCAGGAACCTGCGAGAAAAGATTCCTGCAACGGACAACCTGAAAAGTAAGTTTAAACTTACCTGTAGGATTTTTCAAACTTACCGCTGGAGAACTCTGTTCCTCCCAGCCTGTCTGCGCCAATGCAAAGGACAAAGGACAAAGGACATTTATTATCACATACACCAATTGGTGTAGTGAAATTTGACTTGCCATTGCAGCACACAAATAAAGTTAAGACACAACATCCAAGAATTTAACAATAAACATAAAAACATCCCCCCACAATGGTTCCCACTGTGGGGGAAGGCAGCAAAGTCCAGTCCCATCCCCAGTTCACCCATAGTCGGGGGCCTATTGCGACCAACGTAATGACGTGCATGCGCCCTGACGGGTCTTCTTCACGTAGTCACTCACGTGACTCCGAAGTAAAATCAATATTAGTATAGAAACCTTACTCTTTGTTAACATAATACAGAACATCCACTCTATGAGAGCAAAAAATAAAGTGCTGGAGGAACTTAGCGGGCCAGGCCAGGAGGGAAATGGACAGATCATATTTCGGGACAGTTCCCTTCTTCAGACTTTTTGCTCAATGTTTCAGCATTTGCAGTCTCTTGTGTCTCCATTTGTGATAGAAAATTGGCCTTGGTTCAATAAGGTGATGGAGGTGATAGATGAGGGTGGGGCGGTGAATGTTATCTACATGGATTTTAGTAAGGCATTTGATAAAATCTGGTAGGCATTTTAATCTGGAAGATTAAAAATCCAGATTTTACTCTGGAAGATTAAATGCACAGGATTAATGGCGACTTAGTCATATGGATTTGAAACAGGCTTACTGCTAGAAAACAGAGGGTTGTGGTGGAAAGACAATATTCAGACTGGAAGTCTGTGATGTGAGGAGTGCTACAAACGCTGCTGTTTGAGATATATATAAATGACGGACATAAACATAATGTTTAAGAAGGAAGGAGAACTTCCCACCACTCCTCCCCTGTTTGCTTTCCACAGAGACCACTCCGTCCGTAACTCCCTTGTCAACTCGTCCCTTCCCACCCAAACCACCCCCTCCTCTGGCACTTTCCCTTGCAACCGCAGGAAATGCTACACTTGTCGCTTTACCTCCCCCCTTGACTCCATTCAAGGACCCAAACAGTCTTTCCAGATGCGGCAGAGGTTCATCTGCACCTCCTCCAACCTCATCTATTGCATCCGCTGCTCTAGGCGTCAGCTGCTCTACATCGGTGAGACCAAGCGCAACACGTCCACTCGGTTCGCAATAACCAACCTGATCTCCCGGTGGCATGACTATAACAGGATTGATGTACAGAGGGATCTAGTGTTTAAGGCCCATAACTGCATAAAAGTGGCAACATAAGTAGATAGAATGGTAAAGGAGGTATTTGGTATGCTAGTTTCAGAAGTTGGGGCATTGAGTATATGTTAGGAAATCATGATGCAGCTTTATTGGGCTTTGGTTAGACTGCATTTGGAGTACTGTGTGCAATTCTGGTCACCCCTTTACCAGAAGGATGTGGAGGCTCTGGAAAGGGTGCAGAAGAGGTTTACCAGAATGATGCTTGGATTAGGGGGTATTAGCTACAGGGAGAAGTTGAACAGACTCAGACTGTTTTCTCTGGAATGCCGGAACAGCGGGGTGACCTGATAGAAGTATCTAGAATTATGAGATGCATAGATAGGGTAGACAATCCAAATCTTTTTTTTCCAGGATGCAAAAAAATCAAGTACTAGAGGGTATAGGTTTCAGGTGAGAGGGGCAAAATTTAAAGGAAATAAGTGGGGCAAGTTTTTTTACATAGTGCCTGGAACTGGGTGGTGGATGATGCAGATATGTTAGTGGTATTTAAAAGACTTTTGGATAAGCATGTGGATATACAGGGAATGGAGGGAAATGGGATAGGTGCAGGTAGATAAGTGATGGGCTTGACAGCATGTTCAGCACAGAAATTATGGGGCCGAAGGACCTGTTCCTGCCTTGTGTTCTACTGTTCTATGTTCTATGTTCTCTGTTCAAAGAAAGGCACCACAAACAATGCAATAATCGATCAGTATATTGGAGTGTTGGCCTGGGTTTACCTGTTCATGTTTCTGCATCAAGATTTGATCTCTAATCTTCTGTTTCAGACAGAATGCAGCTCACAGAGCAGGCACTGGCCAATGGTCAAGCTGTAGGCAGCCTCCTCCCTGCTCCTTAATCACAATCTATAAACTTTCATGCAGGTCATCAGTTTTCTCTCTTTCCCAGGAATGATGAAAGGTCCTGGATATGAAATATTAATTGTTTCTCTTTCCACAGATGGTGCCTGGCCTGTTGAGTGTCTCCCAGTCTGAAGAAGGGTCTCGACCTGCTGAGTTACTTCAGCTTTTTGTGTCTATCTGAGTGTCTCGCGGAGTTGTACAGCACAGAAAAAGATCCATGCTGACCTTTTTGCCCAGCCATACTAATCCCATTTGCCCATGTTAAGCCGATATTCTTCTGATACTTGCCTATTAAAGTACCTGAATATACACTCCTCACCAACAGTAGAAGTGTGTGCATGAGTCTGTACATAATGCTTTACACAATTCACTCTTAATCAGCAATGATTGTTAAATATACAGTCTAAATTTTAGTTCTTTTAAATCAGTTTAATTAGTAATGAGCTTTAAATTTAAACAGGAGTGCCTTAAAAGGACTGTAGGAACCTAATTTCTGCCTTTCTGTAAAATAATTGTAACTCCCAAACATTGTTTTTCTCTTTCTTCAATTGTGACCTGATCTGTCAAATTTTCAGTTTTCCAGAATCAACAATATTTTGCTTTACAGTTAATTTTGTCTGCTGGATTACTAATTCAGCCTTATTACATCACAACACAACATTACAAATATATTTTAAACTATCTTCAAGGCAATGAGACAGATTGTTAACTTTAAAATTGCAGTGACAGTGATTGACAAAGTTGGAGCTAAAGAGTGGATAAACTACAGTAGTTGTTAGTAATATTGCAAACACATTCATGCACACTCAACCCAGCCGTGGTTTGCTACCAAAATGTCACTCATAGCTCCTACCAACCAAAACAACTTCATTGAAGATATCAAAGTGATCCATTTGATAAGGAGATTTACTGATATTTATTATCTAGAGGCAGAGTAGTGAGCTAAATTACTCATTTTATGGAATAATCTCTGCTTCAGCAATTGTGGACATGGATGGAAGTTGTCATTAAGGCGCTTGTCATTATATCTCTTCCACATAATATACTGAGGACACTAACAATGATATGAATAGAAAGAGAACAATACCTTCATGTGTTGTACTGTGAACTTTCTCACGCTTGACAAATGAGGAGCTTTCTCAACATGGTGTTAGGACTAATTTGTTTCATTTGACAGTGGTTTTAATACCACTTTTCCTTTGTTTGAAGCAGAGCTATTTGGTCGCTTTCATCTTTTTAACAGCTTACTTCATCAGAGGGAAAGAATAATCCAGAGGTTAAAAGTGATGACCAGAGGGATGAACAAATGGAAACTGAAGCAGGCTGGAATAATTAAAATGTGGCAATGGAGCTGCCGGATGATTAGCATTCACAATTTTAGCATTCCATTTATATGTGTTGGCAAAGTGCATTTTGCCTGATGCAGGATACTTTTTTTTCATTATAGATTGTGCTATTGTGTTTGTATGCATGGAACATACACCTTTTTCCTGTATTTGTGTGAATGCTTCTATCTGTCCCCGTGGTCATAAACTGCCGGATACATGAATAATCAAATAAAAGAAGAGTTTACGATCAGATTTCTATAGGGAACGTTTTTTACATATCTTTCAGGATATATGGAAAAAATAACTCAAAGACATGAGGAAGACAAAAGGTAGACATGGAATCACAGAATGATACAGTGCAGTAGATGGACACTCTGTCTACCAAGCATCTGCCAGCGCCATGCTGAAAATGTCCAATTAGTTACAATCCCTGCTCTCCTCCAGCAGCTCTGCATGTATCTCATTTAAAATATTTATCACATTCTCTTCTGAATGTGACTGTTCACTCTGTTCACACCATCGGTTCAGGTAATACTGTGAGAAAAGAGGTTTCCGTAACTTGTCTCTGCCTCTTATATATTTTTTATTTTATTAGAAGTATTGTACATTACAGTAATCTGCAATAACGTACGTTTATACTTTTCTTGTACCACTTCTTATTTTAAACTTTAATAAGAAAAAAGGATAGAAAGAGTTAGTAAAGATAGTAAGTGAGTGATTGAAAGAGTGGTCCAGGAACACCCATATGGACCTAAACCACAAGAAATAGTTAGAGAAAAAAAAAGAAAGCAAAAGAGAAAAACCAAAAGGAGGAAAAAGAAAAAAGAAAGCATAAGATAAGGCAGGACAATATGAAAGGGATGTACCTACTTCATATCTTTACTCACCCCTCGCCAGGTCCTGAAACCATTTATTATCAACATTTTGTTGCACCCTATGTTTCTAATAAGTCGATAAATGGAGACCAAATCTTTTGGAATTGGTCTGGTTTACCTGCTAAGAGGAATCTCATATCTTCTAGGTGTAACAATTCCGACATATTAGAAGTCCACATTTTTATTGTTGGCGTAGGAGCATTTTTCCAAAATGTCAATATATGTTTTTTTTGCCGTTATTAAGCCATAATTAAGGAAACTCCTTTGAAACGAAGTCAGCTCCAAACTTGCTTCTATTGTTCCAAAAATAATCAGTTCTGCATTCGGTTTCAGCTTTATTTTAAATAATTTAGTGAAAATTTCAAAGATTTCATTCCAAAATCTTTGGATTTTTATACAAAAAACAAAAGAATGTGCTATAGTTGCTTGGTCCACAAAAATGCTGGAGAAACTCAGCGGGTGCAGCAGCATCTATGGAGCGAAGGAAATAGGTAACGTTTCGGGCCGAAACCCTTCTTCAGACTGATAGGGGGTGGGGAGAAGAAAGGAAAAAAGGAAAAGGCGGAGGAGGAGCCCGAGGGCTGGGGGAGGGGGGGGGGGAGGAGACAACCAGATGGCTGATGAAGGGGAGGGAACAGCCAGGGCTAGCAGAATTGGGAGAATTCAACGTTCAGGCCACCAGGATGTAGACTGCCCAAGCGGAATATGAGGTGCATTTCCTCCAATGCACCTCATATTCCGCTTGGGCAGTCTACATCCTGGTGGCCTGAACGTTGAATTCTCCCAATTCTGCTAGCCCTGGCTGTCCCCTCCCCTTCATCAGCCATCTGGTTGTCTCCTCCCCCCCCCCCTCCCCCAGCCCTCGGGCTCCTCCTCCGCCTTTTCCTTTTTTCCTTTCTTCTCCCCACCCCCTATCAGTCTGAAGAAGGGTTTCGGCCCGAAACGTTACCTATTTCCTTCGCTCCATAGATGCTGCTGCACCCGCTGAGTTTCTCCAGCATTTTTGTGTACCTTCGATTTTCCAGCATCTGCAGTTCCTTCTTTAATGCTATAGTTGCTTCTTGGGTTAGGCATTTATCACAAATAGAAGAGGTATTTGGGTAAAATTTACTTAATTTAACTTTCGAATAGTATAATCTATGTAAAATTTTAAATTGAATTTGAGTATGTCTTACGTTAATCGAGCATTTATGCACATATAACAGGTGTTTATCCCAACTCTCTTTCGAGATTTTTATAGCTAGTTCCTGCCTCTTTTATAACCATCTTAAAACAGTTCTCTGTTTACCAAGCCGCCACACTAGAAACATGTTCTGCCTGTTTATGCTTTCAAAACTATTCTGATTTGGAACCTGCATATCGATTTTCCTCTTAACCCTCATGAGTAGGGAGGAACTGCAGAAGCTGGTTTAAACCGAAGATAGACACAAAATGCTGGAGTAACTCAGTGGGACAGGCAGCACCCCCGGAGAGAAGGAATGGGTGATGTTTCAGGTCGAGACCCTTCTTCAGACTCAGTCCCATTCCTTTTCTCCAGAGATGCTGCCTGTCTCGCTGAGTTACTCTGGCATTTTGTATCTATCTTCCTCTTAACCTTCATTGATCTAAGACAGTCTCCAGTTTCTCGTCTTGCTGTAAAAGGCTTGAAAAGCTGTAAAACTGAAGACCTCAGCGCTGGCATCATCCAGTAAATGTTTTCAGTATCTTCTGCAAAGCCTGGACATTCTTCCTAAAGTCTACATTTGAATACGGTTTGCCACTGAAAGCAAAATTTATCTTATATTAAAGTTCCCACCATCAACATCAGAGGATGGGTTTTGATTGAAAAATCAATTGAACCAGCACAAAGATACTATGACTGCAGAAGCTGAGCATGCTACACCAAGAAACTCTCCTATTGACACACCAAAGCCTTTCCATAATTTACAAGGCATATCATAGGCATAGGGCATAGATGGAATAATCAGAACCTTTACCCCAAGGTGGAAAGGTCAAGGGCCAGAGGGCATTACTTTAAGGTGCAAGGGGCAAAATGTAAAGGAAATGTGAAGGGGAAGTTTTTTTACACAGAGGGTGGTGGATGCCTGTAATGTGCTGAAAGGGTTGTGATGGAGGCAGATGCGATCGTGGCATTTAAGAGGCTTTTAGATGGGCACATAGATGTGCAGGGAATGGAGGGGTACAAGTCATAATGACATTGGTTAGCTTGGCATCAAGGTTCAACACAGACATTGTGGGCTGAAGGGCCTGTTCCTGTGCTGTAGTTTTCTAGGTTCTATGTTCTAAAGTCAGGATCTTGATGGTAAACCCACCACTGTATTATTGCAGCAATATTGGCTTACAGCAAACACAACACAATCCAGAACAACAGAGACTGAAGGAACTGCAGATACTGAAAACTTGTCTAGAACCCAAAGTGCTGGAGTAACTCAATGGGTCAGGCAGCATCTCTAGAGGACATGGGTAGGTGGCGTTTTGGGTTGAGGCCCTACTTCAGACTCTCAGGTCCCGACCCAAAATGTCGCCTATCCAAGTTCTCCAGTGATACTGTCTGACCCGTTGAGTTACTCCAGCTCTTTATGTTCTACAATCCAGTACAAAATACCCTATTTGATTTCTTCTACCATTGACAGGTATTTTCTATCATGTGTACCAACAGTGTTCACAACATCTCCTCTTCAATGACCATTATCACAGAGGCAACTCGAGGTTACATGTATAGTCCCCTGATCTATGCTCTTGACACTTATGACTCTGTGCTTAAGCACAGTAGGAATGACATTTACTAATTTGCCGACGACAACACTATTTTTGGCCGAACCATGGGTGGTGATGAGTCAGCATAGAAACATAGAAACATAGAAAATAGGTGCAGGAGGAGGCCATTCAGCCCTTCGAGCCAGCACCGCCATTCATTGTGATGATGGCTGATCGTATTCCAAATCATTAATATATACTCTCTCTTAAATCCATCCAGTGATTTGGCCTCCACTGCCCTCTGTGGCAGGCAATTCCACAAATTCACAACTCTCTGTGTGAAAAACTTTTTTCTCACCTCAGTCTTAAATGGCCTCCCCTTTATTCTAAGACTGTGGCCCCTGGTTCTGGACTCGCACAACATTGGGAACATTTTTCCTGCATCTAACTTGTCCAGTTCTTTTATAATTTTATATGTTTCTATAAGAATCCCCCTCATCCTTCTAAACTCCAGTGAATACAAGCCTAGTCTTTTCAATCTTTCCTCATATGACAGTCCCGCCATCCCAGGGATCAATCTCATGAACCTACACTGCACTGCCTCAAACCCAAGGATGTCCTTCCTCAAATTAGGAGACCAAAACTGTACACAATACTCCAGATGTGGTCTTACCAGAGCCCTATACAACTGCAGAAGAACCACTTTACTCCTATACTGAAATCCTTTTGTTATGAAGGCCAAAATTCCATTAGCTTTCTTCACTGCCTGCTGTACCTGCACACCAACTTTCAGTGACTGGTGTACAAGGACACCCAGGTCTCTCTGTACCTCCCCCTTACCTAACCTAACCCCATTGAGATAATAATCTGCCCCCTTGTTTTTGCCGCCAAAGTGGATAACCTCACATTTATCTATATTATACTGCATCTGCCACGCATCTGCCCACTCACTCAACCTGTCCAGGTCACCCTGCAACCTCCTAACATCCTCTTCACAGTTCACACTGCCACCCAGCTTTGTGTCATCTGCAAACTTACTAGTGTTGCTCCTAATTCCCTCTTCCAAATCATTAATATATATGGTAAAGAGTTGCGGCCCCAACACCGAGCCTTGCGGCACTCCACTCGCCACTGCCTGCCATTCTGAAAAGGACCCGTTCACACCTACTCTTTGCTTCCTGTCTGCCAACCAATTTTCTATCCACGTCAACACCCTACGCCCAAAACCATGTGCTCTAATTTTAGCCACCAGTCACCCATGCGGGACCTTATCAAAGTCTAGATACACTACATCCACTGGCACCCCTTCATCCATTTTACTTGTCACATCCTGAAAAAATTCCAGAAGATTAGTCAAGCATGATTTTCCTTTCAATAATCCATGCTGATGGACTAATCCTTTTACTGCTATCCAAATGCCCCATTATTACCTCTTTAATAATTGACTCCAGCATCTTTTCCATCACCAAAATCAGGCTAACTGGTCTGTAATTCCCCGTTTTCTCTCTCGCTCCTTTCTTGAAAAGTGGGATAACATTAGCTATCCTCCAATCCACAGAAACTGATCCTGAATCTATTGAACATTGGAAAATGATTACCAATGCGTCCACTATTTCTAGAGCCACCTCCCTGAGGACCCTGGGAACCAGACCATCAGGTCCAGGGGATTTATCATCCTTCAGTCCCATTAGCCTACCCAATTCTATTTCTCGCCTAATGAGAATTTCTTTCAGTTCTTCTACCCCCTTAGATCCTCTGTCCTCCAGTACATCTGGGAGATTGTTTGTGTCTTCCTTAGTGAAGACAGATCCGAAGTACCTATTCAACTCTTCTGCCATTTCCTTGTTGCCCATAATAATTTCACCCGTGTCTGCCTTCAAGGGACCCACATTTGACTTTGCTACTCTTTTTCCCTTAACATATCTAAAGAAGCTTTCACTTTATATTCCTGGCCAGCTTCCCCTCGTACTTCATCTTTTCAGCCCGTATTGCCCGTTTTGTTTCCTTCTGTTGTCCTATGAAAGTTTCCCAATCCTCTGGCTTCTGGCTACTCTTTACTGTGTTATACATCTTTTATTTTAGTTTTATTCTATCCTTAACTTCTCTTGTCAGCCACAGTTGCCTCCTAGTCCCCTTAGAATCTTTCTCCCTTATTGGAATGAAATTATCCTGCGTCTTCCGGATTATGCCGAGAAATTCCTGCCATTGCTGTTCCACCGTCATTTCTGCTAGTATCCCTTTCCAGTCTCCCTTGGCCAGCTCCTCGCTCATGCCTTCATAGTCCCCTTTGTGCAACTGCATCACTGACACTTCCGATTTAACCTTCACCTTCTCAAATTGCAGATTAAAACGAATCATATTATGATCACTACCTCCTTTACCTCGAGTTCTCTTATCAAATCTGGTTCAT
The DNA here is from genome assembly GCA_038087875.1 of Malacoraja senta. Classification (NCBI taxonomy): domain Eukaryota; kingdom Metazoa; phylum Chordata; class Chondrichthyes; order Rajiformes; family Rajidae; genus Malacoraja; species Malacoraja senta. The sequence goes on from CM075977.1 coordinate 123,008,337, forward strand.
TGGACAACACTAAATCCAGAATTGCCTTTTCTCTGATCGGCTCCATTACAAGCTGCTCTAAGAATCCATCTCGGAGGCACTCTACAAACTCTCTTTCTTGGGGTCCTGAACCAACCTGATTTTCCCAGTCTACCTGCATATTGAAATCCCCCATCACCACAGTGGCAATACCTTTGTTACATGCCAGTTTTAACTCCTGCTGCAACTTACACCCTACATCCGGGCTACTATTTGGGGGTCTATAGATAACACCAATTAGTGTCTTCTTGCCTTTGCAATTCCTCAACTCAATCCACAGTCACTCTACCTCATCAGTCCCTATGTCTTCCCTCGCAAGGGTCTGAATTCCATCCCTCACCAGCAGAGCTACCCCCGCTCCTCTGCCCACCTGCCTGTCCTTTCTATAGGATGTATAACCCTGAATATTAAGTTCCCAGACCCGATCCTCCTGCAGCCACGTCTCAGTAATCCCCACAATGTCGTATCTACCAACCTCTAACTGAGCCTCAAGCTCATCTACTTTACTTCTTATACTTCGCGCATTCATATACAATACTTTTAATTCCTTACGCATCTCACCTTTCACACCGATCCCTATTACACTTGGCCATACTCTCCTATCCCTTTGTGAGCTTTCTTTCCCGTTAATTCTGGGGTCATTAACTATCCCTTTATCGTTCCCTTTCCCTTTAACTCCGTCGACTATCCAATTTGACACCCCCCCCCCTTCTGAAAGCATCAAAGAGAGAGATGAAAGTTTGAGTGATGCTGTAACAACAACCTCTAGCTTAATGTCAATGTAACTAAGGAACTAATCAGAAAGGGGCAGTCAGGAGACCACATACCAGATTTCAATGGTGGGTTGGTAGTGGAGAATTATATCTGTTTCCAATTCCTAACTATTAACACCTCAGCCTTGGACCAGCACATAGAAACATAGCAAATAGGTGCAGGAGTAGGCCATTCAGCCCTTGGAGTTAGCACCGCCGTTCAATATGATCATGGCTGATCAACCAGAATCAGTACCCTGTTCTTGCTTTCTCCCCATTTCCTTTGATTCCATCAGCCCTAAGAGCTATATCTAACTCTCTCTTGAATACATCCAGTGAATAGACCTCCATTGCCTTCTGTGGCATAGAATTCCACAGATTCACAACTCTCTGGGTGAAAACGTTTTTCCTCATCTCAGTCCTAAATGGCCTACCCCTTATTCTTAAACTGCGACCCCTGGTTCTGGACTCCCCCAACATCGGGAACATTTTTCCTGCATCTAGCCTGTCCAATCCTTTAAGAATTTTATATGTTTCTATAAGATCCCTCGCATCCTAAATTCCAGTGAATACAAGCCCAGTCGACCCATTCTTTCATCATCTGTCAGTCCCGTCATCCCGGGAATTAACCTGGTGAACCTACACTGCACTCCCTCAATAGCAAGAATGTCCTTCCTCAAATTAGGAGACCAAAACTGCACACAATACTCCAGGTGCTGTCTTACCAGGGGCCTGAACAACTGCAGTAGGACCTCCTTGCTCCTATACTCAAATCCTCTTGCTATGAAGGCCAACATGCCATTAGCTTTCTTCACTGCCTGCTGTACCTGCATGCTTACTTTCAGTGACTGATGCACAAGGACATCTAGGTCTCATTGCACCTCCTCTTTTCCGAATCTGACACCATTCAGATAATAATCTGCCTTCTTGTTCTAGCCAGCAAAGTGGATAACCTCACATTTATCCACATTATACTGCATCTGCCCACTCACCCAACCTATCCAAGTCACCCTGCAGCCTCATAGCATCCTCCTCGCAGCTCACACTGCCACCCATCTTTGTGTTGTCTGCAATCTTGGAGATGTTACATTTATAGATGTAATCATGAAGAAAATGTGCCATGCCTCTACTTTTTCAGAAGTGTATAGAAATAGATGATGTCACCAAATACTCCAACAAACTTCTGTAAAATAAAGTATCCTGACCGGTTGCATCTTGGTCTGGTACCACAATTCCACAGGAATGCAAAAGGCTGTCTTGTGTTGTTCTGAGCCAACCCAAGACCTGCACATGATCCTGACTGCAATTTCAGTTCAGTCCAGTGAGACTGCAGCAGAAGATGAACCCCCATCTTTCAGAATACATGTTAAATCAAGGCACTGTCAGCATGCCCAGGTGAAAATAAATTATTTAGGTACTCTCCGAAAAACAGGGAGCTCCCAGGGCATCCTGGTCAACATTTATCAAAACCACCAAAAAAAGATTAACGAGCCATTCATGTCATTTGTCTTCTCTTATCTGATACCTCAGGGTCAACGATAAGTTACTTCCACTATGGTTTTGTGGGATCTTCGGTAACTGAAAAGGCCAAAGATGGAGCAAAAGATGTTTCATGGTTTCTGGTGAGGAGGTGCAATAGATTGAATTGTTTTACATTAGTCTTGTAGATTAGCTCCAGTGGGAGATAAGGTGTAGCTGATAATTAAATTACTTTACACCAGGGAACAGGTCTGTGGCTGTTTTCACTTGTCTTTTCTTTCTGTGGTTTAAATGTTTCATCTGAACAAAGTAAAGCAAAGTTTGAAATGAGATTTGCTATTTGCCAACCACTGCTCCTCGACCTACGATGGAGTTACGTTCCGATAAACCGAAAATATCGTGTCGAAAACGCATTTAATACAATTTGATCACGTGACCGGAAGTGACGTGCGGCTCGCTGCCATTGCTGAGCATTTGCACCATCGTAAAGTCGAAATGTCGTTAGTTGAAGCATCGTAAATCGGGGAGCATCTGTATCTACGTTGTTATTTTCTACCAATATTATGAGGCAAATTTTCCAACGGTCAACATCGTCAAAGAACAAAAATTAAAGTCTGTGGCTGAGTGGTCATTAGGAATTTGAATAAACGAAGCCCATCCCAAACAGAAGGCAAAAGGTTCAATGTTATTATGACATTCATATAAATGCACAAACAATATCAAGTTAATAATGAAATCTAAATACAGCCATCCCATATGTGACCAGCATACTAGGTTGGCTCTTCTGAAAGGAGGCCAGATGTTAAAGTTCCCAGGCTTTTCCTTGCAGCTCTTCTTAAATAGAGGCACAACATTAGCCACCCTCCAATTACCCATCATCTTACCCGAAAAGGAATGCAGTAAGTTTATAAGTCTTTCTGTCACATGGTAAGGTCCTCAATTTAATGAACATTTAATGAAGCATGTGCACACAGTCCTCTACTGCCCACACTCTTCTGTAATTGTGATTCATTGGGTGCCCATTCCTCAACACTAACCGCTTACCTACAGTACTGGTTACATATGGTTGATGTATGCGTAGTTCCGGTCTGTGGACCCAAACAATGAAGTGCATTAGACAAGGCACCAATGCGTCTCCACTTCTCTCAGAAAAATAAAAAGTCAGGGGAAAGAAGCAACATTTACAATGCAATTCTGAGGCAAAGCCTACAAGGCAAATCAACTCTAACATTTTAAATGCATAATGCAACTGTGCAGCACATTTCAGACTTGAGTGTACAGCATGTAATTGGCAACCTGTAATAAATAAAGGCTATTTACTGTGAATGGCATCGTGCTGTCCTAACCAAGAGCGAAAGGAGATGTCCTCCCAGCACAGAGAGCTGCTCACTGATGGATCTACTACTGCCTATTCTGGTACCCTTCCAAAGTTTGGAAGCAGTCTTGATCTGTTGGTATTGTGGTTTTATCAGGATGCCAGCAAGTGCTTGGGCAGTCTGAGCTACAGTTCTGTGAACTGGCAAGATCCCATCCAGTGCCAGGACTTTTCAAATCAGCAGGCGCTGTGCTTTTCCATGAGTATTTCCTGCCACGTGACCTCCGAAGCCCTGTGAGCAACTTGCTTAAGTGCCTTTTTCTCTACGGCGGCTTACAATTCTGGGGATTGAAGAAACGTGGCATTAAGGAATCAATGCCTGCTAAATACTTTGCCACTTATCTCTGTGAGAGTGCAGCAGGTTGAACATTTATGCTGCATTCATACTTCAAGTGAGGAAAGAATATTTGATGCAGATAAAGCCACCTACTTTGGTAATATTTCTACTTAGAGCAGCTTAGGAGCTTCTATTGAAATACTCAGTGACCTTCAGCCAGCAAAAACACCTTGGATTTTACAGGTGAGTGGTCTGAAAGCAGTAAACAGGGAATCACAAATGAAGGCTGGAATTGTTCGACCTATCCTTATTATACACTAAATCAACTGGCAACATAAAGAAATCCCCATTTACTGGAGACGGACAGTCCTTTAAAAGCCATGGGCCTGCTTACGTGTGCAATGTCATAAACATCCAGCTTCCAAACCTGCTGCCTTTCAGACAGATGACCATTCACAATGAGCCTATTTAAATGAATAAAGACCAAGCATTTGAATGGAGTTTAGTTTAGTTTGGAGATACGGCCTGGAAACAGGCCCTTCAGCCCACCGAGTCCACACTGACAAACGATCCCCGCACATTAACACTACCCTACACACACTAGGGACAATTTTACACATATGCCAAGCCAATTAACCTACAAGTCTGTACGTCTTTGGCGTGTGGGAGGAAACCGAAGATCTCGGAGAAAACCCACGCAGGTCACGAGGAGAACATACAAACACCGTACAGACGTGAACGAACACGGCTTCGCCCGCTGCAAACGCTGTAAGGTAGCAACTCTGGTGGTGCCACCGTGCAGTTAAATGAATTAATTTTAAGCAAACGGTCTGTGAGTTAGCTTTACAATTAAAATGCTGGAATTAGACAGCAGGATACACAGCACGTTAAAACATAGAAGCATTGCAAAATAGGTGCAGGAGTAGGCCATTCGGCCCTTTGAGCCAGCAGCGCCGTTCAATATGATCATGGTTGATCATCCAGAATCAGTAACCTGTTCCTGCTTTCTCCCCATATCCTTTGATTCCGTTAGCCCGAAGAGCTACATCTAACTCTCTCTTGAATACATCCAGTGAATTGGCCTCCACTGCCTTCTGTGGCAGAGAATTCCACAGATTCACAACTCTCTGGGTGAAAATGTTTTTCCTCATCTCAGTCCTAAATGGCCTACCCCTTATTCTTACACTGTGAGCCCTGGTTCTGGACTTCCCCAACATCGGGAACATTTTTCCTGCATCTAGCCCGTCCAATCCCTTAAGAAATTTATATGTTTCTATAAGATTCCCTCTCATCCTTCTAAATTCCAGTGAATACAAGCCCATCGACCCATTCCTTCATCATATGTCAGTCCCGTCATTCCGGGAATTAACCTGGTGAACCTATGCTGCACTCCCTCAATAGCATTAATGTCCTTCCTCAAATTAGGAGACCAAAATTGCACACAATATTCCAGGTGCGGTCTCACCAGGCCCCTGTACAACTGCAGTAGGACCTCCATGCTCCTAAACACAATTCTCTCGTAATGAAAACCAACATGCCATTAGCTTTCTTCACTGCCTGCTGCACCTGCATGCTTACTTCCAGTAACTGGGACTACGGAGACGAGGAAACACTTTTTCTCACAGAGAGTGGTGAGTCTGTGGAATTCTCTGCCTCAGAGGGCAGTGGAGGCAGGTTCTCTGGATGCTTTCAAGAGAGAGCTAGTTAGGGCTCTTAAAAATAGCAGAGTCAGGGGATATGGGGAGAAGGCAGGAACGGGGTACTGATTGGGGATGATCAGCCATGATCACATTGAATGGCGGTGCTGGCTCGAAGGGACGAATGGCCTACTCCTGCACCTATTGTCTATTGTCTATTGTCTATTCACTGATGTACAAACACACCCAGGTCTCATTACAGCTCCTCTTTTCCTAATCTGACCCCATTCAGATAATAATCTGCCTTCCTGTTGTTGCCACCAAAGTGGATAACCTCACATTTATCCACATTAAACTGCATCTGCCATGCATCTGCCCATTCACCCAACCTATCCAAATCACCCTGCAGCCTCATAGCATCTTCCTTGCAGCTCACACTGCCACCCAGTTTTGTGTCATCTGCAAACTTGGAGATGTTACATTTAATTATTTTGTCTAAATCGTTAATATAAATTGTAAATAACTGGAGTCCCAGCACCGAGCATTGCGGCACCCCACAAGTCACTGCCTGCCATTCTGAAAATGACCCGTTAATTCCTACTCTTTGCTTCCTGTCTGCCAACCAGTTCTCTATCCAGTTCAATACCCTACCCCAATACCATGTGCATTAATTTTGCACACTAATCTCTTGTGCAGGACCTTGTCAAAGGCTTTTTTGAAAGTCCAGATACTCCACATACACTGGCTCTCCCTTATCCATTCTATTTGTTACATCCTCAAAAAATTCCAGAAGATTAGTCAAGCATGATTTCCCCTTCATAAATCCATGCTGACTTTGACTGATCCTGTCACTGCTTTGCAAATGCACTGCTATTACATCTTTAACAATCGACTCAAGCATCTTCCCCACGACCGATGTACGGCTAACTGGTCTATAATTCCCTGTTTTCTCTCTCCCTCCTTTCTTAAAAAGTGGAGTTACTTTGGCTACCCTCCAGTCCACAGGAACTGATGCAGAGTGTATAGAACATTGGAAAATGATCACCAATGCATCCACAATTTCTAGGGCCACCTCCTTGACTACTCTGGGATACAGACCATCAGGCCCTGGGGATTTATCTGCCTTCAGTCCAACTCTTTACCTAACACCATTTCCTGACTAATGTGGATAAAGAGAAAAATGTGTAGCTAAAATTTCATGTCCTTTGACTTTTCAAACATTTTGTGTTTGTAAGTACTGTCTCCTCAAAGCAATATCGTTATAATAAGAATTTCCAGGCAGTTATAATAATTTCTATCTACAATGCAGACATCATAAACACAATTCTAATGGCAGGCAAGGGATTATAAATATATAATAGGTGCCCTTCATTTGATAATCCTTCATAATTAATTTTAATGACATGAAAGCGGCAGAAGGGTGGAAGTACTGTTTAAAGTGTTGGGGGTTTGGTCGGAAGATGGGAAGGAGAATCTGGATGGATGGACAAGAGGGGTTGGATATGCTTCACAAAATATGAGTTTTGGGTTGTTGGTTTCTTATAAATACTGTGTAGGGTGGAGCTTCCAATCCGGAGTCTCATATAGAGAACATTCAGAACATTTCGAGTACAGAAAAAAAATGGAAGTATACATTTGCAAAGTTTGGAATGATTTCTGTTTTGCCTTGATTGAAGAACCAATTCTTCAAGCCTCTGAATTTATTCTGACTACTGACTATTTCATGATCAAATCCATGTGACTTCATTTTAAGAAATACACTTTATAATCTCCAATTATATATTGATTGATTAAGAAAGCTTTTGTGTTGCTTTTGGGATAAATCAAAGGGCCAGTGCTGTTCCCATATTGATGTAACTACCTGCCAGCATGGGATTAACCTATTTCAAATGAAGTCACTTCAACTAGTGAAAAGGCATTACACATTTCTTACTGCTGAAATTGTAAAATGACTTCCTCTCCTTCTGTCACAAATAACCGGCTCAGGGAGATACAACGACATGAAAAACAAAGTTAAGCAGCCATACGCATTGAGCACCTTCACCGCAACAGCTACTTGGAAACTGTGTCTGTCTATTCATCAATGTTTAAATTGATGCCAAGCCCCTCGTGCTAAGGTGCTTGGCATGAGAGTAAAAGTCTAAAACCTCCAGTATCAACATATCTTGGCTGGCAGAGCTTCAGACACCATGTAGTAACACTTTTCTTTTGGAGATACAGCGCGGAAACAGGCCCTTCGGCCTACCGGGTCCGCGCCGACCAGCGATCCCCGCACATTAACACTATCCTACACCCACTAGAGACAATTTTTACATTTACCAAGCCAATGAACCTACAAACTTGTATGTCTTTGGAGTGTGGGAGGAAACCGAAGATCTCGGAGAAAACCCACGCAGATCACGGGGAGAACGTGCAAACTCCGTACAGACAGCACCTGTAGTCTGGATTGAACCCGGGTTTCCGGCGCTGCATTCGCTGTAAGGCAGCAACTCTACCGTTGTGCCACCGTGACCACCCTAATTATATTTCGCAGTATAGCACCCTAATGAAAATAATGAAACCCTGAGTCAGTTTAGGGCATCAACACCACTGCCAGCCACTAATTCTCTGAGCATCATAAGTCATAGTGCAATATTTGATCCAGCTACACCGACCGCCCACCAACTGGAGAGAACAGCCCTGGTCTCCCATATACCCATTGGAGACCTTCAAATTATCTTTAATCAGACTTTAATAGACTTTATCTTGCACTGAACATTATACCCTTTATCCTGTATCTGTACACTGTGAATGGCCTGATTGTAATAATGTATAGTCTTTTTGCTGACTGGATGGCATGCAACAAAAACGCTTTTCACTGTACCTCGGTACACGTGGCAATAATAAACCGAACAAAACTAAACTAAAACTATCAGGGATTGGAAGCAAATAGATAAGATTGCATTTTTAACATTCTTACAAGTATGCTAGAACCATTCCAAAAATTATTTTTGACCTGCCCATGTTAAAACCATGCATAATCTTGTAGTTTCTGAAACTGATGTAAGAACAACTTCGCATTTTTTTCCACATGGAAGTATTTTGATAAATCCATTCTTCCTTTTTTTTACTCCCCATATATGGTCTTGATTTTGAAAATGGTCCAATGTTGTAGACCCATGCAGAATCAAAACTAACTTTTTTGCTGCTCAAATTTAATTCAACTTGAATGGTGCCATTGAATGGTAGATGCACAGAATCTCTTGCCCAGAGTAGGGGAATCGAGGATCAGAGGACATAAGCTCAAGGTGAAGGGGAAAAGATTTAATAGGAATCTGAGGGGTAACTTTTTCACACAAATGGTGGTGGGTGTCTAGAATGAGCTGCCAGAGGATGTAGTTAAGGCTGGGACTATCCCAATGTTTAAGAACCAGTTAGACAGATACATGGATAGGACAGGTTTGGAGGGATATGGACCAAACGCAGGCAGGTGAGACTAGTGAAGCTGAGACATGTTGGCCGGTGTTGGCAAGTTGGGGCTGTTTCCACTCTGTATCATTCTATGACTCAATGTCGCTATGACTCTATGACTCTACCAACCTATAGAACAAAGAGACGCTTTTCCTGATAATAATAATCAGTAATTATTATTAGCCATGCTGCCAAGACTGCAAAATCCATCGTAGACCATAGCTTATGTGTTCACCATATACTGAAGACCACTATGTTACCAGGTGCATCTCCAATTGAAATGTCAATGAGGAATTTACAACATAGGATTGATACATTCTTATGGGCCTGTCCCACTTAGGCGATTTTTTTGGCAACAACAGGCGACTAGTTTGTTGCCACATGTTCCCCGGTGGTCGCTGGGAGTAGTCTCCTCAGTTGCACAAAAAGTCGTAGCGTCTTTCTGGTCGCTGCTAAATTTTCAACATGTTGAAACATTTTCGGCGACAGTGGGTTTGACGCCAATGAGCGTAGCTTGACTTCTCCTGATGTAGGTGCTGTCGTAGGTTGTCGCCAGGATGATGTGGGTTGTCGCCGTTTTTTCAGTGACCTGTTACGACTATGACAGTCGCCGACAGTTGCTTAAAAAATTACCAAGTGGGACAGGCCCATTAGCAATGACAGCAACATGATGCAGACAGAGTGATCACATCACCAAAGCCTGTGGTCAAACGTTTACTGTTCTTCCACATTCACATGTGAATTGTGATGTACAAATAAATGTGAAGACGGAATTGTAAATCGCCCGCACATGAGTAAAATGTCAAAAGCTAATATTTTCAGAACCATCTTCAACTAGGAATGAATTAGCATTCCCTGAGAGATGCCAGAATTAAGTCAATCTGATTCACTATAAACTATGCTAAGGATGAGCCGAGGACATATGATTTATCAGCATCTGTGATCCCAACATCATTCCAGCTGTAGTACTGTAGATGTGTTCACCTTCAGCCAAGCTGGCATCTACTTGAGAAAGTAGAATTTACCTAGCTACATTCTATCCTGAAAAGTTTGAATAAATAGTTTAAATATAGAAATATGGATCATACAATGCGGAAACAGGTGCTTTGGCCCAACTCATCCATGCTGACCATGTTACGCATCCATGTATTTCCCATTTTCTCATGTTTAACCTCTATAAACCTTTATATCCATGTACCTGTCCAAATGCGTTTTACATATTGTTATTGTTTCTGCCTCAATCACTTCCTCTCATAGCTTGTTCCACATACACACCACTCGCTGTGTGAAAAGATGTTCCTCAGTGTCCTATTATCTTATCTTCTTACCTCAGACCTATGCCCTCTAGTTCTTGATTACCCTACCCTTGGAAAAAAACAGTGTGCATTCACCCTATCAATGCACCTTATGATTTTAAAAGCTTTCATAAGATGTCCTCCTATGCTCCCACCACCCCCCTCTCTCCCATATCAACTCCTGCCTATCAGCCATCAAATCTTGGATGCAACTCAACTTCCTTAAATTAAACAGTAGCAAAACAGAATTTCTCCTCATTGGCTCCAAATCAACACTCACTAAAATTAACAACCCCACTCTCACTATCGACGGCACCACTGTCTCCCCATCTCCTCAGGCACGCAACCTTGGCATGATCCTTGACTCAACCCTCTCCCTTGAGCCTCACATCCGCCATGTTGTCAAAACATCATTTTTTCACCTCCGCAACATTGCAAAAATCAGATCGTCTCTCACACCCCCCGCTGCTGAAAGACTCATCCATGCCTTCATCTCCTCCCGACTGGACTACTGTAACTCTCTTCTTTTCGGAATCAATTCCAGCAGCATCAAACGACTCCAACTGGTCCAAAATGCAGCCGCTCGACTCATTACCCACACCAAATCCTGGCACCACATCACCCCAGTTCTCAAAGAACTTCACTGGCTTCCCATTTCCCACCGGATCACCTACAAAATCCTGGTCCTCACCTACAAAGCCCTCAACAACCTGCCCCCCCTTATCTCATTGACCTCCTCTCCCCCTACCAACCCTCACGGTCCCTCAGATCCACATCAGCTGGTCTCCTCTCCACTCCGAAATCAAACCTCTGCACTTTTGGAGGCAGAGCCTTCTCCAGGGCAGCTCCCAGGCTCTGGAATTCCCTCCCACAACCGGTCCGAAATTCTGAGTCCCTCACCATCTTCCAGTCCCGCCTCAAGACCCATCTCTTCACCTCTGCATACCCTTAGTCCCATGTTCCCCTCCCCTCTGTCTTACTGCTCTATTTTGTTTTGTTTATTCCTGACTCTCAATTGTAAAGCGACTTTGAGTCCTGAAAAGCGCTATATAAATAAAATCTATTATTATTATTATTATTAATATGTTACTTCAATTATGGTGTTGTCTGTGATTTCATACCGCTGCTTTGAAGATTGACGCGCATGCGCCCTGATGGGGTTCTTCACGTAATCACCAACGTAACTCCTCATAAAATCTATTATTATTATTATTATTATTATATAATCCAGCGCTATATAAATAAAATCTATTATTATTATTATTATTAATATGTTACTTCAATTATGGTGTTGTCTGTGATTTCATACCGCTGCTTTGAAGATTGACGCGCATGCGCCCTGATGGGGTTCTTCACGTAATCACCAACGTAACTCCTCATAAAATCTATTATTATTATTATTATTATTATATAATCCAGCCAGTTATTTCCAATTATTATTGTGATTAGTAAATATGTAGACCACATGAAAGTTTTAATGTTATTCATAGTAAAGAAAGTTGTCTAAGGCTATAACAATATATAGACCAGGAGTCGGCAACCTATGGCACCCGGGCCAAATGAAGCCCGTAACCCGAAATCATCCGGCCCGCAGGCGGATTTTTTTCCCCGTAATCATCTGGCCCGCCGAGCGCCGAGCGCGGCCCAGCATCGAGTGTGGCCGAGCTCGAGCGCCGAGCTCTGGCTGTACCGCATCCTGCGCAAAGCCGCCGGCACGGCCGCGCACTTTCTGCGAACACATTTAAGAAAGAATTGCAGATGCTGGATAAATCGAAGGTAGGCAAAAATACTGGAGAAACTCAGTGGGTGAGACATGCAAGGATTGCATGAGGCTGCCTCACCCACTGAGTTTCTCCAGCATTTTTGTCTACCTTCTGTGAACACGTGATTTGATACCTGCCATCTGGGCGGGATGGGAGCGGGATCCATGTGTACACGTGATAGATGTGGCCTGGCATTCCCTCACAGACATGCGTCCTGGCCTCTATGCAGAACAAGGTTGCTGACCCCTGATATAGACCAACAGGAGAGTTGGGCAGATAAATGGCAGATTAAATTGAATCCCAATAAATGTCATGTGATGCATTTTGGAAATTCAAATAAGTGGAGGACACATACTGTTAATGGTAAACCCGTAAGGAATGTTGATGAACAGAGAAACTATCCACAGTTCCCTAAGTGTGACAACACATGTTGATGGGGTCTTGAATAAGCCATTTTGCTTGCTTGTCTTCATAGGCCAGGGCATAGAACATAAAAATCCTCCATTTTCACCACCTCCAAAGGGATCCCACTACTGGCCATATCTTCCCATCTCCACCCCTTTCTGCTTTCCGCAGAGACCATTCCCTCTGTAACTCCCTGGTCAACTCGTCCCTTCCTACCCAAACCACCCCCTCCCCTGGTACTTTCCCCTGCAACCACAGGAGATGCAACACCTGTCACTTTACCTCCCCCCAGCACTTCATATTTTGCTTGGGTAGTTTACACCCCAGCTGTATGAACGTTGACTTCTCTAACTTCAGGTAGCCCTTACTCTCTCTCTCTCTCCTTCCCCTCCCCCTTCCCAGTCCTCCCACTAGTCCCACTGTCTCCGCCCACTTTCTTTCTTTGTCCTACCCCCTCCCCTGACATCAGTCTGAAGAAGGGTCTCGACCCGAAATGTTGCCAATTCCTTCTCTTCATAGATGCTGCCTCACCTGCTGAGTGTCTCCAGCATTTTGTGTCTACCTTCGATTTTACCAGCATTTGCAGTGCTTTCTTAAACATAAAAGTTGAGATGTCATGTTACAACTGTGCAAAACATAGATTTTACTTCGGAGTCACGTGAGTGACTACGTGAAGAACCCCGTCAGGGCGCATGCGCGTCATTACGTCTGACGCATTGGCGAGAATGGCAGCAGGAGGACGGAGCTCCTGCTGCAGGTGAGTAATTACAGCTTCACCAAAGTCGGGGAGACTTTGGAGGAGTTAGAAAAAAGTATATCCAAAAGGAGCAGCTCATACAGGGGCTGCTCCACAGAGACGCTCCAGGAGGAGTAGTGCAGGCGGGAAGCCATAGGGAAGGCTCCGCTGGCAGTGCCTAGGAGAGGTCTGCTTCATAAAGCCATACTCCAGGGGAGTTGTGCAGGCGGGAAGCCATAGGTAAGGCTCCGCTGGCAGTGCCTAGGAGAGGTCTGCTTCATAAAGCCATACTCCAGGAGGAGTTGTGCAGGCGGGAGGCCGTGGGGACGGCTCCGCTGGCAGTGCCTAGGAGAGGCCTGCTTCACAAAGCCACACTCCAGGAGGAGTTGTGCAGGCGGGAAGCCTTAGGGAAGGCTCCGCTGGCAGTGCCTAGTAGAGGCCTGCTTGAAAGCACCCTCTGCAAGAAGTGAGTGCAGAAGGGCAGATACGCTCTGACCCCGAGTCCGACGACGACTTCCAAAGGATGGGCAGGCAGCTGCCAGAGCTGACACCGTGTGCAGCACGGTTTGCCATGTCGTCGGACGCTGGTGAGCCTCTGGGTGAGGAAATTGCCACCAGCATAAATTACCAAGTCTCACATCAGCTACAGGAGCTGACAATGGATGAGACAGTAAGGAAACATGAAGCCCAATCAACTGTGGACTGTTAAAAGTTACTGATGGGAACAGGAAGAATTGGGGCAAGATGGGCATACTAATGAGAGCCCAGGAGCATGTCAAGCTCCAGCATATTTTTAAAGTTGCTGGCATCTGGTATAATGAGCTTTGCCAGGATGGTGGATGGAGAGGCCATGACAAATTACAACAAAAGGCGCTATTGTGGAGTGCCCACGTTGAGATCAACTGCCTTCGCAAGACTGCGATTACACCAACCATCAATTCTAAAATGCTTCACTCTGCCAGCCTGGCACAGTGCAACCGGCACAGCTGTTTGGCGAGGATTTCGCACAGCAGGTAAAGGAGCTGGAGGAGAAGTATCCCTATAAGCGAGGAGACTGGTCCGGGCAAGGGACGAGTCCAGCTACGATGCAGCGCAGTTGGCGTTTGGCTGTAGCACCGCCAGGGAAGGTGAGATATCCAGCTCGAGGCTGGGGAAGAATGCCAGGTGGTAAGGAGGTAAGTGGGTCTGGTTCGCAAGTACACAGATCTAATGTGATACCTCAGATATGGTTATACTGAAGGTTATAGAAGGATATCGAACAAAGCTTAATGCAAATTCTGATTTACCCATGCAACATGTTCCAAAACGGAGTTGATTTCAGTATCACTGAACAATTGGAAGTTCAGGTGGAACTTGCAAGCTTATGTAATAAAGGTGTAATGCTAAGGCAGTTTACCAAAGCCATCAGTTTGTGTCCAATATCTTTCCCAGACCAAAAAAAGGATGGGGGGATGCAGAATTATACTGGACCTGAATAGGCTTAACCCTTTTGTACGGTATAGACATTTTAAGATCGAAACGTTTGGGAAGGAGATCTTAAAGATGCGGATTCAGTGTCTGTTCATTTGCAGGATAGAAGATTTAAAATTCAGCTGGATGGGGCAATTATGCCAATACAATGCACTGCCTAATGGTTTGTCTTCAGCTCCTAGAGTGATTACAAAGTTGTTAAAACCTATTCTAGGCATGATGAGAAGTCAAGGGCATGTGATCATGGCTTAACTAGATAATATCTTGATTGTAGGACAATCAAAGGAAACAGCTGAAGCATCAGTGGTAGTTGGTAAAAAACACTTTTTAACATAAGCTATCCAGAGAAATCTAAATTTATACCTGTGACACAAATTGACTAGTTGGGTTCACAATAGACTTAATCAACATGATTGTGACCTTGCCCAGGCAAAAAAGGGTAGATCTAATTAAGAGCTGTGTCAAGTTAATTGCTGACACACAGCCTTCAATTAGCCAGGTGACAAGTCTGCTGTGGTAATTGCTGGGAGCATTTCCAGCAGTTCAATATGGCCACTTTATTATCTACAATTACAAAGGTCAAAGGAACAAGCACTGAGGATACATTAGGGTCATTATAACAGACCTATGCTTCTATCAATAGAGGCTGTTGCTGAAGTACAATGGGGGATTCAGCATGTGTCCACTAGTAGTTCCAAAGTGTTATTGGACCAAGTTTTCATGATTTTGCAGACCGATGTCAGAGCACTTGGGTAGGGTGCTACTGATACCAGATCCAGCTGTGGAGACAGATGGACATTGCTTCTGCAAATATGGGGAATTAACCAAGAGTATTTTATGGATTCAAGGCTTATGGCACTAACAAAACTAGTTTGCATGTGCAGTGCAAAATAGACAACACTACAGCAGTTGCTTATATGAATCACATGGGTGGAATCAAATTGTTATCATATGACAGGTTGGCAAATAAAATTGGACCTGGAGTATGGATATTTGGATTGGAGCTATCTGCCAGGGAAACTTAATATAGTACCAGATGGCAGCTCATGGAAATACCGTGATAATACAGAGTGGATGTTGAACCAGGATGTGTTCAAGAACATAGTACTTCTATATGGAAGGCCAAAATATGTTTCATGGGCACCAGATCCAGGGGCAGTGGCAATTGATGCTTTTTCACTAAATTGGGATGATATGTTTGTGTACATTTTCCCACCATTCTGGCTCATAGCTCGGTGTTTGAGAAAATCAAGTAGGATGCCGCTTCAGGGGTTTTGGTGATACCAAATTGGCCGATTCAACCATGGTTCCCTCTGATGTTACAGATAGCGATCCAACCTCCTTTTGCTGATTCCAAACAGTAGGAATTTGCTGGACCATCCAGTAACGCGTTAAGTTCATCCGTTATGTGATCGTATTGATCTGTTAATTTGCAGGTTTTTAATAATGCCTTACATTGGTCGAGGACTTTCTAGGCCAACGGTGGATATACTCACTGCAGCCTGGAGAAAGAGTACTCAAAAGCAGTATATGACTTATGTAACAAATGGGAACAATATGGTGTTCAAAAGAATATTCAATATGATACTGTAGTTATTGCAAATGTGTTAGAGTTTATCTACACTTTATTATGATGAGGGTCTTAGCTATATTGCTATCAATACAGCTAGAAGTGCTTTGTCGGCATATCTTGTAATAGGTACACGGACACAAAGCATAGGTTCTAACCCTCTCATATCCAGGTTGATGAAAGGAATCTTTAATTCCAAACCGCCTAAGCCTAGGTATATGGTAATCTGCGAGGTAAGCGTTGTTCGTAACATACTTCGACATTGGGTCCCTGTCACGTCTATAACTTTGTTAAAATTAACCATGAAATTGGCTATGCTAATGGCATTGGTGTCAGTACAGAGAGTGCAGACTTTCCAAAAACTTCAGTTCGAGAGAATGGAAGTGAATACAGAGAATGTTCTGTTTTATATTTCTGACCTGCTCAAACAAAGCAGGCCAGGTGTGACAGGTTTTAAGATTGTGTTCTCAGCATATCCTACAGCTCCATGTTTATGTGTAAGAACACATTTGTTACATTACATTGAAGCCACAAGGGCTTTAAGACAAGAAGAAACAGGATTATTTGTCAGTTACAAGAAGCCAACATAAAAGAGGGTCAGTTCAGACTATCTCAAGGTGGTTAAAGCAAGAGTTGGTTCAGGCAGGAATTAACATTTATGTGTTTACATCTCATTCCACTAGCGCAGTAGCAACATCCGCGGCCAGGGTGATGGACGTTCCCATCGACCATATATTAAAAGCCGCAGGTTGGAAAAATGAACTTGTGTTTCAGCAATACTACCATCGGCCGATTGCCGATGGAGGGCTGTTTACCAACTCAATATTGAGTGCTCTTGCTATTGTTTAAAGTCTGTTTTCAATACTGTTTCATTCTGTTTCGTTTGTTGCCCTACATTAAGAGGGTTTATTGGTTGTTTTAGGACCAAAAATAAAACTGTTTTGTTTTTGCATGATATGCAATGTCATGTTTACAGAATTATTGATGATACTCAGAGTCAATCGATGCAGTGAGAAGCCGGGATTTTGATCTGCGGCATAAAAATCACAGAGCTTTAAAATCTTCACGTAGTCACTCACGTGACTTCGAAGTAAAATAGTAAGATTAAACGAGAACTTACCAGTTTGAAGTTTGATCTTTATTTTATGAGGAGTTACGTTGGTGATTACGTGCCCGCCACGCCCAACCCTCTCTCATAGAAAAAAGGTCATAATGGTAGTTCTCATGTTGATCAAACGACTCCAACTGGTCCAAAATGCAGCCGCTCGACTCATTACCCACACCAAATCCTGGCACCACATCACCCCAGTTCTCAAAGAACTTCACTGGCTTCCCATTTCCCACCGGATCACCTACAAAATCCTGGTCCTCACCTACAAAGCCCTCAACAACCTGGCCCCCCCTTATCTCATTGACCTCCTCTCCCCCTACCAACCCTCACGGTCCCTCAGATCCACATCAGCTGGTCTCCTCTCCAGTCCGAAATCAAACCTCTGCACTTTTGGAGGCAGAGCCTTCTCCAGGGCAGCTCCCAGGCTCTGGAATTCCCTCCCACAACCGGTCCGAAATTCTGAGTCCCTCACCATCTTCCAGTCCCGCCTCAAGACCCATCTCTTCACCTCTGCATACCCTTAGTCCCATGTTCCCCTCCCCTCTGTCTTACTGCTCTATTTTGTTTTGTTTATTCCTGACTCTCAATTGTAAAGCGACTTTGAGTCCTGAAAAGCGCTATATAAATAAAATCTATTATTATTATTATTATTAATATGTTACTTCAATTATGGTGTTGTCTGTGATTTCATACCGCTGCTTTGAAGATTGACGCGCATGCGCCCTGATGGGGTTCTTCACGTAATCACCAACGTAACTCCTCATAAAATAAAGATAAAACTTCAAACTGGCAAGTTCTCATTTAATCTTACTATTCTGCCGGACTTAGAGAACGGTGTGCAGTTCTGGTCACCACATTATAGGAAGGTTGTGATTGCGCGGGGTGGTGCATTTTAACTCAAGACCCTTCTACAGAACAAAACATGGATGAAGCATTCATGTCTGAGATATCATTCTAGACATTTGAGATTAAGCCACAATCATT
This sequence comes from Malacoraja senta, assembly GCA_038087875.1. Lineage (NCBI taxonomy): Eukaryota > Metazoa > Chordata > Chondrichthyes > Rajiformes > Rajidae > Malacoraja > Malacoraja senta. The sequence continues at coordinate 123,026,659 of CM075977.1, forward strand.
ATGCAAAACAATGGCACAGATTTTGTGCCTTGCACAGTTAAGGGAGCAAGTTAAGGGGGCAGGTTAATTGCTCCTCACAGTTCCACTTTCCAATCGAACACGCTCAACTCCCTTTTCTTGTATTCACCACAGATGCTGTCTCTCCTGTTGTGTTGGTCTAGTATTTTGTCTTATCCAAGTATGAAAGATCTTGCTTTTGTCATCCTGGTATTCCTGTTTAGCCAAAGGCAAATCACAGTCGTCAATGAAACATGTCAAACCTCCGTGCCGCACAGCCATATCGTAAGTACTCAGTTATCAGATGTATTGCACATATAGGTCTGCACATTCAATGATAAAGGAGACAAATGAATTCTCAGCTACTCTTCTAATGATAAATTATATGAGATTTATTACAAGCTGCAATATCTTGAGCATTTCAGCTTTATATAACTTGCAGAAGTATTTTTAGCAAGAAAGAGCTCCAGAAATAAATTGTGAAGTATCAAGTTTTATTGAGAAAATATAAACTACACAGCACCATAATCTATCAAACTAGAAACAGAAATATGAACATGTTCATTAATTTCAAATGTCAAAATGCATTAAAAAAATTGCATCGGTTTTCGATGTATTTGGTTGGGAGCTCATTATCTGCAAGAATTCTCTCATAAGAAAAGCAGGAAACAAAAGCAGGGCAGATTTAATGATTGGAATGAAATGAACATGTTGAAGAGCAGGAGGACAGCCCTCAGCAGGATATACACTCGCTCATCCTTTGTTTGTTTATTTGTGCCTGAACTTGCAGGTTTGGTTACAACTAGATAGGTAAGGTGAACTCCCACCCACTTATTGCAAATGTAATGAGGTTGCATCTTTGCGGCTTTATTGAACAATGCAAACACACAATGTTATACAATGCACAACAGTGATTTGATAATATGTGTAGGAAGGAACTGCAGCTGCTGGTTTAAACCGTAGATAGACACAAATAGCTGGAGTAACTTAGCAGGTCAGACGGCATCTCTGGAGAAAAGGAATAGGTAACGTTTTAGGTCGAGACCCTTCTTCAGATAATGCTGCCTTGCTAAGAAAGTCACATGCGGGAAAATTCCAGGTGTTGAACGACAAATCATTGTGACTTCAGTTAATTGTGGAGAAAAATATTTCTCCTAAGCCATAGGAAAAATTTCACCTTGTGGGTTATTGAGAAGAGATCGAGAAATGGACAAAATAAAATAAGATAATTATTGGAGATAATAGCCTAAAATATCAACACTATTCTAGACTGCAGTATAGTATTGGATGCTTTATCCAAAAGCACACACTACACACAGAGTCAGGGACATAATGAGGAATGCTTTGTTCAGTCACAAACTTTAAATCGAATTGCATTTGCTTTGCACAGGATGCCACAGACAGAAGTTTCCCATTTAGATTGATAGAAATGCACTGATAGATACTCCAGGAGACCAATTTTCAGAGCCTAAAATTATGTGAACTTATTATACGTAATTGAAACCATCTATGACTAGCAGCAGTATTCGCTATCCTGCAGTTTGGTAAACTCTTTTGAGGTTACTTGCCTCATGCTGACCCTCTTCTATTAAAGCTCCCTGAAAACAATTGGAGAATCAAATTCTGTAGATTGCATTTCCCCAGAATTCCTTTTATTAGGCTGTTTAACTGTGGAGTAAGACAGTACTATTCATCATTTACTAAGCGTATTAAAGTATGTAATTAAGTAAAGCTTTCCCATGCTGACTTATGCTTAATGAATGCCACCAGAAGACAGCTGGAGATTCCAAACTGCGGGTGACTCTTTTGCTGGCTTCAGAATCTGCATGCTGATCTACAATCTCTAGTTGTTTTTAAACTCTGCCGGAGATGCAATAATAATTTTAGTGTGGGTTATTCGACTAACCTTCTAACATTAAATGTTTTCAAGTGTTTGTTCATTGAACTTCTAGGTTAACAAAGAAGGGAAACAGAGAAGGCCATAATAACTTTCCTGGCAATGACATCCCACTGAGCGAACAGTCCTGGTAAAGCTACCTACTGTTCATATTAATGAAGAGCTGACAAAGAAGAAAAAGAGGGAATTAAAACATGAATAGAGATCATGGTCCGTGGAATGGAAAAGTTAAGTAAACTAAACACCATGTAGTTGAAATGACTATCAACAAAAAGATTTGTAAAATAGGTGTAAAATTTGAGAGCAGGGCAATAAATTAAAATTGTATGATGGATGCAGATGTGAATGGGGATCAATAATATGCTGTCTACCTCAGGCATTTGTGAAGCATTCATGGAAGAAAATGAAAAAAGAATTAAAGAAAATATACATGTTCTTTCAAATGTTCATGGAATATTTTTTTTATATTCTAAGGCTGGTGAGTGATTAATGTTATGTCTGAATTTTCTTACCTGAGCAATTGATTGGATAACTTATTCCCTTGCCATAGTTAAGTGAAACAATTTGAACCTGAGATATGTGTTTTGTTTTGCAATCAAATTCAAATATTGAGTATGGTTTTTGTCAGAAGCATGTCCAGCAGTTAATGGGAAGATTGTGTGTTATAACGTCTCTACCATTACCCAACTCCCACCTATCCGCATTGATGACATCAGTGGAAGTCAAGCCACTTTGGATTCTTTAAACAGAATTGGTTTGATGCTGACACTGGATGGGCACTGTTAAACAACCTGCTTATTGCGGGATGGAATTAATCCAGTAGCTCTCTGCAAAGCTGAAAAGCGAGGGGAGATAATAAAGGAATAGAGATTGGTACCAGACCAGAGGATTTATGCACCTTTTCATTCTTTATTCCATCCCTAGAGTGAGTCGTAGGAGCCATAGAGTTATAGAGTCATAAAGTGATACAGTGTGGAGCAGGCCCTTCAGCCCAACTTGCCCACACCAGCCAACATACCACAGCTACACTTGTCCCACCTGCCCACGTTTGGTCCATATCCCTCCAAACCTCTCCTATCCATGTACCTGTCTAACTGTTTCTTAAATGTTGAGATAGTCCCAGCATCAACTACTTCCGTTGGCAGCTTGTTCCATACACCCACCACCCTTTGTGTGAGTCCTTTCAGGGATCAGTGACTGGTTGCATTACAAAACTGGCTGGGGTCCTAGGTTGAAAAATTAGAACCCATTTCAATGCCCAGTGAAATGGGCCCCCCAGACTAGTAGAGATACTTTCACGAAATTGTCGTCTTAAATGGGATAGTAGAGAAAGTTCTGGTTGCCTCACAAAAATAAAGTTATGGACGCTTTAGTGACTGTGTAGAAATGCAGAATCTTCTCTTGATTGGAGGAGAGGCTGAACAACTTGAATTGTTTCCTCTGGAGTATAGAAAACTGAAACATAGAAACATAGACATAGAAACATAGAAAGTAGGTGCGAGAGCAGACCACCAGGCCCATCGAGCCCGCACCGCCATTCGCTCATGGCTGAACACTAAACAGACACCCTTACCCACAAACAGTAGACACAAGACACAGAACATAAGACACTACCCTCCCCTTTATACCGCTATCACCCCTCTCCACCCCAAGAACCGCGTGATCTCCTGGGGGAGGCAAAAAAACGGATAAAAACCCAGGTCCAATTCGGGAAAAAAATCCGGGAAATTGTGACTTGATAAAAGTATATTTATTAGAGACAAAGATAAAGTTGATGGGTGATGTCTTTTTCCCAGGGTGAAAATATCAAATACTAGAGGGCATAGGTTTAACTAGAGAGGGGGTTAATGGAGATATATGGATCAAGTTCATATTTATACAGAGAGAGTTGTGGGTTTTCAGAACACTGCTGAGATGTGATAGAAGCAGATACAATAGTGACATGTTTGTTTAAATGTCTCGTAAACATGAACAGGCAGGGTATAGAGGAATATGGACCATGTGCAGGCAGCTGTGATTAGATTGGAAGCATGGTCGGTGCAGGCATGTCAGGCCAAGGGGCCTTTTCTGAGCTGTACTGTCCAATGTTCTATGTTCTTAAATTAAAATTTAAAGGAAAGATTTGGGACCAGTGCTTGATAAGTGTAAATATTAGATCGAAAAATCTGGCACTAAAATAAGAATATTATTAATACTAACTTCCTAAGCATTGTTTGTTAAAATGTTTTCAAGATTGAAATCAATTTTTATGATCATTTTCATTTTCAATGGATTTATAACCTTAAATTATTTCAAACTGTTTAGGAAGGAGTTGCAGATGCTGGTTTACACCAAATATAGACACAAAATGCTGGAGTAATTCAGCAGGAAAGGCAGCAACTCTGGAGAGAAGGAATGGGTCACGTTTTGGGTCAAGACTCTTGTTCAGACTGATGTTCGTACTTCAAACCACCCACCAGAAGCATGGGTTAACTCATAATTGAAGTATCGTATGCAGTTTTGAGCACTTTACCATGGTAATTGGAAGAATGGAAAGATATAGAAGCATCATTATGTAATGAGTAGGACAACAATGGGGTAATTATCACTTTTAAAGTTGTGGTGATGAGGAGGAAGGGTAGTGGTCAAGCAGCAGATGTTGATGTGCCTTTCCTTTTTATTTGGAAATAGTGAAAGGGTAGAATGGGAGCTAAACCACCTTTGCCAGATTTACACATAACCACAATGAAAACTCAGACTGTTTTACAAAGAGAGATTCAAAATCCTCAGGCGGTTTTCCCTAGGGGAGTGTAGAATGATTGAGTAGAATGGTCAACGTTATTCAAAGGACTTTCAAGGGCAAGAGAAGATTACTTGGTTGACAAATTGATAACATGAAAATAAATAAATTAGACACATTTCTTTTTGGCAAAGTCTGGAAAGTCTGGCTGTAATTAAACAGTAATTGAATGGGTATTTAAAGAAAAATCTACATGTAATAGCAGGGACGTGTTTTTGGAATAAATAGCTTAGCTATGAAGCAAACATCAATACTGGAATAAAGTTTTAGAAGCATACAGCACAGCCCTTTAGCCCATTATGTTAATCTACACAAATCCCCTTTGCCTGCACTTGGACCATATTATTCCGTGCTTTGCCTATTTAAGAGTCTCATTGCTTCTTAAACACAGTAATTGTACCTGATTTCACTGCTTCCTCTGACAGCACGTTCCAGATATCAACCACTCATTGTGTAAACAAATGTTCCCGTCAGATCTCCTTTGAAACTGCTTCCTCTCAATGTGAATCTATGCTATGTTGTTATTGATATTCTTTGCATTGTATTGTGTGTTGTGCATTGGATTATGTGCATTGTGTTACAGGCCTGGGATGTTGCACCAAGTATAAATTGAATGTCCCATTATCAGTACATTGACAATTAAAGACACTCCCCCTTGGAAAATGATTTTACCTTTTCACTATTTATGTCTATCATAATCTATATACTTCTACTAGGTCACCCCTCACCCTCATTTATTCTAGGGAAATCAAGCAAAACCTATCCAAGCTCTCCCCATAACTGCAGTCTTCCAAGCCTGGTGCATCTCTTCTGCATTCTCTGCAATGTAAATGGTATGGTTATCAGAATTACGCATTATACCCAAATTCTTCCTAAGTTGCATGCATAATGTCCCAGTTCTTAGAAAAAGATTCCAAGGATTCTGTCCCTTTCTGAAACGTCATCTATCCGAAGATAGACATAAAATGCTGGAGTAACACACTGGGTCAGGTAACATATCTGGAGAACAGGAATAGGTGATGTTTCAGGTTGAAACCCTTCTTCAGACTTAGAGTCATGGGAGAGAGAAAGCTATCCATTTCTCTCCACCGATGCTGCCTGGCCCATTGAGCTCATCCAGCAGTTTGGGGGGTTTTTTGCTCACAATTCCAGCACCTATAAATCTATAAATAGTTGTGTCCCAATTCTTCCATTCTGTGCCCTGACATGTGCAGGCAAGCTTGACATATGTCTTCCAGACCATCCTTTTGATTCACATTGCCACTTTACATTGTAAGAGAGTAGTCTCCTGTTTAAATAGTAATGACAAAGCAATGATTACTTTTAAATTAATTTTTGCACTATTTTTACAAAGGCACAGTGGCACAGCGGTAGAGTTGCTGCCTTACAGTGCTAGAGACCCAGGTTTGATCCTGATTATGGATGCTGTCTCTACAGGGTTTGTATGTTTCCATGTGATGGTGTGGGATTTCTCCCATACGAACAGGTTTGCAGGTTAATTGGTAAAATTGTAAATTGTCCCTAGCGTGTAAGATATTGCAGGTGTATTTTTCGCCTTCCGTTGCAGTGAGGAATGTGGAGGAGTCACTATGGTGGATGTTTATGTTAAAATGTGTTTTGTGTGTTCTGTTGCTTTTTATTTGTATGACTTTATGACAAATGAAATTCCTCGTATGTTGCAAAACATACTTGGCTAATAAAATATTATTGTGATTGTGATTGTGATATCTCTAAAGTCTAAAGTCAAAGTTTTATAATTTTCTTTTCATCAATATTTGGAAGAAAACTTTCAACCCTACTCGGATATGACTTCCAGTTTAGTATGTGCAGTTCTGGCTATTTTCTCAATGTGTGTTTCTGTAATTACAATAGCTGAGCTTCTAACAATATGCAAAATGTGCCGCAGAAGTTTACAAACCTATAACATGATCCCAGGAGAGTCAAAAGCTAAACGAAGTTTTAAAACTCTTTGTTTCAAAACCATTGCACAATAGTAAGCAGTTCAACAACATGGACGTCCGTGATCCAGTGTAAATTATCATTCAGGAGAAAAGGAAGCTCGATTGCAAAACAATTCAAAACCTACCATGACAATCTCAGTTAACCCCAGATCTATTTTTACAGTAAGTTAAAAAATAAAATAATGATTTATATAATGGTAAGGCAAGGTCAGCACAACTTATTAAAGTTTGTACTTTGATATTGATGGTCAAACCATGTTCAGCAACCACTTTTCAAAATTAATCTCAAACAGTGTCTTAACAATAACTTAATTTGTCAATGGATAACCTATATGTCCTGAAGGAAGACATGATAATTGCCTGAAAATATACTACTGTACAGATTTTGGTTGTCATTTCCTTCTTTATCTAACCTCTTTCTTTCCAAAAGCTATTTATACAGGGAGGGTCACACAAAGTGATAGTGTTGCTTCCTTTTGCTCAGTCGCCAAGATGATTATGATATCACAAGGGCAATATTTAATCAACTGTGAAAAATATTTTATACAATAGTGTCAGATATTCATGAAAATATTTCTGAAATTCATGACCTGCATTCTTCAAGATATATTAATATAACCTTGTGTTGACTTAAAAACGATTACATCTTCCAGCATTCACAGCAACTCCCAGAAGGTGACAAACCAACAACTCAGAAAGTTGCTCTTCAGATATTAATATGGATTCAGGGCTTTAAAACAATGTCAAGTCTGACTAAAGTGTCTTCAAAATATTTTCTGTAATACAAGTAATTTGTGGAAATAAAAGGGAAAATAATCAAAGAAATGCAATTTTTTTAAACTAGTCACCTGAATCTCTATATCATAGAGAGATACAGCACAGCAACAGACTCTTCAGCCCAATGAGTCTGCAAAGACTATCAACAACCTAATTACACTTATCTTACATTGATTCCATTTTAATCTCCCCACATTCTCATCAACTCCTCCCTCTCCCTATTCTACCACTTATCTACACATTAAGAACCATTTACAATGGCCGACTAACCTCCTAACCTGCACATCTTTGGGATGTGAAAGGAAAACAGAGCTTCCAGTAGAAACCATTCAATCACAGGTTTTGTATACAGAGGGCGTGAGTGCCTGGAATGCACTGCTGGGGTGATAGTGGAGGCAGATAGAATAGTGGCATTCACAATACATCTGCAAAACCACATAAATATGCACGGAATGGATTATTGCAGGTACATAAGAGTTGGTCTTGGTATCGGATTCGGCATAGATATTGTGGACCGATCGACGTGTTCCTGTGTTGTACTACAATGTTCTATGTTCTAAGGAGAAAGTGCAAAGTCCTCACATGCAGAACTTGAGGTCAGGATTGGAGCCATGAAGCAGGGGCTCTACTGGATGTGTGTAACTGTGCTGCCCTCATGGAGTCCCACACAGACAAGCACAGCTGCTTAATCCCACCAGTCCCCTCATCCAGATCCAATGCACCTAAATGCAGTCATTACATCCCACTCACACCCCTTGGCCACAGGTACAGCTCATCCACAGACAGAAAACACATAAATACCTTCCCCACACATCCTCACTCAGCTCTGAGAGGAAAACACAACTTCCATATTTCACAAAATGCAACTTCCCCACACACCAACCATCCATCTTCTTCCTCTAATAGTCTCATCTGTAGTGTTGTTCTCAGATCGCAGGTTATCAATACCAGTCATGTCTCAGTATCTGATGCCTCAAAGGGTCATCATTGATATAGTGTCTGTCCTGTGAGCGAGCGCATTGCATTTCTTTGAAATTTGGTTGCAGTATAGAAGTTTAGTTCAACCACACCTGTGCAACTCACAACTATCAGTATCTATACCCTTATAGCTTTATTTCATATTAAATGGTGAACTTGTCCTGGTTATTAAGTGTCTCCATCAAGTTTAGTTTAGTTTAGGTTAGCTTAGAGATACAGTGTGGAAACAGGCCTTCTGCCCACTGAGTCCACACAGACCAGTGTTCCCAACACACTAACACTATCCTACACACACTAGGGACAATTTACATTCATACCAAGCCAATTAACCTACAAACCTGTACATCTTTGGAGTGTGGGAGGAAACCGAAGATCTCGGAGAAAACCCACGCAGTTCACGGGGAGGATGTACAAACTCCGTAGAGACAAGCGGCCATTGTCAGGATCGAACCCGGCTCTCTGGCGCTGTAAGGCAGTAACTCTACCACTGCAGCAATGTGCCATCTTTTTCTGAACTGGAACACGCATCAATAATTGGCTCATAATTAACTTCAAAGACAGGTTTAGCAAACATGGGAAATTTAGCCCAAGTTTAAGCAAATGCTTTATTTGATTGATGAAGTACATTTCAATCTGATACAGGAAGCCTTTTCAAAGTTCTGAATCACATAATTAATCATCATCAAGGCTGACAGAAGCACCAATCAAATAACTCTGTGGGTGCTTCACTGAGAGTCAGATAAGCTCGTGTTGAAATACTTCATGCATGGCTACATTATACACAGGATTAGCTGCACATCCTCCTGATATTCAGTTACATTGACTTCAGAAGAACCAAAAATCAGAAGTTGCGCAGTAGCATCAAATAATACCTCTACAATTGTATTTGTTTAATGCATGTGACCAAGGGAAAAAAAATCTATTCTACTTTGTTTTATTAAGGAACTACCTAATCACTGGGAATAGATGTGGTTTCTAAAATTATCCAAACCAGCAAACTGTGGCTCCCGTCTATGTTGACCTTAGCTTAGTGAATGGCACTATTTTCGCTGAACCGGAAGATTATAGATGCAGATACCAACCTAGAGCAGTACTGAGGGAGCACTAGACTGTTGAACATACTGTCCATAAAACAATAAACAGATGCACCACCCTGCCTTTCAGATGAGGGACAAGATCATGTGGTGGTATTGGGAAAGAGGTAGGAAGGTCAGAGCACTCCTCAAACAAAATGACTAATCTGGCTATTTACTTCACTGTTGTGGGTGGAGCGGTGACAGATCGACATTTGTAGTCCCCATTTTACAACAGGGACAGTTTGCAACTTCTCTAGAACAAAGAATCCTCCAATTTTAGGAGACTAACCAACAAACAACTCTCCCCCTCACTTCCTTGGGCCCCCACTGGAATGCATCCCCCTTTCCCCTTCCGCTACCAACCATATCCCTTCCTCTTCCATTCCATGCTTCGTCTCTCCATATCTTCTTATCTCACTAACCTTTGTCTGTTCATCTCTGGCCTTTGTCCAACCATCTACCAATCAACCCCCCTGCATCACTTGTAACCAACTATCACTTGCCAGGCTTTGTCTCACCTCAACTTCTCTTCCAGCTTTCTACCCACCCACTACAATCAGTGTGAAGAATGGTCCGAACCTGAAACGTCGCCTATCCAAGGTCTCTAGAGATTCTGACTGAACCGTTGTTAGTCCAGCATTTTGTCTTTTTCTGTAAATTGATATCTGTAGTTCCTGTGTCTGCAAATTCTGTTTGTTTTAAGTTAAAGGTCATAAGGTTATAAGTGACAGAATTGGGCCATTCGCCCATCAAGCCTACTCGGCCATTCAATCATGGCTGATCTATCTCTTCCTCCTAACCCCATTTTCCTGCCTTCTCCCCACAACCCCTGACACCTGCACTAATCAAGAATCTATCTATAAAAATATCCATTGATCTGGCCTTCACAGCCTTCTGTAGTAAAGGATTCCACAGATTCACCACCCTCTGATGAAAATAATTCCTCCTCATCTCCTTCCCAAAGGAACATCTTTTAATTCTGAGGCTCTGACCTTTAGTCTTAGACTCTCCCACCAGTGGAAACTTACTCACCGCATCCACTCTATCCAAGCCTTTCACTATTCTATACATTTCAATGAGGTCCCCCCTCATTCTTCTAAACACCAGCGAGTACAGGCCCAGTGCCATCAAACGCTCATCATATGTTAACCCACTCATTCCTGGGATCATTCTTGTAAACCTCCTCTGGACCCTCTCCAGAGCCAGCACATCCTTCCTCAGATATGGTGCCCAAAATTGCTCACAATACTCGAAATACGACCTGACCTGTTGAAAGGTTATCTGTGAGGCACTGCTGAGATTAGATTTCCTTGTGACCCCTTGGATTTTCTTAGCTATTTTGGGGTCACACTAATGTAGGCAATGGTGTAGATTAGGATGCAGCCAGTCCAAGAGGGATGGACATCCTTTTGCTCTCTCACTTGGCTGATGATACAAGTGCCTATGCCAGAATCATGTGTACTGTTGAGGTCTGGTCTCATCTCTCTGGTGAAACAGTGAGCTAGGTTTGATAAGTATATAGGCCAGAGACAGACCCCACTGTAAAAGAAAAGAAGTGCTGGGGTAACACAGTGGGTCAGGCAGCATTCCTGCAGAACGTGGATAGGTGAGGACCTAGTTTCAGGTTAGGACCCTTCTTCAGTCTGCAGTCTAAAGTATTCAGTGATGTTCTCAAAGCTTCATTATAGACCAAATCATGGGAATCTTTGGCCCATGAACAGTCAAAGCAGAGAAGGAGTATTTAGGTTTGCACTGAAAACCATAAATCCAAACATTGAGAGCATGCATAAGCCCAATGTAATGACAGAAGGAGCACTTCACTGCACCATGTACTCACCTGCCCTCCCCATCAATGACCTCCTCCCCCACCTCTGGCAGAATCTGCTGGTCTCTTTTAGGCTTCCTCAGCTATATCGGAACTCACAGAACCAGGTTGGAAGTAATTCATTGCCAACGCCAAGGATAAAAATTACGTCAGCTCCAATACCTATTTTTCATTGGCAGTAAAACCTGGGGTGATGAAAAGTGCTGCAAAAATGCAAATCATTCTCTTTGTGTATTTTTAGGTGAATGCAGTCATAAAGAGAATTATTCCGTGAAAGCAGGATTTGAACTGGTTTGGATTAGATGAGTATTGTGCTCTCCACCCGATGTTACTTTCCTCTGATTTCAATGAAGAACAAATAACAGGCAGGCTATTAATGGGCAACTGACCCAAACCTGGCCCATGCCCATCTGGTGCATTAGATTAAAGCTGCCCCATTAAAAATAATTTTAAGATTGGATAGACCTACGTTATATTAAAATATTCCCTGTTGCTTCCAGCTAATGGAATATAAAGGTCTCCTGCCTGAAATTACTACTTACATGTTATGAGTAGACAGAATAAATTTGCTTTATGCGTTCTTGTAAAATGCCTGATAGTGAATCAACAGTCCACTCCACTCACAAATTTCCAGTTGTGAAACAGCCTGCCAGTTCACCATCAGCCATTTCACATCACTGCACAAAATCCCACTTTGTCTAACATAACGCCAGCAACGTGAAAGAAACTCTTCACAGAAATAGGTACTAAATAAACATCGAGCCTAATTTGATAAATTGTATGGTACTCATGGAGGGGTGAGAGATTCCTAAAATGTGCCTATTGAATCAGGTAGCACTCTACTTCCATGGCAACTCTCAATTGGAGCACTGTGTTCGATTTAAGTGCATTGTAGAGGTCTTGATTGTTTGTTCCAATTACTTTGAAAATAAAAACTCATGCTATAAAAAGCATAATCAGAAGAATGAAACAGAAACCTAAAGGTCTCAGATTTATCCACCTCGTAACCTTTAACAATGTTGAATGTTTTGTTACTTGTTAATCCTTTATGGAGATTGCTTCTATCTATTGGGCAATCTTTTGTATAGAGATAGTAGTTCAGTGCACATATGCTTACATTTCCCTCCATGAATACCAGGAATTTCACAATTTTTGTATGTGCATGTACAGTAAATGTTAAAATCTTAAATTTTAATGTAAATGTTGACATCTTAAATTTTTAGAGAGCCATCATGTGCACGACTCCTCCAGCAGTGCCTCTTCCTCTTCTCTCATCCAGGATCGAGGGTGACTTGTTCTTTTCCAGCTCTGTGGTTCTGAGGCGGCTGGTGAGGCCAATATGGGGACCACAAACCCTTACACAGATGGTATAGAAACCAGTCGGCAACAGACCCTGACGGACATGTTGCCGACTGGCCCGCTGCAGACTGCACGAGTACGTGGTGAGGAACACACAGCAGCTTAGTGCATCCAAAACCAAAGTTCTGTGGGGGAGGACGACAGTCTAGGGTCCTTCCGCTGCTGTACATTGGGGGGCAGGGTGTGGTGGAGACTCCCTTCAAATAAGGGAAGGGATATCCTCCCAGGTGGCCACATGAGTGGCAAGGGTGTGGGGTAAAATTTGTAAACACTAAGTTATGATGAAATGAATGTACGTAGAGCCTCCAAGAAAGTGAGAAGAACTTTTGCACAGTTACGCTATTGTATATATTTTTACTCTGAGTAAAGTTTATTTTAAATAAAAAGATGGGGTAGAAGCAAAGGCTGTGTGGGGGAGGACCACAATCTAGGTTTCTTCTGCTTCTGGACATTGGAGGGCAGGGTGGGATGGAGACGCCCCTCAAACCAGGAATCTCACCCCAGGGGGCCACATGAGTGGCAAGGGTGCCGGGTATAATTATGTTTTTTGGGAACACTATCAAATAGAACACTAACGCATCCATGTGTAGCCATTGAGAAAATGTTGCACAGTTCTTGTTCTATACATATTTTTTATCCTGACAAAAGTTTATTTGGATTTTTTTTAAATGAGGTAGGAGGAAGTCATGAACATTCTGAAATCTCTCTGTGTTATTCTACGTCACTCAGATTCACTGTTTGATTCCAGGTGGAGACATACAGCATTGTGCTAAGTAAGAACAATCCACCCACTCTGACACAGGAGAATCCATCTGAAACACCTGCACTGGAGTTCAATGGAGAAGAACAGTCACGAGTGATTTTAGTTTAGTTAAGAGATACAGCTCGGAATCAGGTCCTTCGGCCCACCGAGTCTGCACATGCCAGCAATCCCCATACATTAACACTATCCTACACACACTAGAGCTAATTTTTACATTGATACCAAGCCAATTAACCTACAAACCTGTACGTCTTTGGAGTGTGGGAGGAAACCGAAGATCTTGGAGATAACCCATTCAGGTTACGGGGAGAATGTACAAACTCCGTACAGACAGCATCCGTAGTCAGCACCTCTGGCACTGTAAGCGCTGTAAGCAACTCTACCGCGGTGCGTGATTAAAGAAAGTGTGGGTAATGTAGATCGTTGAATAGTTTGAGTTTATTTGGATGTTTCAAACATTTTGCTTTTAATATTTAACAATTGTTTATATTTTTAATAGTTTGATTGATTTTTTATAGTCGGCATTGTTCTTGCAAATTCCATGTTAGAAATTCCAAAGCAGTCCTAATGATTCTGACAGCTTTGGCAGCCGGCTATTCCACAAACTCGGATTGCTTAGTTGGTAGTGCAAAAGATTTTCCAGCAGGCCCTCATTCCTTGCCCTTCTTTCATTCAGTCCCTAAGGTATTGCAGAAGAGACAATTATTTGAACTAAAAAAGTGATTATTTTAGCAAAAGAATTTACAATAAAACATGCAGCATTATTCAACAGTGTGCTTACTCCCAAGCAGCTCCAACAACTTCTGCACATGACATATCAAAACATTTCTTAAAATTGTACCCACCAATGTTACATTAGTCACATCCCTCCTTTAATATTGGAGAAACAAAAACAAATACCAGCTGTTTCAAGGCTCCCACCTCTTCCAATCATGTGACCAGTAGGATTTCTGCTTTTAGCATTCACATAATCCATTGGTTTTTGTCAACTGTACTTGCCACATTCATATAACTCAGCCTTGCTGAAGAAGACTATTACTAACAGGATGGGTCTGCTCCATACTTGTACCTCAGCATAACGCTTCAAGCAAAAATGCCACATATTCTCATGCACCTTCCTTGTAGATAGCAATCTCGCAGACTCCCCTGCATTAAACTTCATGGCCTCAACCTTCTCAACAAATGTCATGACTTTGGATAGAGATGTCACTTCAAGTTCTGCAGTATGTCCTCATATGATAGTTCCATAGTAGTTCATGATGCCAATGAACTCATCAACATTTCACATGTCTCTGACCTTATTGTTAATAACAGCACCCCTCTTCTCTCCATATATATTATCCCATCCTTTATTCCATGTCCTCTTCTGGAATTTACGAGGGTTTTCTTTATTAAGGCACACTTTCACATATTTTGTATACAGGAGAAATGAGCAAAGTCTGTTCATATCATGCTTCATGGATTTAAACATATCCAACCCATCCAAAGCTTGCCACCCACACTGCTCCATTGGAGAAACTCTTGGTTTTCTGCACACGATCACTAATCAGCTTCTACCTCAAGCAATAACATTACATCCTTGAGTGTCAGTATGACAGTAGTCGAGAGCCTGAACTATAGAGAGAAGTTGTGCAGGCTCGGACTTTTTTCCTTGGAGCACAGGAGGCTGAGGGGTGATCTTACAGAAGCATATAAGATCCTGAGGGGAATAGATAGGGTGGTTGCACAGTCTTATACCCAGAATAGGGGAATCAAACACCAAAGGGCATAGGAGTAAAGTCTTCTTCTTCTTGCATATCGCGTGCACAGCCGAAATTTGTCAGACAACTTGTTCTATTTGATCTTATTTGATTATGCACGCCAGGTTGATTGCATTCGTTGAAACAGGGTGGACCATGTGAAGGTTGCAATCTCCCACCCCAGGAGTAAAGTGAGGAAATACTTAACAGGAACCAGAGTGGCAATTTTTTCAAAGAGGGTAGTGGGTATATGGAACACGTAGACAGAGGAGGTAGTTCAGGCATGTACTAAAACAACATTTGAAAGATTTGGACAGGTACATTACATGGATTGGAAATGTTAAGAGGGATATGGGCCAAATACCAGCATGTGAGACAAGCGTAGATGGGGCATCTCGGTCAGCATGGAGACGGTGGGCCGATGGGCCTGTTTCCATGCTGTATAAAGCTATCTCTATTAGTGGGTTTCTTTATATTGATGCAATGATGGAGGCAAAACTATAAACAAAATATACTTTATTGAAGGAAGTAACCCTCTCTTAAAGACCTGTATCTGGATTAACAATGTGAGAAGAATCATCTCTTTAGAAACAAGCCATATCTTAAATGGGTCCAATTGCATTCCCTGTTAAAGACTAATGCAAAAAATGGTTACGGTCAACTATTTTATTCCTAAGTGGTTTGGTAGGTCTTGTCTGATGCATTTTCAGGGTCTCAATTGACAGCTTTTTGTTTTGGTACAATTCTGTTTTTATGACCTAGGAAATAAAATAATAACATTCTGCCTTTTTGTTCTAAATGCCAGATTCATCATACAGTGTAAACAATTCTCTTCAGTGTCTGTACATTGAATAGGTTGGATGGAAATCCAGGTGCTTGGGCATCTTTATTTGTTGCATCATGTAGCATTGCAATCAACTCACACAGCTCGATGATTCATGACATATTTCTACATATTATTCCCATTAGGACGGATCGTGGCTGGGGTTCAGTATTTCAGGTCAGGCAGAACATCTCAATGTCATAATATCTTTGATAAGCTCTTCTGACATTATGTTTCATTACCTTTCATTCACCAACTCAGATACTGGGAGACTAGGTAACCAATTAAACTAAAAAAGAGCCTTGTTAAACAAAATGCCTGCAGAGAGATATACAGCATTCCTCCATGTGCCTCCACATAAGAGGTCTGCCTCTAGCGAGTTTAATGCAACTGTTGTAATGATAACATAAAGAGCTACTGGTTGTTGAATATAATTCCTACTGTTACATAAGTCACAGTTTCATGGTCACAATGTGCTACATCTCCCCTACCCAAACCCCAGCCCCCACCCCCCCCACCCCCCCCCCCCCCCCCCCCACCATCATTGTATGGCAGACAAAATTTGTGAAGCCTCTGAACCCTGACATTACTCCTGGGCTCAGCCTAAGGTTTCATCCACAATGTTACCACTAGGAGATGTGCTCAAGGAAAATACAGTCCTTTGCCAAGGGATAATGAACAGTGTGGATACCTCACAACACTACACAACATCGGAAGCCATTATAGCTTGGTAAAGAATTGGCTCGTGAATCCAATTAGCCTTTAAAACCTTAACATATTTTATTGATAAACACAAAGTGCTGGAGGAGCACATCTAGTCAGGGACCATCTGTGGAGGGAATGGACAGGCAATGTTTTGGGTTGGGACCTTTCTTCAGACTGGAGAATGGCCAGACCTGCTGCCTGACCTGCTGAGTTCCTCCAGCATTTTGTGTTTTGCTCAAGATTCCAGAATCTGCAGTCCTCAATGTTAGTGTGTACAAGACAAATGAATCCAACTACCACCTCAATGGCATTTCCTGCTCATCTACCTGAATACAAATCAGCTCCCATTTGAAAAGGTTCATTGCTTCTATCAAAATGGCCTGGTTAATTCCACATGGCTTGCCCATTTGCTATCTAATATTACAACTGTAATTTCAAGGGTGGTAAATTCAGAGATGCTCTTTGCTTTTCTCTTCTAATTATTTTCAAAAAACCATAGCCTATACAATTCTTATCACGTATTATTTTTTCTGTTTTGCTACTCTTCTCCATTATCCTGGACAATGAGTACAATCCTTGCATAGTCTTGAGGACGTCTTCATTATCAGATTGATTGCCTCAGGCACCCCACATATCACCAGATCTCAGTGACCTTAGTCAGAGGCCTTTGACCCAAAATGCTGCCGCCATTCTGTTCATGATGCTCCTATAATGATACCAAATAAATAACAGCTAGGTTTTGTCTTGGTTGCGTTAAAGAAAAGGCAGCAAGGGTGTTGAATGTCTTTTAAGTCATTGGTCCTCTGCAAACCTTTCACTTGGATATGCTGGGATGTTCATTGCTGAAGATGTACATATACCGCTTGTTGCTCTCCAAGTCTGAGATCAAAAGATCCTCAACCTGTGCAGTGGCAGAGAGGAAGGTGTATTGTGAGAAAATAGAGTTAACTGGGAACCAACATTTTTGTGGTTGGGAAATGAGTGTAGGATTGGGAACAACGTTATAAATAAAGGCAGGTGTGGGTGAAACATGAATGAAGACCTGTATATTAATTGGGAAAGGTGGAGACGGAGAGGAGGTTGAAACTAGTTCAGGGAGTGGCAAATGTGCACTAGAGATATTGGTGATTACAACCTGTATATTCTGGCGATGATGGGGGATGGGGTCACTCAGGATGAAGGTAAATACGGCAGGTATTTTGGTGCAATGCTGTGGTGGTAAAACGCAGTTGTCCCTGGAGTGCTGTCTCCAAAGAGGCGCAAGTTCCCCAGCATTGCTCCAAAAGTAGTGCAGGGGGAATGAGAGCAACTTGTGCACCCTAAGCAAAGACTTTGAATCAGGGACACAAGGGAGATTCATACCTGAACGTTCCCAAGTGAAAATGTTGAAGAGATGAAGAGGGAGATATCTCTGGAGTCTCGGTTAACATTTATACTGAATCAACACAATTCAGTCTATCCAGTCATCCACTTGTTATTGCTTGTGGGTGCTTGCTGTGTAATTTATTTACAACATTATCTAGATTACAACAGTGATTTAATTTCACTTGGTACATCACTGCCTGTATAGCACCTTGAAGCACTCTGAAAGCAGGTTGAAAATGTTATAGAAATGCAAGAATTTTTGCCACCTCCAACGGGATCTCACCACTAGTCACATCTTCCCATCATCACCCCTTTCCCCCTTCCACAGAGACCGTTCCCTCTGCATCTCCCTGGTTAACTCAGCCCTTCCCATTCAAACCACCCCCTCCCCAGGTACCTTCCCCTGCAACCACAGGAGATGCAACACCTGTCCCTATACCTCCTCCCTCGACTCCATCCAGGGACCCCGTTCAGTCCTTTCACGTTAAGTGGAGGTTCATTTGCACCTCCTCCAACCTCATCTACTATATCCATTGTTCAAGATGTGGAGTCTTATACATCGGCGAGACCAAATGTAGACTGAATGATCGTTTCGCTGAACACCTTCGCTCACTGCCTGGGCTTACGTGGTCTCCCGGTTGCCAAACACTTTAATTCCCCTTCCCATTCCTATACTTAGCTTTCTGTTCTGAGCCTCGTACATTGCCAGAGTGAGGCCAAATGCAAATTGGAGGAACAGCGCCTGATATTTTGCTTGAGCAGCTTACAACCCAGCGGAATTAGTATTGATTTCTCTACCTTCAAGTAACCCTTGCATCCCTTCTCTCACCATCCCTTCCCCACCCTATTTGTTTTACTGGTTTCACTGTGGTCCTGGTGAGTTTCACTGACTGTATAACTCGTTTTCACCTAGCCCACAGCTAACAATGGACCGTTTCCTTGATTATCGTTACTTTTTTGCATATCTTTCATTCATTTGTTCTATATCTCTTTGTCACCATCTACAGTATATCTCTCGGTTCCCTTTTCCCTGACTCTCAGTCTGAAGAAGGGTCTCAACTCGAAATGTCACCCATTCCTTTTGTCCAGAGATGCTGAGTTACTCCAGCTTTGAGTTTATCTGCAAGAATTTAAATCTTTAATTACTGTAAGAAAATCACTGCGATAGGAGTATCTTTATTACCATAATATATTATAAAATTAAATTCCATTTAGACTATTTTTATATCTCATCTGCCCTCTCAATTTTGCTTATTATTTTGTCTTTTTGGTTTTCTTCCCATCTGTTCTTCTATTTTAAATTTGGCTTTGATTCAACACGCTGTAATTCTCCCCCTGAATGGCAGGGAGCCAATTGCACATTTATTGTTATAAGACAATTAGGGGACGAAATGCTATTGTCTCGAAAGTACTATTGGTCATTTTATTTTATGAAAGCTTATCTAACCCATATCAAAGTTGAAATGAGAGTGGTAAGCAGCTGTACACTAGGATAATTAAGAATAATATGTCAACATATACAGTACATTTTGATATGTTGACAATTTAACCGAAGCAATAAAAAACTAAAATTACAAGCTGCAAACCTTATGTGAATAAAATGAGCTTATTGTCAAGGTTGAACAGATGCCTTTCTCTCAGTCCCAATGACCATTGAATTAGACTTCTTTGGATACAATAATGGACATTGAAAGTTCTTTCCCTTGTGTCTAAGACTATTTCTTGCGAGTTAAAATTGAGACCTATGATTTCAGCCCAAGAAGGAATAAAAAACAAAATGTTCTTGTGGGAGTAGGATTTTAAACGTTGCTATGACAGTGAAATATATATCCTAATATGAGAGGGTGTGAGAAAACATGGTTATGGGCTGGAGTGGGATGGAAGGGGAGGAATCTAGAGATCCAATGACGCCAAGGTCTGCCAAACTGGAAAAAAAGAGCTTGCACCATTTTATCAATTCATTTCCCACCCAACAAAAAAAATAATAAGTTGGGAGGAGGAGGGTGTGGTGTGCTGGTGGACCTGAAAAGCACATGCTCACTGTTGCCAGGACTAGAAACTCTGAGGTATAGGAAGAAGTTGAGTAGACTGGGACTTTATTCCTCGAGCGCAGGAAGATTAGGGGTAATCTTATAGATGTGTGTAAAATCATGAGAGGAATAGATCGGGTAGATGCACAGAGTCTCTTGCCCAGAGTATGCGAATCAAGGACAAGAGGACATAGGTTCAAGGTGAAGGGGAAAAGATTTAATAGGAATCTGAGGGGTAACTATTTCACGCAAAGGGTGGTGGGTGTATGGAACAAGCTGCCAGAGGAAGTAGTTGAGGCAGGGACTATCCCAACATTTAAGAAACAGTTAGGCAGGTACATGGATAGGACAGGTTTGGATGGATATGGATTGCCGGGCCATATTCGGGCAGGTTAGACTATTGTAGCTGGGACAATGAAAGATGGTGATATTGTGTAGCCATGTGAAGGCAGTCTTGAGGTTGCAGGTGCAGAGTGGTTCAATGCATCAGGAAGAAGCTCTAGTCAGCAAAGATTTGCTGGAGGCCTTTGAAAGCCCTCCGGCTCACAAGTAGTTCTCCAGAATCCGTTTACCTTCAGCCATCACGCCACGCCAACATTTAGCTGTCATCTCCATGCAGAAACCTATGATTCCGAGCCCACATCCATTAGATTTGTCATTCTCCCAACTACACAATGAATGCTGATTAAGGCAGAATAACCAAGTGCAAAGCTTTACCAACAGCCTCAGATAAGTTGTACGATTCAACTACCATAGCAATGACAGCACTGACATAGGCACCGGCATGTTTGGAAATGGAGAAGCAAGACATTCCATGACCCTTTGCTTCCTGTCATCCTTCAACCAGGAGGCTGGATAGTGAGTACTAGTTGCTTTTTTCACCACAAAAGACTTCACAGCTAAATGCCACCTTGCCTCTACCCCCAGTTCACCTGCACAATGCAGGACCATCTTCAAAGCTACAAAAAGGACATTTGAGATTAACCACAGTCCACCATGCCTTGCTCTGGCAACCTGCTAACTCTTCATTGCCAGCCATTCACTCAAGAGCTCTACAACATCTGCTGTGCTGACTCATTCAGCAAACGGCAATTTCCCAATGGAGTCAGTGAGGAGAATTTGGAATGCAGTTGATGTTGATATGTGTTCGTAAGCAAAGTGTTGATTCAACTGGTGCAAACAGTCTGCAATTCAGGTCAATTTTCAATTGATATCCAATGTAGTATTTGCATAAAAGAACCTTAAATGGAATTAAATCCAAATTAAGTAGCTCCACATAAAATTGTTTCAGGACATCTTTTCCAACATTTTGTGCAAGCCAATATTAGTTGCTTTTTATATTATTAGAAAATGATAAAGTGGAAGGGATGATAGCTGTTTTCCCCTGGTGGGTATTTTGTAAACTTTCTCAATCATGTAAATCTCATTTATTCAGACATGTACAATATAATAAGTCAGAGGTGGCTTAGAATAATTTACATTTCAATCTCTCAAATGGATTTGAAGTGGAAAACAGCATGACAATAAAATTTTATTATCCAGACCAAACGTAATTTATAGTTAATGTATGAAAAAGCTTCTCATTTCATTTTATTCAGTGTGATAAAAGGGGAGCAACATTACTGTAATATGTGTATGAAGTGTTTGAAACTGTTCTGGAGATGTACGTCATGCTGTTTCCTGCATAAAATAATAACAAGGTTAGGCGTATGCAAATACTAAATGCCGGTAGTTTTGTATACTAGTACAATAAATATCTAATGTGGTGCAACACTCATTCACCTCAACAACAAAAGGTTATTATGATTCACCATCAGTAATTTATTCTATGCAGGGAATCTGCTTGAAACTCCAGACATCAACTTTTTAATAAATATTCCTGTGAGCTTAAGATAGACACAAAAAGCTGGAGTAACTCTATGGGTCAGACAGCATCTCTGGAGAAAAGGAATATGTGACATTTCGGGTTTAGACTCTTCTTCAGACTGAGAGTCAGGGGAAAGGGAAACGAGAGAGATAGACGGTGATGTGGAGCGATATAGAACAAATGACTGAAAGATATGCAAAAAAGTTAAAAGGAAGCAGGCCGTTGTTAGCTGCGACCTACGTGAGAATGAGTACAGACAATGAGACTCAACAAGATGACTTTGAAGCTGGTACAACTTGGGTGGGGGTGGGATGGAGAAAGGGAATGCAAGGGTTACTTGAAGTTAAAGAAATCAATATTCATACCACTGGGTTGTAAACTCAACCCAAAACTTCACCTAAATTCCTTTTCTCCAGAGATGCTGAGTTACTCCAGCTTTTGGTGTCTATCTTTGGTTTAAACCAGCATCTGCAGTTCCTTCCCACACAGTCTTATGTGCTTTATGATTTCTCGGGAAACATACTTTTTTTCACCTAATCTCTACCTTTATGTACGTCAATGAATGACACGAAAAAGTAATCAAAAGGTCTGTGGCGTGGTCATTGTCTTCTTTTGATCATTGTCTCCTTGCAAATCTTTACCTTCCTACTGATCACCTTTAATTTGACCCATTCGTATTGACCCTTTCGTATTGAACAGAACAAATGCATTTCTGGCAATGGTTCCTCTTCCCACTTTGAAATTTCAATGCAGCATACCTTCAATTTTACTTCGGAGTCACGTGAGTGACTACGTGAAGAACCCGCTCAGTGCGCAGGCGCGGCATTACGCCAGCAGTGCAACAGCGGCGGCAGCTGGAGGAAGGCGCTCCGGCTGCATTTTAAAAAAACGGACCGTTGGGTGAGTATATTCAACTAGTCTAACGGAGAAAGAGAGTGTGGGTGTTCTTAGTAAATAAGTACACTCAAGAGAAGACTCTCCAAAAGAACTGCCCCCAGCTCAACTCCACCAGAGGAGCGTTTAATCTCAGGGGGGCAGCAACAGGCGGCAGGACCGCTCATAGAGCGCTCCGCTATCCCCGAGACCGAGCCGAGCCCAGTCCCGCTAATGCCTGCACAGCGGACAGGGAGGAAAGCCATGAGAGCAACTGGCCGGTAATGTCTGATTCGTCGGATGGGGACATGTCTCCACCTACACGGAGGAGAGACAGCCGCCAGAGCTTACAACAGCTCTTGGAGCAGATGCTCCAGCGAGATACGCAGAAGGAGCGTTCTCGCGGAGGTAGGTCAGGCACCTCCTCCACAGTGTCTTGTGCACTGCCCTCTGCTCCCTCATTACTGGAGGCTAGCATTGGTGACCAGGGTTGGGCTGGTCTGGAACAGGGGCTGGCGGAAGAATTCGGCAGTATGCAAGGGGTGCAGGAGCAGGAAGAGCTGCTGGGTGTGGTGGACCGCTATGTAGCAACCCCACGTGCTGGAAGACCGCTGGAACCAAAAATGGCGGCCAGCATCAATCATCTGTCAAATAAGCCCTTGCAGGAGAAGGTACTTCTTGAGGCGCTTGAATTTTACACAGCACCAGAGAACTGTGAGGCCCTCAGAGTGAAGACTGTGAACAGCCAGATCTGGGGGCACGTGGGGTCAAACATGCGTAACCATGAAATCAAGCTACAGCGGATCCTAAGGCTCCTGACGTCGGCCATTACAGCCTTTGCTCGTTCAGTGCAAAGTACGGAGATGGATACGTGCCAGCAGGATGTGCTGGCACTGATGTGCAACACACAATTTGAGATAAACAATCTCCGGCGGGGAAACATAAGACCTGCCCTCAATCCCAAATTTGCTGGGTTGTGCAGAGCCCCAGCTGCAGAGACGGACGCTCTGTTATTTGGGAAAGACCTCAACAAAAAACTGAGGGACATGGAGGAAGCAGCGAAATCTTTCGGCCTCATGAGGGCAGGCCCTGGGACGAGCAAACCAAGAGCTACAATACCCAAGCGGCAGCACCCATGGCATCCACCAGTCGACGTCCTCAATATGGGACTGGTGAAAGCTCGGGGACCCCATTTTATCCCCAAAGATCTTTTTTAGATCAGGGCCCACAGCGGACCCCATGGAAAATGCGCCACCCCCTAACATCGCCAGCACGTCAGACAAGAAAACCTACAAAAACATCAGGAAACAAAAGAAACACCAATGAACATGGAGGTAGGTGGGTCTGGTTCCTGCCAGCATATAGAGAACAAGGGTGCTTTACTAACAGAGGGGAGATTACACTGGTTTAAAGAAGCATGGGTTACTGTCACGTGTGACAAGTATATACTCAACAGCATTAGTGGAGAGGTCATCCAAAAGACCAAACATGAACCTTTGGAATTTGTATCAAATAAAACCAAAAAAGATGGTGGATGTCGCATCATCATTGACTTAACATCACTAAATAAGTTTGTTGAGTATATACATTTCAAAATGGAGACATTTGTTACTGCCAAACAACTGATTTCCAAAGGATACTTCATGGCAAGCATTGATCTTAAAGATGCTTACTATCTAATACCCATACACAAGGATCATTGCAGATACCTAAAATTTATCTGGTTGGGGCAGCTGAGGCAGTACAAAGCATTGCCCAATGGGCTAACTTCAGCCCCAAGATTATTCATCAAAATATTGAAAATAGCCATGGCAAGACTAAGAAACAAAAACATATTGTCATGGCATACCTGGATGATATTCAGATAGTAGGGAAAACGATGGAATTGGCTGTGGCAGCAGTATCAGCTACAAAACAGCTCCTCGAAACTCTGGGATTCGTCCTACATCCAGATAAATCTAAGTTGAAGCCATCCACTATTATGGACTACCTGGGCTTCACAATTAACTCAGTCCATATGACTGTTACCTTGCCAAAAGAAAAAATAAATAAATAAATAAATTAAAAAATAAAATGGTTGCATTAGCACAATCATGCAACTATTTAATGGTCAACAAATGACCAACTATTCGACAAGTCCCAAGAGTGATTGGGAAAATGGTAGCAGGATTTCCAGCTACACAATGCGGACCTTTGCACTATCAAAATTTACAAACAGCAAAGGTACAGGCACTAAAACGACATACAGGTCACGATGTTCGTGTCATGTAGTTACCCACTGAAGCAATATCAGCTACAGTGGTGGGCAGAAAATGTTTGGCATAGTTTCAGCTCTATCATCATCACTAAACTTACTTTAGTTCTTCAAACAGATGCCAGTGTTCAAGGCTGGGGAGCAACTAACTCCATATCCAGCACAGGTGGTAGATGGACTAACCTAGAGTCATCATTACTACTGACACTGGGCATTAACTATCTAGAGATGTTGGGCACCTTTTAGGGGTTAAAAGCATATGTATCTAATATGCAGCACTTGCATGTTCGGTTATAGATTGATAATACTATGGTGGTGGCTTATATTAACCATATGGGCGGCATAAAATCATTATCATGCGACAAATTGGTCAACGTGATTTGGCTATGGTGTGTCGAAAGACATATTTGGCTATCAGCTACTTATCTACCAGGTAAGCTAAACACAGTGGCAGACACCAGGTCACGCAAATTCAATGATAACATCGAATGGATGTTAAACCCTAAAGTATTTGCTAAAGTTATTAAGCAGTATGGAACGCCAGATATCGATGTATTTGCATCAAGACTAAATCACCAGTTACCTATGTATGTCGCTTGGGAACCAGACCCAGAAGCAGCAGCGATAGATGCCTTGGCGCTGGATTGGGGAAATGTCTTCTTCTATGCTTTCCCTCCCTTCTGCCTCATTAGTCGGGTACTTCGCAAAATACAGATGGACTCTGCTTCTGGAATTTTGATGGTGCCCGACTGGCCTACACAGCCATGGTTCCCGGTTCTACATGACATGGTGGTTGAGTCACCAATGGTCTTTCCCAGTGATCCAGGATTATTAACTCACCCAGTATCAGGCATAACCCACCGATGCCATGAGAAAATTAAACTCCTGGGTTGCAGGTTTTGAATAGACCTTACCTGGAACTGGGATTGTCCGAACGAACCATCACCACCATGTTGGCATCCCTTTGACATCCACCAAGAGGCAGTACTTAATCAGCATAAGAAAATGGGAGAAGTACTGCCAGGAAACAGGGACAACGTATGCAACAGCCACAGCCACCAACGTACTGGAATTCCTGGCCCATCTACACATGATGAAGGGATCAGTTACAGTGCCATCAACACAGCGCGAAGTGCTCTTTCTGCTTATCTCAAACCAGCAGGACAACAGGCAATGGGATCCCATCCACTGGTGGTAAAACTGATGAAGGGCATTTATGATATCAAGCCCCTAAACCCAGGTATACCCATATTTGGGATATCAGTGTGGTCCTGACATACCTCAGGGAATGGCCACCAGCCAGATCCCTCAGCCTCGAGCAATCTACACTAAAGACGCTCATGTTGATGGCACTCGTATCCGCTCAGAGGGTCCAGTCACTACACAAGTTAAGGCTGGACAACATGGTGACCACCCCAGATCAGATCACATTCATCATACAGGGTCTGGTGAAGCAAAGCAGGCCAGGAACAGCTAATCCACTGGTGGTATTCCGGGCCTACCCACAAGAGCCACGGTTGTGTGTCGTGACCCATCTACAACATTACATAGACACAACCCACAACATCAGAGGGAGTGAAAAAGCCTTATGGGTCAGCCACAAGTAACCTCATGGCCGGGTAACGAGCCAAACCATTTCAAGATGGCTCAAACAGGTACTGAAGGCTGCCGGAATAGATACTAATACATTTAAATCTCATTCCACTAGGGCAGCATCTACATCAACGGCCGACAGAATGGACGTACCGGTTGACCATATTCTGAATACAGCAGGATGGTCGAGGGAAACGACATTCAGAACTTTTATAATAAGCCGTTGATGAAACCTGATTTATTTGCAGAGAAAATATTACAAGCTGCAAATATTTAATTTAAGCCCGGGGGAGCACTTTAATTTTGTTATTGTTAATAAATACCTTTTTTGTTTCTTGAGAAACAGATTCATTGGTTGATTACGATAACACTTCCTCCCTCAAGAACTTTCGGCAGTGAGTGAAATAAAACTGTTACACGGTTTGAAATCACAGAGCTTTGAAGTCTTCACGTAGTCACTCACGTGACTCCGAAGTAAAATAGTAAGATTAAACGAGAACTTACCGGTATGAAGTTTGATCTGTATTTTATGAGGAGTTACGATGAGGGATTAAGTGCCCTCCGCTCCCACCGTCATTATATGGATCAAACTAATAAATTGATGTCTCCTTTTCTTTACTATGTTTACTTCAAATACTTGTGTCTATCTGTGATTCCACACCGCTGCTTGGAAGTATGCCGCGCCTGCGCACTGAGCGGGTTCTTCACGTAATCCCTCATCGTAACTCCTCATAAAATACAGATCAAACTTCAAACTGGTAAGTTCTCGTTTAATCTTACTATTTTATCCCCTCCTCTTTTGTTTACCTTCGAACACTAGGAAATGTTCAACATTGAGATTGGTAATACATAGTTAGACAATAGACAATAGACAATAGGTGCAGGAGTAGGCCATTCGGCCCTTCGAGCCAGCACCGCCATTCAATGTGATCATGGCTGATCACCCCCAATCAGTACCCCGTTCCTGCCTTCTCCCCATATCCCCTGACTCTGCTATTTTTAAGAGCCCTATCTAGCTCTCTCTTGAAAGCATCCAGAAAACCTGCCTCCACCGCCCTCTGAGAACTGTGAAGACAGATCCAAAGTACCTGTTCAACTCTATAGAACATTGGAAAATTATCACCAATGCATCCACGATTTCTAGAGCCACTTCCTTAAGTACCCTGGGATGCAGACCATCAGGCCCTGGGGATTTATCAGCCTTCAGTCCCATCAGTCTACCCAACACCATTTCCTGCCTAATGTGGATTTCCTTCAGATCCTCCGTCACCCCAGATCCTCTGCTCACTACTATATCAGGAAGATTGTTTGTGTCCTCCTTAGTGAAGACAGATCCAAAGTACCTGTTCAACTCATCTGCCATTTCCTTGTTCCCCATAATAAATTCACCTTTTTCGGTCTTCAAGGGTCCAACTTTGGTCTTAACTAATTTTTTCCACTTCACATACCTAAAGAAGCTTTTACTATCCTGCTTTATATTCTTGGCTACCTTACCTTCGTACCTCATCTTTACTTCCCGTATTGTCTTTTTGGTTATCTTCTGTTCTTTAAACATTACCCAATCCTCTTGCTTCCCGCTCATCTTTGCTACGTTGTACTTCTTCGCTTTAATTTTTATACTGTCCCTGACGTCCCTTGTCAGCCATGGTTGTCCCTTTCTCCCCTTGGAATCTTTCTTCCTCCTAGGAATGAACTGATCCTGCACCTTCTGTATTATTCCTAGAAACACCTGCCATTTTTGTTCCACTGTCATCCCTGCTAGTGTATCTTTCCAGTCAACTTGGCCAGCTCCTCCCTCATGGCCCCATAGTCCCCTTTATTCAACTGTAACACTGACACCTCCGATCTACTCTTCTCCCTCTCCAATTGTAGATTAAACCTGACCATGTTATGGTCACTGCCTCCTATTGGCTCATTAGCCTCGAGGTCCTTTATCAAATCCGGTTCATTACATAACACTAAATCCAGAATTGCCTTCTCCCTGGTAGGCTCCAATACAAGCTGTTCTAAGAATCCAACAGTTCCAAGAAACCAAGAATTGAACAGTTCAATCTCTCCACTGATTCGTTCATTCTGCAATCATCTCCATGCTGTCAAATTGTGGGCCTGACAATAAACACAGGGTAAACCACAACTTCTAATTTAACTCAGTGTAAACTATTGTTTTCAGCCTGGGTTTCAGTTCTATTTCTTTGCAATTGTTTCCCATTATCTGTATGACCACTCAGGTTGAACCAATCTATCTTAAATATCTGTGCCTTGTACAACGCTGAGATTAGTTTGACAGTACACAATCCATACATTAACAGGTCCACTGATTTCCATCTGCACAAATTGCTCATCCTGTGCCTCGCTAAGCAAATCATTGCTGAAACCCATCTCACTGGACTATTTTTATGTTGACCCTTCTTTATCCTCCATGATCTCCCATTTTTCTCAAATGTAGCTGCCTGGCTCTCATCAAAACTACCCTATTCATCATCAATCACTTTCTTCCACACATTAAATTCCTGGCTTTAGCGTCAAATCTATTTACAGGGTAGACAGATAGGGCATAAATTGGGTAGACAGTCAAAACTTTTATCCCAGGATGGAAAAAAATCAAATCATAGATGGCATAGCATTGAAGTGAGATGGGTTAAGTTTAAAAGGATGTGCAGACCGTTTTTTTACACAGAGAGTGATGATTACCTGGAATGCACTGCCAGGGGTGGAGATTGAGGCAGATACGATTGTGACATTTAAGAGACTTTTGGATGGGCATGTATATGCAGGGAATGAAGGGATATGAATTATGTGCAGGCAGATAGCAGTTGATCTTGGCATAATGTTCGGCACAGACATTGTGGGCCAAAGGGCCTGTTCTTTTGCTGTCCTTTTCTGTGTTCTATCTCAGCCCCATCTCTACCCAGTAAGAAAATCATCCCCAGGCCGGTGTCACATTATAACCTGCAACCCTCTTAGATCTTTTTGCATCGCTCTGTGCCTTCACTCCCTCATCACCCAGTCTGCAGTTTGACATGCAAATTCCTTTTCCTATCCATGTCACTTTTCTCAAAACCCCTCTTTTGTCCAGATTTGTTACCAACCATCCACCTGCCCCTCCATCCCTTCCCCAGCCAGCTGTTCCTGTCTGTGCTGTGCAACTATTACCCTTTTCAATCCTGACCAAAACTAACACTAAAGCAAGGAGCTCTTGTTCAGTAGTCTATCAGAAAGATTCATTTCAGTTAAAAGGAAGGATGTGCCTGCTAATGCAAAATGTGATATGGATCTCACAGGAGGAACACAAGTTCATAAGGTCATAAGATCATAAGGTCATAAGTGATAGGAGCAATTAGGCTATTTCGCCCATTAAATCTACTACGTCATTCAATCATGGGTGATCTATCTCTCCCTCCTAACCCCATTCTCATGCCTTCTCCCCATAACCTCTGATCACAGATGTAATGCCTTCCTCTGCTGAGCTTTTCATTGTCCAGCTGGATGGTGCCAAGACAACAATAAAGAATAAATACCCCCCAGGGCCAGATAGGCTGCATCCCAGAGTACTTAAGGAAGTAGCCGCAGAAATAGTGGATGCATTAGTGATAATTTTTCAAAACTCTTTAGATTCTGGAGTAGTTCCTGAGGATTGGAGGGTAGCTAATGTAACCCCACTTTTTAAAAAGGGAGGGAGAGAGAAAACGGGGAATTACAGACCAGTTAGTCTAACATCGGTAGTGGGGAAAATGCTAGAGTCAGTTATTAAAGATGGGATAGCAGCACATTTGGAAAGTGGTGAAATCATTGGACAAAGTCAGCATGGATTTATGAAAGGTAAATCATGTCTGACGAATCTTATAGAATTTTTCGAGGATGTAACTAGTAGAGTGGATAAGGGAGAACCAGTGGATGTGTTATATCCAGACTTTCAGAAGGCTTTCGACAAGGTCCCACATAAGAGATTAGTAGGCAATTTTAAAGCACACGGTATTGGGGGTTCAGTATTGATGTGGATGGAGAACTGGCTGGTAGACAGGAAGCAAAGAGTAGGAGTAAACGGGTCCTTTTCAGAATGGCAGGCAGTGACTAGTGGGGTACCGCAAGGCTCAGTGCTGGGACCACAGCTATTTACAATATATATTAATGATTTGGACGAGGGAATTGAATGCAACATCTCCAAGTTTGCAGATGACACAAAGCTGGGGGCAGTGTTAGCTGTGAGGAGGATGCTAGGAGGCTGCAAGGTGACTTGGATAGGTTGGGTGAGTGGCAAATGCATGGAAGATGCAGTATAATGTGGATAAATGTGTGGTTATCCACTTTGGTGGCAAGAACAGGAAAGTAGACTATTATCTGAATGGTGGCCGATTAGGAAAAGGGGAGATGCAACGAGACCTGGGTGTCATGGTACACCAGTCATTGAAAGTAGGCATGCAGGTGAAGCAGGCAGTGAAGAAAGCAAATGGTATGTTAACATTCATAGCAAAAGGATTTGAGTATAGGAGCAGGGAGGTTCTACTGCAGTTGTACTGGGCCTTGGTGTACAGTTTTGGTCTCCTAATCTGAGGAAGGACATTCTTGCCATAGAGGGAGTACAGAGAAGGTTCACCAGACTGATTCCTGGGTTGTCAGGACTTTCATATGAAGAAAGACTGGATAGACTCGGCTTGTACTCGCTAGAATTTAGAAGATTGAGGGGGGATCTTATAGAAACGTACAAAATTCTTAAGGGTTTGGACAGGCAAGATGCAGGAAGATTGTTCCCAATGTTGGGGAAGTCCAGAACAAGGGGTCACAGTTTAAGGATAAGGGGGAAGTCTTTTAGGACCGAGATGAGAAAAACATTTTTCACACAGAGAGTGGTGAATCTGTGGAATTCTCTGCCACAGAAGGTAGTTGAGGCCAGTTAATTGGCTATATTTAAGAGGGAGTTAGATGTGGCCCTTGTGGCTAAAGGGATCAGGGGGTATGGAGAGAAGGCAGGTACAGGATACTGAGTTGGATGATCAGCCATGATCATATTGAATGGCGTTGCAGGCTCGAAGGGCCGAATGGCCTACTCCTGCACCTATTTTCTATGTTTCTATGTTTCTATGATGAAAAGGTAATGGAGAAAGAAAGAACCAAAAGAAATATCATCACAATGCTGAGTTGGTCGTACTCTCACCTTCGAGCTATACGGTTGTATGGTCGAATTCCATTCTTGGGAATTGAACACAAAAGTTCGAGCCTCCAGTATTAAGGGAGCACTTCACTTTTCCCATAGAGTCATTCAGTCATTCAGTCATGCAGTCGCCAAGCATGGACGCAGGCCTTTTGGCCCATTAAGTGTGTGCCAAGCAAGAAGCCCCAATTTACACTAATTCCATTTTATTCTCCCCACAGTTCCATCAATTCACCCAGATTCTTCCAGTTACTTACAAACAAGGAACAATTTACAGTAGCCAGTGGGAGACCCAGAGGCAGCCCACGCACCACAGTGGGGATGTGCAAACACAGCACAAATGCCATCAATGGTCAGAATTGAACCCAGGTCACTAGAGCAATGAAACAACACCTCTGCTAGATCTATGACTATGATGATGTCATTTCTCAGGGGATTTGAATTAAGGTCCCATCTGCCCTCTCAAAGAAAATCCAATTACATTATTTTGAGGAGCAAAGGGTTATCCTTAATTTCATGGTCAACATTTACACCACAATCTGGATTTCCAAAATTAATTCCGTTGATTTGGTCGCATTGGTCTTTGCGGGATCATTCTGTGAGCAAATTCCCTTCCATGATTCTTCCATTTCAACAGTACATTGTAAAAATGTACGTCTTTCTTTATCCATCAAATACACACTCATTCCAAATCCAGTCCTTCTCTCATTTTCCTCTCATGTACCCAAGTCATGTAACAAGAATAATTCCAGCATCCTCCCTGCACCTGACCTGCTGAGCATTTGCAACATTTTCTGTTTTTGTTCATAATTTACAACAGCTTTGACATCTAAATCATATTGTTTTTCTTATCTATCGCAATAAATCTGAAGAAGCCTAATTCGTATTCACAATGCAATACTCTCAGTAAACTGAAAATTGAAAATGATGTTTTTGTGAAATTGTCTTTCTCCTCACCATGTAAAACTATAATTTGAGTAGACTTTAGTGATAGCACTAATGGTGAGGGTTGGAATACAAGGGTTAGAAACTTAGAAACATAGGTGCAGGAGTAGGCCACTCAGCCCTTCAAGCCAGCGAATGTTGATCATTCAATATGATCTTGGCTGATCATCTAAAATCAGTACCCCGTTCCTGCTTTTTCCCCATATCCCTTGATTCCTTTAGCCATAAGAGCTAAATCTAACTCTCTCTTGAAATTGATATTATATGAGGTTTCAAAGCCAGTCTGACTATTAACACTTAAAGTACAGTGACATACAGGTATATCTTCAGACGTTGGAGTAGAATTGTAACTGAGTCTATTTAGCCGAAGGACTGGTTCAAAATCCAAAACTTCGACAGTGTAGTTTTGCTGTTCAGGCTAGGGTGAAACCAGATGGGACAGCAGAGTTATATATGGGCAATACTGCTCCATTTGATACTGATCCATTGATCCTATGATCCATTTGATATTGAAGGTTTGGGGAGGGCCAAGGAGGCTACCTTTAATAATACCAGTGCCAGTTACATACATGGAGGTCTTGGACCGAGTCAATGGCAGGAACCGGGGGGGTGGTCTTACCTTCCGTGCCCTCAAAGTTGCCCCCCATGGGAACAAGGGCTGTAGAGGGACAGGCGTGGAGAGGGATATTGGTTCACGGGATGACCGGAATGGAGGTGACGGGCTTTGTGGTCAGCTGCAACTGGAACTGCAAAATGGCACCAATATAGGGACTCTTGCATATGGACTCAGTGGGCTGTACTGTTCACACTGTACTGACCAGAGCGATTGTGCTTATGTACGGGGACAGAGTTGCTGAGCTGTATGCAAGCTTTTTGCTTGCATGCAAAAAATGTATTTCACTGTATCTGGTACACTTGACAAGAAAGAACCCATTGCCTTTTCCTGTCACCAGCTGTGCGCAATGGAGTGATTTGAGTAGACAATAGAAACATAGAAACACAGAAAATAGGTGCAGGAGTAGGCCATTCGGCCCTTCGAGCCTGCACCGCCATTCAATATGATCATGGCTGATCATCCAACTCAGTATCCTGTACCTGCCTTCTCTCCATACCCCCTGATCCCTTTATCCACAAGGGCCACATCTCTCTTAAATATAGCCAATGAACTGGCCTCAACTACCTTCTGTGGCAGAGAATTCCACAGATTCACCACTCTCTGTGTGAAAAATGTTTTTCTCATCTCAGTCCTAAAAGACTTCCCCCTTATCCTTAAACTGTGACCCCTTGTTCTGGACTTCCCCAACATCGGGAACAATCTTCCTGCATCTAGCCTGTCCAACCCCTTAAGAATTTTGTAAGTTTCTATAAGATCCCCCCTCAATCTTCTAAATTCTAGTGAGTACAAGCCGAGTCTATCCAGTCTTTCTTCATATGAAAGCCTGCCATCCCAGGAATCAGTCTGGTGAACCTTCTCTGTACTCCCTCTATGGCAAAAATGTCTTTCCTCAGATTAGGACACCAAAACTGTACACAATACTCCAGGTGTGGTCCAATAGACAATAGACAATAAACAATAGGTGCAGGAGTAGGCCATTCGGCCCTTCGAGCCAGCACCGCCATTCAATATGATCATGGCTGATCATCCCCAATCAGTACCCCATTCCTGCCTTCTCCCGATATCCCCTGACTCCGCTATTTTTAAGAGCCCTATCTAGCCCTCTCTTGAAAGCATCCAGAGAACCTGCCTCCACCGCCCTCTGAGGCAGAGAATTCCACAGACTCACCACTCTCTGTGAGAAAAGTGTTTCCTCATCTCCGTTCTAAACTGTGAGTAAGAGGTTAAGAAGATAAGAATCTGAAAAAGGTTAATCTCTGGAATTATCTGCCCAAGAAGGCTGTGGAGTTAAGATTATTGGAAATATTTAAAGAGGGGGGAGATACATTTATGAAAGATCAGAAAATTGAGGACTATGGGAACTGACACAGAGGAGGAGTTGAGACCAGGGGCATATCAACCCTGATCATGTTGCTGGATAGGTTTGAGTGGATGAGTGGATCTAACTCCTGCTCCTATTTTCCTGTGTTCTTGACAATGTTTTAAGAGGTGGGACAGAGCAAGGAGAGCTGGTGGTGAGAAGGAAGTCAATCCCTGCACAGATTATGAGATGATCATTGAAACCTTTTAAGTGTTTGCATGTCTTCCTCAAGAGAATGTTTTTATTTATTTTTAATTAATTCTGGGTGGGCTTCCTGGAAATAAGAAAAGATAATTTCACACAATTTCCAGGAGTAACAGGCTCAAACAAAAAGTCAATGAACCTCCTATCCCTCCCACCCATACTCTGGTCCTTACAATGATCAAATCCCTTTAATCACTCTGCATCCCAACCCTCACCATTCCTATTATCTCCCTGAGCAACATATCTTCTACCCCCTACACCCTTCCATTATCAGGATACAGATTGCACCTTCCATAATCTAGGGTACTATTCGATTCACCTCTACCCCATTGAGGACATTGGGTTTGTCTAAGGAAATGATGCGCTGCAATGCTGAGAACTATATTCCACACTGTTTCTTCCCCTTTGCTCTGTCTATTGTACTTGAGTTTGAATTGATTAAATCTACGTCTGGCACGCCTGATCTGTTTAGATAGCAAGCAAAACAAAACATTTCACTCTTCCTGTGACAATAATAAACCTAAACATAAACCAAGAGAGCCATCTAACCATTATTTCCCCATTCACTGAGGTCTCCCCCCCCCCCCAGCATGCTAGGTATCACACCCACAGCACCCTTCTGTTCCACGTCTCCTGCAGGCCTCTTGTCTGACAAGCAGTTAATATTTCAATCCATCCATCTTCAGCCAAGAGCCCGAAGAATAAAGAAATAATCATTCTGCAGATTTTGACTGCTGGACTTTGGACCCCAATTGTTTTCTCCCTCGGTCCAATGACATCCACCTATAAATATTGGGGTTATGCACAATGATTCTCCATCCATGGATTTTAGCTCTCATGTTCCAAATTTTATCTTAAAATTCCATGCTTCTCCAGCATTTATTAATTACTCACACAAAGCCACTAGCCAGCAGAAAGCTATCAGGTCAGGAAAAGTAAAATGTCCAGGGAAGGATTCCGCAAGGAGTCCTCATGCTCCGAATGGGAACCAGATAATCAATTGAAGGAAAAATAATAACGTTTTGCAATGCCAAATAAATACCTTATGCTATTATCACAGATGTGCTGGCTTGGGCCACATCATGCTGCCACCAATTGACAGTGTTTGTCATCAGAGCCAATCCTACTGACTGCTTTCAGGCGGTAAAACCGTCTCCCTGTATCCAAGCTAGACAGTGAATGGAACTCAACTTACTGAGATTCCTCCGAACTTGCACTGCTCAGAAATCCTGTGCGAGGTGAGAACTAACAAAGAACCAAAGTCCATTTATTTCAAGGGTAATTTTTAAGACTATTAGGAGCAAAAGTGCAGTAAGTCCCCAGTTCACAACCACCCAACTGATGGACATATAAACAAGTGTTCGGTAGGCTGTGGGATGGATTCTCAGCTGCTGTTCGCCACATTAAACCCAAGAAAAATTAATTCCAGTTGACATGGTGATGCCCATTTTGTGAATCCTATCAAGAGACAACCCATCCAGGCCAGCGGCAATGTCCTTTTTAAAGTCATCAATACCATTTCAAATCTTGTCTGCAGTAAAATCTTTGAAAATAATATTATTATTAGCCTAAGATAGGCTCAGGTTAAATTTGTTTATACCAGCTTTATTATTAGGAATGACAATACTTCTCCAGACCATCTATTCTTATGGGAAAACCAACCTTTGCAGGCATGAGAGGGGATCTTATAGAAACATCTAAAATTCTTAAAGGATTGGACAGGCTAGATGCAGGAACATTTTTCCCTATGATGGGGGAGTCCAGAACCAGAGATCACAGTTTAAGAATAAGATGTAGGCCATTTAGGACTGAGATGAGGAATAACTTCTTCACCCAGAGAGTTGTGAATCTGTGAAATTCTCTGCCACGGAAGGTAGTGGAGGCAAATTCACTGGATGTTTTCAAGAGAGAGTTTGATTTAGCTCTTAAGGCTAAATGAATCAAGGAATATGGGGAAAAAGCCGGAACGGGGTACTGATTTTAGATGATCAGCCATGTTGGCTCGAAGGGCCGAATGGCCTACTCCTGCACCTATTTTTCTATGTTTCTATCTTCCGCTATATGGAAACTTTGTTCCCAATTTGCAAACTGTCTGGTTTATGCACAGTTCTCAGGAACAGAACACGGCCATAACCCAGGAAGAACATGTAAGAATAAGCTAAGATCAATTATATTTCAATTGTTTTTGTTTGCTTTTTTTAAAATAGAGTCATATAGTCATGCAGCATGGAAACAGGCCCTTCGGCCCAACTTTCGCACACCAACCAACATTCCCCATCTACACTAAACATATCACCTGCATTTGGCTCATATCCCTCCTTGGTGTGATGGTGTTACTTATTTAAATTCCAAGTGTGAAGAATTGCACGTAACTTTAATAGTTCTTGAATGTTCTGTATATCAGTGATATTCTGAAGCATTGTGACAGCTTTGACAGACGACCAAGCTGGAATATGGCTTTGCAACCTATTGAAGGTAATGTCAGTGGTTTTGAGGATGTTTTAGTGTACACACTAGGAAGATATAATGCCATGCAGGTCTTCCCCTGTTGGGCTCAGAATGTTCTCAGCAAGATCCAAAACAACTTGTTATAGGTCCTGACCTAGAATGTTGTCTATCCATTACCTCCACATAAACTGCCTGAGCTGCTGAGCTTCTCCAACACCTTGTGTTATGTCCAAATACTGCTGTGCTATCAGGCAATGCTATCTATCTATATCTATTTATATCTTATATTACTAAAAGTCTGATCTTGACCATTTCCTGTTGTTCTGTATATTGATTTTAGAAAAAATGCTGCCACTTACGGCTGTGATTTTTGGCCATCTTACTCAGTCCCCCTCCGCTGTGCAGGACAAGAGGATTTTTCCCATCGATGAAAAATAAAATAATTATTAGTGTTTAAAAAATGTTGAGATTCTCTCTCCTGAAGGCCACGCCCCTTCCAGAGGGACTATAAAACCCAGAAGTGTTGAGTGCCTCAGCCAGTCTCTGCAAGAGGGGGGGAAGGGAGAGGATCACATCTCTCAGTCTGAGCTGTGAATAACACTGAACACATGTCTACTAAACTGTGAGTGTGGTTTCACTGACCTTGAGTGCCCTTAATGTGGTTTGAAATTGAAAATGGTGGTTGGTTTGAAATAAAGCACAGCAAATGGTGGTCGGTTTGAAATAAAGCACAGCAAATGGTGGTCGGTGGTGGTTGGTTTGAAATAAAGCACAGCAAATGGCGGTCGGTGGTGGTTGGTTTGAAATAAAGCACAGCAAATGGTGGTCGGTGGTGGTTGGTTTGAAATAAAGCACAGCAAATGGTGGTCGGTGGTGGTTGGTTTGAAATAAAGCACATCAAATGGGTGTCGGTGGTGGTTGGTTTGAAATAAAGCACAGCAAATGGTTGTCGGTGGTGGTTGGTTTGAAATAAAGCATAGAAAATCGTTGTCGGCGGTGGTTGGTTTGAAATAAAGCACATGATTAAAAGTCTAAACTTGACAACTTCCTGTTTGCACTGTATATTGATTTTAGATAAAACGCTACCATTTACGGCTGTGATTTTTGCCCATCTTACTCAGTCCCCCTCCGCTCAGCAGGTGCAGAGCATTCTTCCCATCAATCAAAAATAAATGTGTTATTAGTGTTTAAAAAATGTTTTGAATCTCTCTCCTGTCAATCATGCCATGAAGGCCACGCCCCTTCCGGTGGGAGGGGGAGGGATTATAAAACCCAGAAGTGTGGGTGTGGCTCAGTCTCTGCAAGATGGGGGAGGGAGAGGTCACGACTCTGTCTGAGCTGTGAATCAAATGAACACACTGAATGTCTAATGTGTGTGGTGTTTATGTTGGTGTTTTGTGTGGTTTTATGGTGGTTTCGCCCTGCTTCAAATGGTATGAAACTGCATTTGAATGTGGTGGCCTTGCACCCTGCATGAAATGGTATGAAACTGCATTTGAATTTGGTGGCCTTGCACCCGGCATGAAATGGTATGAAACTGCATTTGAATTTGTTGGCCTTGCTCCCTGCTTGAAGTGGTACGAAACTGCACTTGAATTTGGTGGCCTTGCACCCTGCTTGAAGTGGTACGAAACTGCACTTGAATTTGGTGGCCTTGCACCCTGCTTGAAGTGGTACGAAACTGCACTTGAATTTGGTGGCCTTGCACCCTGCTTGAAGTGGTATGAAACTGCACTTGAATTTGGTGGACTTGCACCCTGCTTGAAGTGGTATGAAACTGCACTTGAATTTGGTGGCCTTGCACTCTGCTTGAAATGGTAGGAAATTGCATTTGAATTTGGTGGCCTTGCAAGGCCAACAAATTCAAATGCAGTTTCATACCATTTCATGCAGGGTGCAAGGCCACCACATTCAAATGCAGTTTAATACCATTTCAAGCAGGGTGCTACCACCATAAAACCACACAAAACATCACATAAACACCATACTCACAGTTCATTAGACATTCAGTGTGTTCAGTTGATTCACAGCTCAGACAGTCGTGACCTCTCCCTCACACATCTTGCATAGACTGAGCTACACCCACACTTCCAGGTTTTATAATCCCTCATCCCTCCCACCGGAAGGGGCGTGGCCTTCATGGCGTGATTGACAGGAGAGAGATTCTCAACATTTTTTAAACACTAATAACAATTTTATTTTTCATTGATGGGAAGAATCCTCTGCACCTGATGAGTGGAGGGGGACTGAGTAAGATGGGCAAAATCACAGCCGTAAATTGTAGCATTTTATCTAAAATCAATATACAGTGCAAACAGGAAGTTGGAATTTCAAGGAATAGCCGTGAGTCAACTGCCAGCCCACCAGCCGTGAGTGAGCTGCCAGCACATCAGGCATGAGTGACTGAGCTGCCACCCCAAGAATCCATTTGGCCCACAATGTCCATACTAGCCCTCTGGAAACCAGTCCCTTCAGCCCACAACACCCATACTAGCGCTCCAGAAAGCCCCCCCCCCCCACTGGCCACCAATATTGGAATTGGTGGAGAGGTGGAATATTGCATGGGGACCAGCCCTCCCATGTGGACATGGGACCCAACGGGTCCCACTTAGTCTAGTATATTACTAAAACTCTCATCTTATTTGTTTGTATGCGTGCGTGCGCGTGATGAGTGTGATCCCAAAACCACGCCAAAACGGTACATGATAGCGCTACAATTCATGGCCCACCTTACTCATCATTGTGCTGTGATGTGCTGTAACAAGTTTTGTTCAGATTGATGGTATATTTTACAAGTTTTTCACATTTTAAACTTTACAAAAAAACACTTTTACAATAATCACTTTTCCACTTGCACTGTCCATTAGCAGCGTACGACATCACAATGACGTCACAATTGGATCCCGAATATCATTTACATTAAAAATTGTGATTTTTGAAAAAACTAATTTTTAACCAAATTCTTGTGGGGAGGTTTCATTTACAAAAAAAAATGTGATTTTCATTGTGGGTGGGTGGGTGGGGGGGGGGTATAGGGGAGTGGTTTTATTTATAAAAAATCACAATTTTCATTGTGGGGGGTGGGATAGGGGGGAAGTGAGGAGGGAGCAGGGGATAGAGGGAGAGGAGGGGGTAGGGAGGATAGAAGGAGGGTGAAATGGGGAGAGGAGGGAGAGAGGGGATGGGGGTAGAAGGAGAGGTGGGGGAGTGGGGGAGCGGGGGAGGTAGGGAGTGGGGGATTGAGGGAGAGGAGGGCAGTGGGGGAGGTGAGGAGGGAAAGTGGGGGAGTGGGATAGGGAGGAGGTGAGGAGTGGGGGAGCATGGAGATAGAGGGAGGGAGGGAGGGAGGGAGCGACTGACGGTAGGGGAAAGGAGAGGGAGAGCTCAGGGAGCGAGTTGGGGATGGGAGGAGGAGAGGGGAAGAAGAGGGAGGGTGAAGAGGAGAGGGAGGGAGTGCTGGGGGTTGAGGGGGAATGGAAGAGTATAGGGGTAGGCAGGGATGGTGAGGCTCAGTTGATGGACGGTTGCCATGACTCAAGTCACAATGGGGATCTCTGGCATCAGAACAGTTGGGGGCTATGGGTCAGTGGTGGAATATTGCCTTGTGGGACGGGAAGTGGAGGGGAGGGAGTGCTGTGGGATGAGGGGGAATAGAGGAGGATAGAGGTAGGAAGAGGGATGGCGAGTCGCAGTTGGGGGAGGATTGCAATGGCTCACGTCACAACGGGGATCTCCGACGTCACAACGGGAACCCGTCAGCCGTGCCTGCGCAGTTGGGGGCTATGGGTGAGTGATGGAATATTGCGTTGAGGACGGGACCCACGTGGTCTAGTATAAATTACTAAAACTCTCATCTTGTTTGTTTGTATGCGTGCGTGCATGCATGTGAGTGTGAACCCGAAACTGCACCAAAATGGTACATGATAGCGCTTTGGCCCATCTTACTCACTATTGCCCTGGGGTGTGCTGTGGCAAATTTTCGTTCGGATTGATGTAATATTTTACAGGTTATTCACATTTTAAACTTTACAAAAAACACTTTTACAAAAATCACTTTTCCACGTCCTGCACGTCAGCAGCATATGACGTCATGATGTCACAATGCGATCCCCAACTTCTTTTTTTAAAATTGCAATGGGTTTTTTTCACGTGTACTTGCCTGGCCTCACAACGGGGACCCAACGGCTCCACGGGTACGTTTCCAAACGCCTCCATGGGCCCTCTATTCACTTTATTAACTTTAACTTAATTTCAGCCCACAACAACACAACTTTGAACGCGGCAGCAGCGCATGCGCAGTTTGGTGGAATATTGCATTGGGGGAGTGGGCCCAATGGGTCTGCACTTGGTCGAGTACATTATAAAGGAAGAGCAGTATTCTGAAGCAGAGTGAAGAGGCACAACTTACACAATGGCACAGTGTTATCTTAAGGGGAGTGCAGTGGTGAAAGCAAAATTGGAAGTGGTGGTAGGAAATATACAAGCAGAAGCTTTTTAGTAGAAAAAGTAGACGTGAAAACAATATGGTTATAAAATGTACATCATATGATACTTTTTAATGTAGAATATTACATATTCATATGTTTATGCCAGTCAATTGCAGTGCCATGCCTTAGCCAGGGAAGCCTCTGTGTAAGTTTTTCAGGATTGACTGCCATTGTGAAAATTTGAAATATCTAACCCAGAGTAAATTGTTGACTTTTGATGATTGTTGACTTCTGCATAAATTGAGAACATTTACAATACT
Organism: Malacoraja senta; assembly: GCA_038087875.1. Lineage (NCBI taxonomy): Eukaryota > Metazoa > Chordata > Chondrichthyes > Rajiformes > Rajidae > Malacoraja > Malacoraja senta. The sequence continues at coordinate 123,068,789 of CM075977.1, forward strand.
TGATCGAAACAAATTAAATTGATGTTACTTTTCTGAGTACTCAAATTAGTTTATGGTGAGTACTATTTTGCAAACATCAGGGCACACCAAATTAAAACAACATGTATTGGAACTACTTTGTAAGTCAGGCTGCTTTTGCGGAGAGAGAAACAGAGTTAACATTTCAGGTCAACCTTGCTTCATCAAAACCAGGAAAAAATAGATATCAAATATATTTTAAGTTGCAGGGATAAATGGATGAAGAGATCATAGGAAATGTCAGCCAAATGGTTGTGACCAAAAAAAATTCATTGTATCTGAACCTCACTGCACTTGTGCACATGACAACAAACTCAATGACTTAATTTGATGGACAGAAGTCAGATTGCAGGCAAAGACCATGACTTACGGCAACCACTAACTAGGTACACAAAGCTTGCCTGATAAACACCAAACATTTAAGGCACACTTTTTTCTCTCATTAATCACCTAAAGTGGGATCACTGGGCACAATGCAAATCTGCATTTACTTATCCATTACCAGTCTCCAAGGACTGACCATTAAAGGTAAAGTGCCTGCAAAATGTTCCATATAGCTTGTATGCATGACCCCTTTTCTGTGTACTTTTATAATGATTAAATTAACTGTTGATTCTCATAGGATTCCATGCCACTAACAAATGTACCGGCTTAGAAGGCACTAACATTTTGATTAAATTATATTTTTTAAACTTCCCATAGTCATACATTACAGGTTAATTTGAGACCAAGATTATTCAGTCAGGCAGTAAACCTTTCTCCAGAGTGCTTCATTTAGGATTCGTGCACTTTAGAACTCAGCCAGGGTTACTTAAAGTAATATTCATGAACCAAAGCTCATTTAGCTGAGGGATGATATGGTTCATAGAGTATCCGTCGCATTTGTTATCCAAAATTTAACATGTTTGAAAGCAAGCCTGAAAAATTAGTCTCTCTTGAGGAAACCAGATTTTTGGAAAGATTTCTGCTTAAGTACCATAATTAAAAAACAAAAAATAATACAAAGTGAGAAGTACCACAACAACCTGTAAAATATAAATAACTTAAGTCACCTTTCTCTACCCAATCACCAACCCAAGAAAGCAGAAACTGGAGCATGTTCTTTCACTCCACAAGGATCAGCCTGAGCTTCCAGTTCCCTGTCAATCTAATTCGATGTCCCATACCCATACTGACGAATCTGTCTGTGGCTGCCTGGACTGTTCCAATAAATCCAAAGTAAGCTAGAAGAAGAAGCACCTCATCTTCCATCTGGGCGTCTTGTCGCCTTCAGGCTAACATCAGAATTCAACAATTTCTGGTAAGTCACTTTCCATACTTGCAACAGAACAGGCCAGTTCTACAGTGCATTTTCTGCCAGTAATATTCTGCCTTAGTTCTTCTCTCTTAACTGGCACTGCCTGAATTGCAGGTCATTCCTGTCGCTCCGATTTGCAATAGAACATTCTAGCACTTCACTTTGTTTGTTCTCCCTCTCTCTAACTGTCCTTGTTCAACTATTAACCAGATGGACTCAGCAATAGGAGTCTGACATGTAGAAGTTTAGTTTAGTTTAGTTTAGAGATACAGCGCGGAAACAGGCCCTTCGGCCCACCGGGTCCGCACCGACCTGCGATCCCCGCACATTAACACTATCCTACACCCACTAGGGACAATTTTTACATTTACCAAGCCAATTAACCTACAAACCTGTATGTCTTTAGAGCCAGTTGTTTAAAGACCAGCTGATCAGAGTTCAGGACCAGAATGTTTCAGTAAGGAAGATGGACAAGGATGGCATTGTAAGGGAATCTTGTATGACAGGAGATTGTAAATTTGGTAAAAAAGAAAGGAATCTTATGTTATCTTTAAGAAGATTAAATCAGTCAGGGCCAATGTAGAATAAAAAGCAAGCAGGAAAGAAGAAGTAAAAAGGAAACAGGAAAAGAATGCCAAAGGAGCCATGAAACATCTTCACAAGTAGGATTTTAGAGATATTTTATAGATACTTTAAAAAAAGAAGTTAACTATGGAGAAGGTAGGACCACTCAAGCATGAAGGAGGGAATCTGTACCTAGAGTCAAAGACGTAGGCGAGGTACTAAATTAGTACTTTGCATCAGTATTCACCCAGGAGAGGGGCATGGAGATGTGAGATCAGTGAGGGTTATACTAATATGTTCAAGCATTTTGGATCAAGAAGGGGATTGTTAGGGGTCTTTTGAAGAGAAACATGGAAACTATTTGACCCTTTGAGCCGGCACCGCCATTCAATATGATCATGGCTGATCATCCAAAATTAGTACCCCGTTCCTGCTTTCTCCCCATATCACTTGATTCCGTTAACCCTAAGAGCTAAATCTAACTCTCTCTTGAAAACATCCAGTGAATTGGCCTCCACTGCCTTCTGTGGCAGAGAATTCCATAGATTCACAACTCTCTGGATGAAAAAGGTTTTCCTCATCTCAGTCCTAAATGGCCTACCCCTTATTCTTACACTTCCCAAACATCAGGAACATTTTTCCTGCATCTAGCCTGTCCAATCCCTTAAGAATTTTATATGTTTCTATAAGATGCCCTCTCATCCTTCTAAATTCCAGTGAATACATTCCCAGTCGATCCATTCTTTCATCATATGTCAGTCTGCCATCCCGGGAGTTAACCTGGTGAACCTACTCTGCACTCCCTCAATAGCAATAATGTCCTTCCTCAAATTAGGAGACCAAACTTGTACACAATACTCCAGGTGTGGTCTCACCAGGGTCCTGTACAACTGCAGTAGGACCTCCTTGCTCCTATACTCAAATCATCTTGCTATGAAGGCCAACATGCCATTTGATTTCTTCACTGCCTGCTGTATCTGCATGCTGACTTTAAGCATTAAGATTGATAAGTCCATAAGGCATGTCAACCAAGGTCATGTCAACCAAGGTCGCACTGGTTTTAATAAAGAAGAATCATTATTGCAAAATGATGAACATAATAGAAAATCCTGGAACGTCTCAGCAAATCAGGTAAATCAGGTAGCATCTTTGGAGAAAAAAAAACAAAGACATGTTTTGAGAATATTGACTGTTCCTCTTTCAATTATGCTACCTGACCTACGAAGTTTTTCCAGCATTTTTTATTTTTATTTTGGATTTCCAGCATCCACACTTTTCTCTCTCATTCACTGCAAAACAAAGATTTAAGTCTAATAACCAATGTTAGCAGAAATAACAATTTAAGGTAGAAAAAAATGCTGGAGAAACTCAGCGGGTGAGGCAGCATCTATGGAGCGAAGGAATGGGTGACGCATTTAATGAGATCTCTTGTCTCCTGAACTTGTTATATTGGTAAATGGTAGTTATTGCCTTTCCATATTTTAGCTGCTGCAAGTAATTTGCACTTCTTATAACATTTGCAGAGCTCTGACAGACAACCATCAAGCAGTTAACAATGACGATTTTCCAATCTCCATCGTCACAAAAGCTTAAATACACCAGCTATTTAGCCTATTGAGAAACAGATCATCATTATGATGAAGACATTGTAATGAAGACATTATAATAGCAACAAAATCTTCCTGTCAGACTGGTCGAGAATATTTCAAGTTAAGTTACGAACAAATGTCTCTGTCTTGAAGTGAGCCATCTACATAAAGACAATAATAGCCCTTACCCTCAATTTCAAGCACAATCAATAGCAGACCCCATGGACTTCCATCTTGATACTCTGTTCCACTCCACATCTACAGTAAAAGTACAAGTCAGTCCCAAACCGTCAACACCAACAACAAAACAAAAATAAACACGTACATGGACAGGAAGGTTTAAAGGGATATGGGACAAATGCAAGCAGGTGGGACTAATGCAGAAGGGACAACGTGGGCAATTTGGGCTGAAAGTGCTGTTTCCACGCTGTATGACTCTATGACTCTAACAACGACAAGGTAGATATATATGAATAGTATCCTTCACATGGAAGTTGCTTCATAGGCAAGTGAGAAGAAAAAAATAGCAAAAAAAACTAAATAGTGAGAGCTTGCATTAAGCTTCACGATTAACTATAGACAATTTATTATTACATTTCCAGAAAACATATTAGTAGCATGCATTGAAATAATGCTGCATTCAAGTTACCAGTGACTTTCCTAACACCACCTATAGTAAATTTGAACCTGAAATAAGCAAAATAGCAAATAGACAGAATTTCTCTTGAGTAATATCTGTTCATGTAAATATCCAATTGAATTATGTAAAGTGAGTGAGACTTCTCTGGGTTAAGTTTCTGGAGCATTCATTAGATATGTATAGTGCTTAACCTTTAAAAATAGCTCTTCGCTGTGGATTGCCTTCAAGATAAAGTGCTTAGAAACATGCCTCTAATTGGCAGATATTTTATTTCAACCACAATTTTGTATTCCATGCATACACTAACAATAAATATAAATGATACAGGAAATTGTTGCAATATTAGATGGTATACAACAGTTTGAAATTGTCCACATTTATTAAAAACCATATAAAAATTTACTTTCAGTTATTTTTCCATCTTACATCACAAAGAGCAAAGAAAGTATACAAAGAAACCAGGTAACTCAGTTCAGCACAGACACAAGAAACTGCAGATGTTGTTTTACAAAAAAAAGTAACTCAGTGGGTCAGGCAGCATATCACGAGAACATGGCTAGGTGATGTTTCGGATCTTCTGAAGAAGGTTCCGGATCCGAAACATTGCCTATCCATGCTCCTCAGCGGTATTGCCTGACCCGCTGAGTTCCTCCAGCATTTTGTAATCTGTGCCTTAGTTGTAATGTTAGGCACTGATAGGGACACTGGCAACTCTGAAAAAAGAATCAAATATATTGCATTTTAACTTATCAATTTTATTACAAAGAGTTTACTAAAGTTTAAAAAATAAAATGTATTAATTAACTTAGGCAGTCAGGCCCATAAACAGCTTACGCAGGTTATATACACATCTGCCATAGGCGCCCTAAGGAATGATATGCATACCTGACACCTTTTTGTCACAGAAAGAAAACACAGCTTGCAATATTTTGGATTTTTCCTATTCTATTCATTTGTTTTAATTCCTGGAATAAAATCTCGTTTTCACTAAGCCAGAAGAAGGGTCCCGACCCAAACCATCGCCGATCCACGTCCTCCAAAGATGTGCCAGCTGATCAGCCGGGTTACTTCAGCATTTTATGTTCTACTTCATTTTACAATCCATTTTGAAGGTAAAAGAAGATAAAATCTCCTATGGTTCTTCTCTACAGAGAGCCATGACAGTGTGTGGATTAGCTATTGATTTCTCTCTGCATTGTATTCATAATTTGAATGGCCCCGTGTCTTGGTTGTTATAAGATAATATCGCACTCAATTCATTCATTTTATTGCATATGCTCAAACTTGTTGGTCCCACTATTTCTTTTGCAGTGCTGGTAGAAACTTTAATTCCATTTTGTGCAGATATGGAGTGAGTAATCCTGAGTCAGAATTTAGATCCTGTTACAACTATTCTCAGTGAACATGCAGCCCTTTGTTCAGATTATTTTTAATTATCCCTAGCAGTATTTAATTCTTCCAAACATACTAATGTTTAGATCCCCTCAGTAAACATTGCAAAACAAATAGCTGTAGCTCAACACAGACGAGGAAGGATCCCCATTTGGCTGCTGTAATGAGTGGAGTCAAACACATATCAAGTTACAACACATGTTTATTAAGTCTACTTACAGCATTGATCTGCAGGACAATACAGTTCCTAGCAGGTACTCATACTGAATGGTGCAGGCAAGCTCTTGTTAATATAAAACGCATATTAGGCGGAGCCACTACTAACAAGTACTACAATTGGCTACTAGGAAATAACCAATCTACATCTTTCCTTGTAGAAACAAAAGAAAGCAACGGTACATAGGAACATGGCTAAGCGATATAGGTGGCGGAACGTTAATAACGCATATGGGGAAGTTTGTATAGTTACACAAAATCACTATCTATTGGGTGGCCTGGTAACCCGTCCGGCGCGTGTGTGGTACCAATCCACCTCACCTCCTTTCACCGTAGAAGATACCGGGGAGGGAATGGGGGAAGTGACCGGGGACCCGACGGGGCCGGGCGGTGGTGAGATAGGCGACCTAGGCGCCGAACGCTGCGGAGAGGCTGCGGTAGAAATGGTCGCTGATAGTGGAGCAGCAGGACCGGCAGTGGGATGGTATACAAAACACGAGACATCTGGATATAGAGTCGCAGGACGCGGTTCCTTCACTGGAAGGATATGTTGATGGTTGTGTCTGTAAATGTCTCCGTCCGCTTCAACCAGATAAGAGCGCTGTTCTTTGGCAGGGCCGTAGATGTGACCCAGACGGCCATAGCCCTTGTTGGTTTGGAGACGAACCACTTGTCCACTGGCGAGAGGTTTAAGTGGCTTTCTGGATTTGTCAAAAAAATGTTTCTGTGTATCAAGCTTGAATTGTAGTTGTTTCTGGACTGTAGGCGGGGAACGAACTTGTGGCCGCAAAAGCTGCTGGGGCACAGGCAGGGGAGCACGGGTTTGGCGAGACATCAGTCGTTGGGCTGGGACACCCAGTATGGGATACCATGCAATGTTCCTTAGGTTGAGCAAGTCGAGGTATATGTCCGATTTTGCAAGGTAGGACCGCTCCATTAGTTTTTTGCACTTCGGACAGCGCGTTCGGTGAGTCCGTTGGACTGTGGGAACTCAGGGCTGCTGGTAATATGTCGGAAGTCCCATAGTTTTGCAAAGTTTTTGAAAGACTGGCTGGTGAACTGTCTGTCGTTGTCAGACAGAAGACGTGCAGGGGAGCCATGCACGGAGAAGTGACGCTGCAACTTCTCGATAACCGCTTCAGAAGTAATGGTTTGGAGTAAGTCGATGTGAAACCAACCTTAGAAAGTCAACAAGAACCAAATAGTGTTTCCCATGCCATTCGAATATGTCAGTGGCTAACGTGGACCACAGGAGAGGAGGGACCAGGTGCAGCAGTAAAGGTTGCTTCTGCTGATGTGGTGTCAGGCTTTTGCAGACGGCGCAAACTTTGGTTTTTTCGCATATGTATTTATTCATACCAGGCCAGTAAAACATGCTTTGTGCCCGTTCTAGGGTTACCTCCACACCAGGGTGGCCCCTGTGGATGGCGTCGAAGTACTTATCCTGGAGGACAGCTGGGACAACTGCTTTGTGGCCCTTAAATATAATCCCTTCCTGTAACACCAATTCATCACGAACCAGGAAGTGTGGACGGATTGCGAGCGGGGTGCTGTGTTGTTTATCCGGCCAGCTATGCTGGATGACTGCGGACAGCAATTGTAAAGTCTCATCAGCAGCCGTGTGTTCTGCTAGGCTGCTCAAACAATCAGTAGGAACATACCTTCCTTACTGAGAACTGGTCCTGTTCAGAGAGTTGTTGTTCGTTGGTTTTGCGTAGGGCTCTTGATAGCGTGTCAGCTATGTGCATGTCCTTGCCTTTCTTATAGACCATGTTGAAATCAAATCGCTGCAACTGCATCATCATTCGTTGTAGTCGTGCTGGGGCAGCGTGGATGGGTTTGTTCAAAATAGTGACCAGTGGCTGGTGGTCAGTTTCTATAGTTACAGATTTCCCAAAGATAAAGTCCTTGAATTTCGTGCAGGCGAAAACCACTGCGAGCAGTTCTTTTTCGATCTGGGCGTAACGTTGTTCAGTGTCAGTTAGTGTACGAGAGGTGTAAGAAACAGGCTTGCAGTCGCCATCGGCAGTTGTCTGCAGGCACACAGCGCCAAGTCCGTACTGGGACGCATCACAGGTGAGCGTTACTCGTAACTCCAAAGCAAAGTAGTTGAGAGTAGGTGCACTAGCCAGCTGCAATTTGAGAATGTCAAAAGCTCTTTGGTGCTGTGGATACCAAGACCATGCAGCGTCCTTGTGTGTCAATTCTCGCAGGGGGGCAGATATGTCCCAACGGAGGTTGGGAATAAATTTCCCCAGGTAGTTGACCATTCCAAGGAACCTTTGTAGACTCGTAACGTCAATAGGAACCGGCATTTCGTTGATAGCAGCAGTCTTTGATGGGTCTGGTCTGAGACCATCACTTGTGAAAACATGTCCGACGTAAGTAACTTCTGGGACTTGAAACTTGCACTTCAGGGGATTGAATTTGAGCTGAATGTCTTTGGCACGGTCTAGTACTTTCTTCAGATTGGCGTCATATTCAGCCAGGTCGCATCCGTAAACGAGAATGTCATCAACAATGATGGCGCATGGATAATCAGCAAACAATTATTCCATCGTATGCGGGAAAACTTCGCTGGCAGAGTTGATGCCAAAGAGCATTCTCAGAAATTTGTATCGGCCAAAGGGGCATAGTAAGATTGGACGAGTCTGGGTCCAGTAGAATCTGTCAAAATGAGCTTTTGGCATCTAGAACGGAGAATACTGATATGTTGCCTATTTGAGCAGCAACTTCCTCTATTGTTCGCATTGGGTAATGCGGGCGTTTGATAGCAGTGTTAAGATCTCTGGGGTTTATGCAGTTACGGATCTCCTCCTTGTTTTTCTTTGTAGCAACCACCATGGTGGAACCCCAGTCAGATGGGTCAGTAACTTCAGCAATAACACCCATGGAGACCATCCGCTTGAGTTCATTGTGAACTCTGTCACGCATGGCATGCTGAACGCTATGTGGTGCTCTGACCACAGGAGTGACGTTCGGATCGACAACAATGTGGTATTTGAGGGGCATCTTGCCAAGCTCGTCGTTAAACAGACCTTTGTATTGAGAGAGTACCTGTTGAGTGGACCCGTCAGCGAGAAAGAGTTGATGGACAGCGCGGCCAAAGTATACCAGGCCTAGATCGAGGCATGCATTGATACCGAGCAAAGTCTCTGAATCCCCCTTGACAATATAAAACTTTAAGGTATGGGGCTGCTCATCTATGGTGCACTTTAAATTAGTTTGCCCAAGTGGGTGTAGAAAATCTCCCCCGTAAGCCAGAAGCGTGGCCGAGGCCTTTTCAATACGTTCAGCATTACAACTTTTTTTAAACTCTGATAACGAGATGATGTTGCATTTTGCCCAGTATCAACCTTAGCGATCAAAGGCTTGTTATTCACAAATATGTTTACATCAGGGTCGTGTTGCTCGTTAGACGAAGGGAGGCGAGAGTGGATGGCAGAGCTGGTATCTGTATTTTCTGAGAGCGGAGCGGGGGATGGCAAGCCAGGCTCTAAGCATTCGTTATCAGCAAGTTCATGTTGTAACAGGTGCAGGCTAGTCCTTGGAGCTGGCTGAGTGTCATGGGAACAACAACATCTAGAACACAGAACTGCCGACCCGTAGCATAAAAATAGTTGCAATTTTGACATCGAACAGCAGACCCTTTCCGCTGCCAGGCATGGGAGGGCTAGGAACGGGTGTTATGAGAGGAGGTGACTGTAAGATTGACACTATACTGCGAACTGTGAGCGGAGGGCACAGACTCAGTGTGGGAAGAGGTTATCTCAGCAAACCGACAGGCGTGCTCTGCTTGATTAAGGGTTAGGTCAGTATTACGAAGAAGTTCACCCCTTAACTTGCTATCGAGCATACCTCCAACAAGCTTGTCATGGATGAGTTCATCGCAGAGATCACAAAACTGGCAGCGTGCAGCCATGTGTATCAAGGCACCAACAAAACGTTCAATCAGTTCATCAATCTGTTGCATACAAGCATAAAACTTGGTACATTCAATAATGTAGTTCAAGGGCAGGTCGCACAACTGTCTGAACTTTGCAAGCAAAACGGCAGGGTCATCAATCGTCTCTGCAGGCACTAGGACCTGTCCATTAGCATCCAAAACGGCAGGCTCAAATGTAAAATTGTCAGCACGATTCATTACCTCAGGTCCCGCTAAGTTGAGCAATACAGAAGCACGCACATCAGGGGGGTCGTTGTGATGAACAATGTGAACATAGTGAGTGTAGTCATGCTCAAAAAGACGCCAGCGTTCAGCAATGTCAGAGTCAAAGATCAGAGGACTAGGATGGTGAGATGAATTTGACGTGATATAACTGGCACATAAACTAATTAAAATAAAAAAAAAACGATAAACGTGAACGGAGTAGGTAAGACTCACTCTCTGACGTCATGTAATGAGTGGAGTCAAACACATATCAAGATACAACACATGTTTATTAAGTCTACTTACAGCATCGATCTGCAGGACATTACAGTTCCTAGCAGCTACTCATACTGAATGGTGCAGACAAGCTCTTGGAAATATAAAACACATATTAGGCAGAGCCACTACTGACAAGCACTACAATTGGCTAGTAGGAAATAACCAATCTACAGCTGCTAATCACTCTAAGTGTCCATAGTCTTTCATTGCAAAACCACTTAATTTTAAGTGTGGTCACATTAAAAACCTCATCCAATCTATCTTCACTGAATACAACACCACCCACTTTATTGTCATCTGCAAACTTATTAATCATGCCTTCTATATTGTCATCCCAATGGTTGATTTAATCACAAACAGCAATGGGCCCAGTACTGATCCCTGGTGCACACCACTAGTCACAAGCATCCGGTCCGAGAAACAACCTTCCACCATCACCATCTGCTTCCTTCCATGATATATGACGTCGCAAATTGAAACAAATTTTTGCTCTCATTTTCCAGCTGTTCTTTTGGACTCATCCAATTGATTCAGACAAACATGAATGGCCATATCCTAATACAGCCTTCTTTCATTCACAGAAAAAGACTCGAGAGGGAATGATGCAAATCAAGAAGAGGAGTAATTGCAGGGAAGGATGGCAGGAATTCAATTCACTTCCAAAACGTCAACATCCTGGCTGAAATCCAAATTCCAATTTAATGGTAACCTGGTGTAAACTGATAAATTTGAGCTTGTATTCACTGGAAATTAAAAGGTTGAGAGGGGATCTTATAGATAGAAACATATAAAATGATTAAGGGATTGGACGAGGTGCAGGAAACATGTTCCCGATGTTGGGGGAGTCCAGAACCAGGGGCAACAGTTTAAGAATAAGAGGTGGGCCATTTAGAACTGAGATGAGGAAAAACCTTTTCAAACAGAGAGTTGTGCATTTGTGGAATTCTCTGCCTCAGAAGGCAGTGGAGGCCGATTCACTGGATGCATTCAAAAGAGAGTTAGATGGAGCTCTTCGGGCTAGCAGAATCAAGTAATGGGGAGAAGACAGGAACGGGGTACTGATTGTGGATGATCAGCCATGATCACATTGAATGATGGTGCTGGCTCAAAAGGCCGAATGGCCTACTCCTACACCTATTGTCTATGTATCTATGTCAAATTAAAGTTACTATGGATAGAGGCAGAGGTACCTCAGATATGGAAATGATCATAAAAAGATTCAATAAAGTAGCAGAATTTGTAGCGGCAGATTTTTATATCGTTCAAGAGATTACTCCCTCTAGCCGCTAAGTAGACTACATGGTGAAGGAGAATGTCGTTATACGCATGCGAGCTCTCCGTCGGGGACCTTCAGAGCTTCTTCACAGATAAATCTTCATAACAGTCTTTTGATTAATAAATTCTTTATTGTTGATAAAAAAACAATAAGGTATACATCCAAACTTCTTCTGACTCGTACACTATAATCTTCATCGAACTCCAGCTTATTACATTAAACGTTGGAAAACTCCTCGTGCCTCCGTTACACTTCACATGGTCAAAGGGTAAAACTTCCCCATGCTGGTCCAAAACTAGACTAAAAACTAAGCTTCAGCGCAAGAAAAGTAGCTCCAAACACGCCCTTAAATACGTCATAAATCCCACCCACAATATAATGGGCAGTCTAAAATTTAAAGACACATGCCATAATTAATGACACACAAAACAAGTCAAATGGCCACTACATACCGGCCCCTAATTGTTCCGAGTATAGAACAAGGCAATTATTAATAAGCATCAAAAAAGTAGCCATGAAGGCTTAACATATATCAAAAGCAAAAAGTCAGGGAATTTGAACCCCTTGGCTCCTCGTCGGGGAATTGAACCCCGGTCTCCCGCGTGACAGGCGGGGATACTAATCACTATACTAACGAGGAAAAAATAGCATGCATTATATAACCGCAATCAGAATTCTTCATCGATCTTCCATCTTCACTTTTGCCTTCTAGAAGCGAGCATAACTTGATTATTAATATTATTAAAACACAGGTCTTAGTTTAAAGTCGTACCATGCGCTCCAAACCCTTAAAATCAGGCATGATATCCAGTATATAGTCCAAAACATAACAGTCCAAAGCTTTGATAGCATGAAACGTCTTCCGCCATGTCCGATCAACTCATGGATGTGTTGTAACAACAATGTTGAAGTGTGAAAATCCTTCGAAAGAATAACAGGATTTTTACCAATAAAGTACACCATTAGGTTTGATTTAATTTCCGGATCATTAGCAGAGATTTCAAATCGCAGCTCAAGCTTTGGCCAATCTCGGTCAGGCTTACAGAGAGACTCTGGTTCATTAATCCATCTCTCATCGCTTAAGAAACGGTTCGCTGTCAGTTCTCTGGAAACTTCTTCCGCAGGATTTTCTTCTGTGTTAACATATTTCAATTGTGCAACATTAGTAACTCCCAATGCTCTTTCCATTGGCAGATTGTCTGCATCCAAATCTAACTCTCTGGTTTATTTGGCTCTATCATCTAGTGGAATGCTCTCACAATTGTCGCTGATCCACTTGGAAAGTGTGATTCCTCCCTTATTGCAAAGGGAAGTCAGATGTTCTACTGATTGACTTGCTTCCTGCTCAGTAGACATGGATCTTAAACAATCATCCACGTAGAAATTATTCTTCAAAGAGATTCTTACATCATGAAATTTAGTATTCTCGCCAAACTTGCGTTTCAAGTTGCGTTGCTCTGCCATACGACGATTATTTGGCAGATTAACACTTTCCTGTTTGAAAGATAAGTCCAGACAATAGTGTCCGTCAATCTTTACTGAGTAGTTCATAATATCCATGAACTTCAACTCGTCATTCGACATCTCTTCAGATTCTTTATTGGTACTTTCATTGAAGTCATGATTGTATGGATTCATCACCGGCTTTTCTAATTTATCAGTAGATATTTGATTAACAGCAATGGTGGGATAGTTCTTCTGATTCCTGTTTTCGTTATTCCTTTTCAAAGAGCCATAGATAACCCATCCAAGTCGGGTTTTTGTAGCATATGGTCCATCACCTTGGCTCCTAACAATCTGTATAGGTTCCAATGCCTTCAAAACATTCGTTCCGACAAGTAGATCAACACTAGAATTTATTTCAGATATCTTGACATCCTTCAGGTAAGGCCATTGTTTCAAGTCTTCATGTCTTGGTATATTTTGACGACCAACAGGCATGGTTCCAAGTGTAAACACATCAGATATTGGTATGAAATCATCTTCATCCAAACTGGATATCTCCATACTTGTAATGTAATGACTCCTGCTCTCTTAATCTTTAGTCATGGTACGTAATCGAATCTTAGTCTCTTCTCCTATGATGTTCAATCTTCTCGTCAGGTTTTCTGTGCAAAAGGTAGTCGAACTTCCGTGATCCAAAAAAGCATATGTTTGCAACACTGCATTTGTTTTGCTATTCCTCACCTGTACTGGTAAGATAGAAAAATTGCAAGCTTCAACCCCGGCCCCAATATGAGCAGTTACTTGAGGCGAGGTGATAGCATCTCTAGTAGTCGGCTTCTTCTTCTGTTCCGTTTGCTCCGGTTCATCTTCTTCTATTTGCTCTGATAGCTCTTCATCTATTTGTTCCAGTTCTTCCTCTTCCCAATGCTCTGGTAGCTCTTCTTCAGTGTGAAGTGCTTCAGGATGATATTGCCTGCATTTATAACAAATCATAGGACTCTTACAGTCTCTCACCATATGTCCTTTTTTCAAACATCCAAAACAGATTCCCTTCTCTTTCAAGAAATCCATCTTGTCTTCATATTCTTTCATCTTGAATCTTCGACACCATCTTATGGTGTGACCAACTTCATCACATAACAAACAGAATACTATTTGCTTGCTAGTAGATACATTTCCTTTCATTCCATCTGTCGTTTCCACAGGTCTGGTTGTGATAGCAAAACTACTTCTCATAGTCAAGTCAAGTCACATTTATTTATATAGCACATTTAAAAAACAACTCTCGTTGGCCAAAGTGCTTTACATTTGTTATAAGAATAGCACAAACAAAACAAACTACATACATATATACATGTAGCCCTCACTCAGGAAAGGCTTGGGAGTATAGATAAGTCTGTAGTCTTGACTTAAAAGGGTCGATGGAGGGGGCAGTTCTGATGGGAAAGGGGATGCTGTTCCACAGTCTAGGGGCTGCAACCGCAAAGGCGCGGTCGCCCCTGAGCTTATGCCTAGACCGTGGGATATTCAGCAACCCCAAGTCAGCCGATCTGAGGGGCCTGGAGGTGGAGTGGTGGGTGAGAAGACTTTTTATGTAGGTGGGGACAAGCCCATTGAGGGCTTTGTAGACATGGAGGAGGATCTTGAAGTTTATACGGAACCGCACAGGGAGCCAGTGGAGAGAGGCCAGGATCGGGGTGATGTGGTCCCTTTTTCGGGTGCCCCTCAGGAGTCTCGCTGCGGCGTTTTGGACCAGTTGCAGGCGGGACAGGGAAGATTGGCTGATGCCAGTGTAAAGGGAGTTGCAGTAATCTAGGCGGGAGGAGATGAATGTGTGGATGATCTTTTCGAGGTCATCAAACTGGAGGAATTGTTATATTTTAGCTATCGTCCGAAGCTGAAAGAAGCTAGCTTTTACCACGGCATTGACTTGTTTGTCAAATTTCAGTGCTGAGTCAAATATCACGCCAAGGTTTTTGACGTGAGGTTTGAGTAGTGGGGTAAGGCTTCCAAGGCTGCCTGCTATCATTTTGATTGAGTCCGAGGGGCCGAGAAGGATGACCTCAGACTTACTCTCGTTTAGTTGGAGGAAGTTCTGGGCCATCCAACACTTTATATCCTCGAGGCAGTGGGTAAGGTTAAACAGATTTGATTGGTTTTGGGGCTTTAGGGGGAGATCGAGTTGTGTATCGTCTGCGTAGCAATGGAATTTCTTCTGTTTTGGTAACGGTAGAACCTTTGTTAGTTGCAATCGGTTTATGATCTTCAATAGACCCGTAGTGTGGTTCTAACATGTGCCATAATTCCCTTTCCAAGAAATCCACCAGGTCTGCTAGCCTGGCTACTTGCTTCCTCTCATCCAATATTTTTCCTGCTTTATCTCTCCACTTTGCTCTCAGTCTTCTGGGCAACTTGCTAATGATGACTCTAGTATTACTTGCAAGATTCATTTCTTCTATGTGGCCGAGATTTTTCATCGAGCTGCAACAATCTCTCAGAAATATTGCATATTTACACAATGCTTTCCCATCTTCTGGCTTGATTTCTTTCCAAGTATGGGCCTTCTCCATTAATGCGTTAGCAATTTTCTGTTCATTAACAAAATGTTCTTTAAGTAATCTTCTGGCCTTTTTATAGCCATGGCTGCCTGGCTGAAATTGACAACTTTCTACCAGTAACTGAACATCTCCGCTTGTGTACTTCACCAGAAATCGTAAGCGCTCCTTTTCATCTGTAATTCTAATTTCTAATACTTCTTCTAATGCCCTTACAAAAGCTTCATACCGCAAAGGATCTCCATCATATGTAGGAATTTCTGCTGGTGGTAAAATGAGAGAGGTATTTTGTCGAGCTATGAATTCAGCTTGACTTTTCACCAATGCCAATAATCCATCATGATGACCTTGGCTTGGCTCCACCTGTTGATAAACAGGCCTTTGTGACTCAAATTGGCCTGCTCGAGCCTGTTCATCAGGCCTTGGAAAAGCGTATTCCGATCTTGGTTTGTCTTGAGCATCCACAGACGCTCCATTAGTAGTTTGTTTGCTGAGATGAAGTTTTACCCATTTTACTCTGTTCCAATGGGTTTTCAAAGCCATGAAATCCAGTGGATTGTGGAATTGATCCAACTGCTGACTCACTTGGAGTAGTTTTTTCTCTTGGTCCAGAGCTCATCGTCATGATCTAGAGCTGCACCTTGAACCTTTTCTTTCCAATATCTCCTTCTTTGATTTGGCCACCGCCATTTTTGTGTCTAATTCCAGTTGTTCCTTTTGTCGTCTCATCTCTTCCTTTTGTCGTCTCATCTCTTCTTCTTGTCATCTTACCTCTTCTTTCTTCTGATCGTCCCGTCATCTCATCTCTTCTTCTTCTTGCTCAATATCATGTTTCATCTTCAAGGCATCCGCTTCTATTGAGTGAGCGGCTAGATCAGCTTCAACTCCCAATCGAGCAGAAACCCTTGAACTGGCTGTAGAACCAGATTGATGTCTTGATCTTTGTGTAGATACTTTCGAGATATTATCTCGTGGTGCAATCTCATCTTCCTTTCTGGCACCTTGTTGCATCGCACTTCCAGCTGTTGAGCTCGTAAGTTGTGGTATAATTTCAGATAACCACTCCTCTGCCTTATCCATGAAACCATTGAATATCTTCACATTATCTTCTTCCCACTGGGTGTGTCTTATGCGTTCTTCCCGAGACGGCTGTGAACACAGCAGCACCTTTTATTTCTTTCCAACCTCTTGGCAGAGGTTCCATAGTTGGCTCATATTAGATTTCACTTTGATCGCGTTCAGTACTGATTCCATTCATTTCTTCTGTTTCTCACATAATCTGGTAACCTGTTTCCATAATTTGTTTCTCTCCTTCTCGGTTTCTTTCAAGTAGGCAGCATGTGATAGACTAAGCTTGACTTCACCACCTTGTGGTTCCTCAGGCCTGGCTTTTTCTTCATCTTCTGGCTCCATGATTTTAAAGAGCTCTTGGCAGATTGCCAAGTCTTTAAATTGAATGAATGAAGTCCTCTCTGATTTCTGCTCCAACTTTGTGTAAACATTGAATGGCTATTTTGAAAACAATATTCTCAAAACAATAACAAACTGATATTGTAGACAACATCTCATCAAACACCCATGGGCTTAAAGATTATGTTAATTCAGAAGGAATGTGTGTTATCAAGACTTCAAAACAATCCAAGGTCAGTCTTTTCTGTTTTTCCAGACAGATTGGAAAAACACTTTTATTGGCTATCTTCCAAGCTAGTGGCTCGCATTCATTATCTGGCTCTTCTTACAGAAGCCGTTTAAAATTAAAGCTTTGCAGCTTCAAAATTCAAAGGAATAATAGTCGATATCAACTCACAATTTCTTGATAATGTCTTCAGATCTTCAGATAAGTCTCTTTACTGTCGATAGACCTCGAGGCCATCTCTGGTTTCTTCAGTTCCTCGGCTGGAACCGGACTTCTAGCCAAAACCTCTTTCGAGATCTTAGCCAAATCTTCTGTCCCACTCTCTGGGACTGGCATTCACCCCCCTGTCAGAGGTATCCTTTGACTTAATGTAGCGGCAGATTTTTATATCGTTCAAGAGATTACTCCCTCTAGCCACTAAGTAGACGGTATGGTTAAGGGGAATGTCATTATACGCACGCGAGCTCTCCGTCAGGGACCTTCAGAGCTTCTTCACAGATAAATCTTCATAACACAATCTTTTGATTAATAAATTCTTTATTGTTGATGAAAAACAATAAGGTATACATCCAATCTTCTTCCAATTCGTACACTATAATCTTCATCGAACTCCAACTTATTGCATTAAATGTTAGAAAACTCCTCGTGTCTCCATTACACTTCGCATGGTCAAAGGGTGAATCTTCCCAATGCTGGTCCAAAACTAGACTAAAAACTAAGCTTCTGCACAAGAAAAGTAGCTCCAAACACACCCTTAAATACGTCATAAATCCCACCCACAATATAACGGGTAGTCTAAAATTTAAAGACACATGCCATAATTAATGACACACAAAATGGCCCCTACAGAAGTAAAGCAGCCATTTACTTGACAATAAGTGACCAGAGAATCAATACTGGGTTGGCCACAGTCTCATCAAGGGGTATGGCGCGCATATGGAATGTGTTACCCTAAGGTTAATTGTGATAAGTGTATTGTTTCCAGTTTTAAGCCAGTAGGACTTTGAAAAATATGGTGAAGTGATTATGAAATCTCTTTGCATCCAATATATTATCTGTCCTTATAAACTAATCCATAGAGTAAACATAGAGTATATAAATAAGATTGGAATGGTTGTGATTGCCTCTGGACAAATAGTTCATTCCTTACAATGAATAGATAAAATACATTTTAATTAGTTTAAAATTTCAAGTTTAATATTTTTTAAGCATTTAATAGAATACTTGTGAGTTCATTTTTTTCTAAATGTTGATGTCATATACATTTTTGTTTGATTTAATTCTGAGCTTTCTTTAATTCATTCAGGCTAGTTCAAATGAATGAGCAAAAAACAAAATGCTAGTGGAACTCAGCAGGTCAGACAGCGTCTGAGGAGGGAAATGGACAGATGACATTTTGGGTCAAGAGTCTTCTTCAGACAGATGAAAATTAGTTAGTTTAGTTCAGTTTATTATTGTCACATGTACAGGGGTATAGTGAAAAACGTTTGTTTGTGTGTTATTAAGTCAAAGAAAAAACTATACATGATTAAAATAAAGTCATCCCCAGTGCACAGATAAAGGATAAAGGGTACAACATTTAGTGTAAGATAAAGTCTTATAAAGTCTAATTAAAGATGGTTCAAGCATCTCCAATGAGGAGATGGGAGTTCAGGACCACACTCTACCTGTTGAGAGGACCATTCAGTTGCCTGATAACAGCTGGAATGAAACTGTCCCTGAATCTGGAGGTTTGGGTTTTCAAAGTTCTGTACCTCTTGCCTGATGGGCGAGGGGAGTTATGTTTTGAATAAAAGCTTCAGAATTGTGTGTGAACATGCCATCATTATGAATCAATACCTGAATTATAAGAAATGTATTCGACTGACACCTGATCTGTGGTTTTACTCTCCAGTATTCCACTGGATCTTCATTTACATTAAAATATTACCCGCGTCAGATAATGGTGAATGCCTCAAAATTTGTTCACCTGCTGAGAATTCAGAATTAGGTATCTTCCTTTGGATGTGTCAGTCAGAAACCAGTATCTTTAGTATTATACTGTAGGTTAATGACTCAAAATTTTAACTGAGTAAAATGAACTCACATTTTGTCTAATTATTTTTCATGTTCGCACGCTCGTATTTGAATCTATTATAAGGCCATAAGGCCTTGTTTTTTAAATCTGTTCAACCTTCACATCATGTTTTTCACTTCATTGATTCGGTATTACATCTTGGTGTTATCACTGCTTGCACTTTTATAATCTTGCGTTAAATTCAAAGAATCCAATTAAATTCAGATCCGCATCCATGTAAACAAATCTTTAAATCTTACCTTCCTAGTACTTTGTTTGGAAAAGCAGATTTTGAATGGCTGATCATTATAATGTATGAACATCTGAATTTTCACTGTGCTGTCAGTTTTATGCCTGGCCATCTATACACAAAGCCATCAAACAATGAGGACAAGGATATATATCAGGTTCCTTACATCCAATGCAATTGGTTTTGTATCTGCCTGAGGCAAGAGAATTACATACTAAAGCATTGGGCTTAAGCTCATAAGGTCATAAGGAATAGGAGTAGAATTAGGCCATTTGGCCCATCAAGTATACTCTGCCATTCAATCATGGCTAATCTATCTCTCCCTCCAAACCCCATTCTCCTGCCTTCACCCCAAAATCTCTAACACCTATACTAATCAAGAATCTATCTATCTCTCTCTCTGAAAATTATCCACTGACTAAGCCTCCGCAGCCTTCTGTGCAAAGAATTCCACAGATTCACCGCCCTGTAACTAAATATATTTCTCCTCATCTCCTTCCTAAAAGAACATCCTTTAACTCTGAACAATTCACCAATATAAAAGATGGCAGAGTTCAATTCAACAGTAGCAACAGAAAATATATATTGATTCTTATATTCATGTTATATTCTCCAAGATGGAAGAACCAATAGAACATCCAGAGAACATAGAACAGGAACAGACTGTAGACACAAAATGCTGGAGTAACTCAGCGGATCAGGCGCTGGATATCTCTGGAGAAAAGGAATGGGCGACGTTTCGGGTCGAGACCTCAATGTCTGTGCTGTACATGATGTCAAGACCACCTCTTATCTGCCTGCACATAATCTATATCCCTCTGATGCCTGCACATCCATGTGCCTATCCAAAAGTCTCTTAAATGCACCTATAGCATCTGCCTCTACCACCAGCAGCACATTCAAGACACTCTCTGCCCTCTGTGTAAAATATTTTCCCCACACATCTCCTTTAAACTTTGCTCCTCTCACCTTAAAGCTATGCTCCCTGTTATTTGATATTTGCATCCTGCAAAAAATGTTATGACTGTCCATCCTATCTATGCCTCATAATTTTATGTATTTCTATCAGGTCTCCCCTCAACCTCCAACATTCCTGAGAAAACAATCCAAGGCTGTCACACCCCTCCATGTAGTTAATACCCCCTTTTCCAAACAGCATTCTGGTAAACCTCCTCTGCACCCTTTCCAAAGCCTCCACATCATTCCTATAATGGGGACAACCAGAACTGCACACAATGCTCCAAATGCAGTCTAATCAAATGTGTAGGAAGGAACTGCAGATGTTGGTTTAAACTGAAGATAGACATAGCTCAGCGGGACAGGCAGCATCTCTGGAGGGAAGGAATGGGTGACGTTTCGGGTCGGGTCGGTTCTGAAGAAGGGTCTCGATCCGAAATGTCACCCATTCCTTCTCTCCAGGGATGCTGCCTGGCCTGCTGAGTTACTCCAGCTTTTTGTGTCTTTCTGTGGTCTAATTAAAGTCTTGGAAAGTTGCATCATGACTTACTGACTCTTACACTCAATGCCCCGACCAATAGGGCAAGCATACCATATTGTATTGTATATCTTTATTGTCATTTCCTGAGTATTCACATACCCAGAGGAAACAAAAAAACGTTCCTCAACCAGTGTCCATTTCAGTGTGCAGTAAAAAATAAATAGAAGTAAAAATACATATATCATGAACAAATTAACACTCTACTCTCTACTAAACATCAACAGGCGTTCCGATCGGCAGCGGCACGACAGTGGCTCTGCTGCAGTGTGTCCAGGTTGGTGGTTGGTGCACGATATTTTGGCAGGGGGCAAAGTCCATTTATCAGTCTTATAACCTGCGGGAAGAACCTTCGTTACTTTCTTTATGCCTTCTTTACCAGTCTACCTACGTGTGTTGCTACTTTCAGGGTGTTATGGACTTGGACCCTATGTACATCAATGCCGTACATCCAAGTGAGGCTTAAATGATATGAAGCCAATACATGTCCGATACATGTCCGACACTGGATTGGTGTTCTCATTTCCATTTGGTTTCACACAATTTATGTTAATACCCACTGATGAAATATATCAGAATTTCCCAATGATATTAATCATATGTGAATGGTTTGACCATATGTGCTGTATGCAATGGTACGCTCCTGTACACAACAGCTGTCTACAGGTGGTATAATTTATTGGGAATGAGAATATGAACTCTTGGCATCATATATCTTTTCTTTTCTTCTTCTTGCGTATGGCGTGCAAAGCTTAAAGTTGGAGGACAACTTGTTCTATTTGATCTTATTTGATTGTGCACGCCAGGTTGATTGCATTCGTCAAAACATGAAGGTTGCAATCTCCCACGCCATCTTTTCTTTTCATTTCATGTCATATGCATCAAGTGGTAAACAGAACATTCACTCTTTTAACCAAATGTTACATTGTTTGCAATCTCCATTGTGTTCTACAGGAATATACACTATGTACATCAATTGTGTTTGTTCTTTAAGTAGATTCATGCTACCCTTCCTCCTTGGCCTACTATATGCAGATTTTGACTTTTCCGAATCCAACATTTCACTTCTTAAAAGCCTCATTAATAGCTGGGGAAGAACTTTTGAAGCAGCATTAAACATAGATTTTTATTTGCTTCAATTTTGTTAAGATTAATGACACGAAGACAAGTTAATAAGGCTATAAAAATCAAACCAAGCACTGGGACTTATTTCGAGAGAGAAAACAATACCATAAAAAGTTAGGCTGAACCTCAAACCTTGGTTGGAGTTTAGAATGCAAAGTGCTGGAGTAACACAGCATATCCAGAGGACATGGGTAGGTGACATTTAGGATCGGGACCCTTCTTCAGACTCAAATCTTTTCGATGTCTTCCAGATATGTTGCTTGAGCTGCTGAGTTAATCCAGCATTTTATGTTCCATGCAAGATTCCAGTATCTGTAGTTCCTTGTGTCTACACTTTGTTGGAGTTGAGATGGAGTACTGTGTAGAATTCTAGTTGACATATCACAAAAAGCACATGGAAGTACTTAAGTGGGTACAAAATAAGATACACAAAGATATTGTTAGAAATGTGAAGCTTGACAAGCCAAGTCATTTTTCTTGATGAAAGAAATCAGAAAGATGATGTAATATAATGACTATGAGCATAATCAATGCAGAAACATGGAGAGCAGATAAAACATATACTTTCTCTTTTTCAAGTTTCTTGGATCGTCTGAAAGGAACGTATCATCGGTGTGGCATTGCATCAATTTCTTGATTTAATTCTATAGAATTTTATATTGTTTCTTTCTTAGCCCCACTGGATTTTGCAATACATTTATAATCACATAACTCTTTGATACTCCTTCATTATGCCTTGCAAATATTGTGATTCATATGAACAGTTAGATTCTAATTTTTTTTCCATAAGGTTATCTCTTTGAACCACATACTTCAGCTATCACTCCAACTAATATTTTCAAATAATTCAGATTTCCTGTGGTGTTAAAACATGAGCTCTGACATGTTGTTCGAATTGTTTCTCCTCATGGCTTGAATCATAATTTCCTTTCTTTCTCAACTTCCTCTCTTTCACTCTCCCCTCAAGATTAGGCTGTATTAAGCTCAATCATGATCAAAGTCTTCAATGCATTAGTAACTCAGCGGGAATGCAACCTGTTGTTGAATGGTGTATTTTTTGTTGCTGAGCAAAGATCATAGTAATTGATGTCTCATTGTTAAACTTGAGCTCCCCTGTCAGTGCTTCTTAACGTTACTGGGGTGGGAGATTGCAACCTTCACGTGGTCCACCATGTTTCGACGAATGCAATCAAGCAGACGTGCACAAACAATTAGATCAAATAGAACAAGTTGACCTACAACTTTAGGCTGTGCACACCATACGCAAGAAGAAGAAGAAGATTTAACATTACTCATTGATCTTCCAGCTGCACCATTTGATACTGGATGTTATGCTGGAATTTAATTTGAGCTTAATACAGTTTTGTTTAATAAAGCACACAAATAGAAATTAATTAACCTGCAGACTATTACCCAAGAATTGTTCTCTGAGTGAGAAAATGAATCACTTTTCTTTAATTGTACATCAGTTACAATAGTACGTTGACACAACAGGTTTCATTTCAATGGAGGCTGAAGTTCCACAGATGCTGCCAGGCCCACTGAGTTCCTCCAGCTGTTTATTTTTTGCCCAGGTTTCATTTCCATCCATTATAAATTACTGTGAATACTAAAAAGGTATTCATCTTCATTCTCACTGGAATCAAAGTGTACTCATTGAAACGGTGTGATTGACAATTTTGAGTACAAGAGTCTCCACTGGTTTGACTCTTGTGATCTTGACATTTATTAAATAGCTCTTTCTGATCTTTAGCTAATATAGACTAATATGCACAAAATGCCTTCATCTCACCATACCAGGATGCTCAGTGTGAAGTTCTTCTAAAATGTTTTCTCATTTTCACTTCTGACATAGATGGAAGCCATTCAGCCCATCAAGTCAATGCCGGCTCTGGGATTCATGTCATTCTCATTCTCCCATTTATTTCTGTGTTAACTATTCTCTCTCATATTCCCATCAGCTCCCCCAAATTCTCCTATTACATAGATGGTGATTTATTGCAGGCAATTCACCTACCAGCCAAAAAAACAATCAGCTGGAGAAACTCAGTGAATCAAGCATCTCAGGAATTGTCATTACCTTACATTGGAACTCTGCATCAGGACCCTACCGACAAACATATATTTGGTAGAAACAAAAAGCTGGAGTAACAGAGGGACAGGCTGCATCTCTGGATAGAAGGAATGGGTGACGTTTCAGGTCGAGACCCATCTTTAGACTGAGAGTGAGGCTCAGTCTGAGGAAGGGTCTCAACCTGCTGAGTTACTCCAGCATTTTGTGTCTGTCTTCAGTGTAAACCAGCATCTGCAGTTCCTTCTAAACAAATCTTTGGAATGTTGAAGTAAACTGTTGCACCCAGGAGAAACCTACATGGTCATGGAGAGAATATGCAATCTGCCCATTGACAGGTCCAAGGTTAGGATTGAACCAGCAGCAATCCTAAACAGACAATGAACAATAGACAATAGACAATAGGTGCAGGAGTAGGCCATTCGACCCTTCGAACCAGCATCGCCATTCACTGTGATCATGGCTGATCATCCACAATCAGTACCCCGTTCCTGCCTTTGTCCCATATCCCTTGACTCCTCTATCTTTAAGAACCCTATCTGACCATCTCTTGAAAGTATCCAGAGAATTGGCCCCCACTGCCTTCTGAGGCAGAAAATTCCACAGATTCACAACTCTCTGGATCAAAAAGTTTTTCCTCATCTCCGTTCTAAATGGCCTACCCCTTATTCTTAAACTGTGGCCCCTGGTTCTGTACTCTCCCAACATCGGGAATATGTTTCCTGCCTCTAGCATGTCCAATCCCTTAATAATCTTATATGTTTAAGATTCCCTCGCATCCTTCTAAATTCCAGTATATACAAGCCCAGTCGCACCATTCTTTCAACATATGACAGTCCTGCCACCCCGGGAATTAACCTCGTGAACCTACACTGCATTCCCTCAATAGCAAGAATGTCCTTTCTCAAATTTGGAGACCAAAATTCTCCAGTTGCGGTCTCACCAGGGCCCTGTACAACTGCAGTAGGACCTCCTTGCTCATAAACTCAAATCTTCTCGCAATGAAGGCCAACATGCCATTAGCTTTCTTCACTGCCTGCTGTACCTGCATGCTTACTTTCAGTGACTGATGTACAAGCACACCCAGGTCTCATTGCACCTCCATTTTTGCTAATCTGGCACCATTCAGATAATAATCTGCCTTCCTGTTCTTCCCACCAAAGTGGATAACCTCACATTTATCCACATTATACTGCATCTGCCATGCATCTGCCCACTCACCTAACCCATCCAAATCAACCTGCAGCCTCATAGCATCCCATGGCAGCTCACACTGCCATCCAGCTTTGTGTCATCCACAAACTTGGAAATGTTACATTTAATACACTCATCTAAATTGTTAATATATATTATAAATAACTGGGGTCCCAGCACCAAGCCTTGCGACACCCCACTAGTCACTGCCTGCCATTCTGAAAAGGACCCGTTAATTCCTACTCTTTGCTTCCTGTCTGCCAACCCGTTCTCTATCCATTTCAATACCCTACCCCCAATACCATGTGCTCTAATTTTGCACACTAATCTCTTGTGTGGGACCTTGTGAAAGGGGTTTTGAAAGTCCAGATACACCACATCCACTAGCTCTCCCTTATCCATTCTACTTGTTACATCCTCAAATAAATTCCAGAAGATTAGTCAAGCATGATTTCTCCGTCATAAATCCATGCTGACTTTGATCACTATTTTCCAAATGCGCTGCTACTACAAGGGACAAGCATGTGAGAAGTGGCTATGCTGACATCTGTAACGTGGACTCTTATCACCCGTCATCATAGGGTATAGATTTTTTTTTCTGATCTAAAACATTGGGTACTGCCTGATGACTGTAGACTATTCTTGGCCATTCATTCCAAACTAATGAGAAGTTACTCAAACTACAGCAACTCCACTGCCAACCAACGTTACGTAAACCGTAGTAATCAAAGGCAGTACGTGGCATTTCAACTCCCTTTCCCATTTTCATGTCTACCTCTCCGCCGCCACCCAACATCTATCCAAGGGGACCTCTTATCCCTACCTTGCTTATAGACCCGCCCATCTGTTTCTATCTTCCCATCATCCCTCGCTTAGCTGGTTTCAATATCAGCTTTTAGCCTCTGTCTCTACCTTCTCCAAATCTGTCCTCCCATCAACCTGGCTCCAACTTTGTTTGTTTTCTCTTTTTCATTTATCACCCACCAGCCTCTATCTCAACTCAATAAATGAGCTGTTGGAGGTACTTAGCAGGTCAGGTAGCATTTGTGGAAGTAACGTCATGGTTTCGGATCAAGACCTTACAGAAGGGCCTCAAGCCGAGATGTCAACCATCCCTTTGCTTTCACAGATATTGCTTGGCTTGCCGAGTTCCTTGAAAGTTGGCCTTGTATTCTGTTCTGTGCCATGGGAAGGGATTTGCAAGCAGACAAAAGAATGCACTCAAAACCTGCTCCTATAAATGTAAAGGAAGGAATTGCAGTTGTTGTTATCGAAAACCTCATGGTCATGCATTGGGAGCTCATAGAAGCCCTGTGTAAGGAATGGCTGGCCTTGTTTATGCCCACCAGCCCATCCCTACAGCCACAAACTGCTCCACCCACATAAGTCTGCAGTTCCCACAATGGTCTCATTGGCCACCTGAGAATGAACAAAACCAGAGTGGAAGATTGACATGTTTAATCTCAAGGAATGTCCTGAGGACTACACTGTTAACCAGTTGGATCTTGCACTGTGGAATGTCCACTCTCATCCTTTAAAACCCTTCATCAATTCCACCTTTAGTTCAGCACATAGTTTGATTTACACCACATCAGCCATGCTGTACAAATCATAATTGTTTTTACTATTAATTTTGAATGCCTAAATGCATCAACTTTAATTATAAAATCAAATATAAAGCATGCTATGTGATTAAAAACAATAGAGTTAATATTAGCAATTACCACTTTAATATCCATATGTAATTATTTTTTTAATTTCATAAACGGGCTTGAATGTATTTTGGATGTATTTTAATTTCCGTTTTAATTTGGAAAGCATGATTTGGATAGGTTTGTATAGTAGGTTTTTTGTAGTTTTCTTTTCTGAAATGTGTGTGCAAAAGTGTTTTTAATATTGAAGAGGTGGATTGGGTTCCATCCTTGCATGAAGACTGTCCTTTCCCCTTGTGGCATGTATTATTTTGTATTGTTCTGCACTTACACATATTCCTTGCAATTTTGGGCGCGTTGTTTTCCTGACGGTATTACAGTCACAGTCACAGAGGCCGACGTCAGAAGATCCTTCAGGAGGGTGAACCCTTGGAAAGCGCCTGGACCTGATGGTATACCCGGTCGAGTTCTCAAAACCTGTGCAGACCAACTGGCTGGAGTTTTTGTGGACATTTTCAACCTCTCACCTCCGAGGTCTGAGTTTCCCACCTGCTTTAAGAGGGCATCAATAATACCAGTGCCTAAGAAGAGTAATGCCCTTGTCCCACTTAAACGATTTTTTAGGTGACTACAGGTGACTTGGCTGTCGCCACATGGTCGCCGTGTCGCCTGTATGGTCTCCTCAGTCGCCCAAAGAGTCGTACATTTTTTCTGGTCGCCACTGGATTTTGAAATGTTGACGCCAACGATCGTAGCCTGACGTAGGTTGTCGCCAGGATGACGTAGGTTGTCGCCAGGTGACGTAGGTTGTTGCCGGTGCTGACTTTGGTGAATTTCATTGGTGACTATCTACGTCAACCTACGTCAACCGATGACAGGTACCGGCGACTGAATTGTCTTAAGTTGTCTTCAGTTGTCGTCGACAGGGTCGTATCTTGTTGTACCTTGCCGCGGGTGGACGTAGGTTTGCGTAGGTGTGGTCGTAGGTGGACGTCCCAATGGGTCGCCGGTTGTCGGTAACTTGCCGTAGCTTGACGTTGACTAGGTGGTAGGTTGTTGTAGACATTATCACAGACATTGCCCTAGGTCCAGTCGCTGTTTTTTTGACAACCTGCTACGACTATGGCTGTCGCCGAAAAAATTGCCTAAGTGGGACAGGCCCATAAGGTGACGTGCCTCAACGACTATCAACCAGTGGACTAAGATTTGAGGTGATGAAGTGCTTTGAGAGGTTGGTGATGGTGCATATCAACTCCTACCTCAACAAGAACTTCGACCCACTACAATTCGCCTACCGCCACAACAGGTCAAAGGAGGATGCGCTCTCATTGGCTCTCCACTCCACATTGGACCACTTGGACAATAAAATCACTTACGTCAGGCTGTTGCTTATAGACTACAGCTCGGCGTTCAAAGTGCGAACGCCATCATCGAGTTCGCCGACGACACCACTGTTGTTGGACGAATTACAGATGGTGATGAGTCAGAGTATAGAAGTGAGATCGATCGACTGACCAAATGGTGCCAGCACAACAACCTGGCTCTCAATGTCAGTAAAAAAAACAAGGAACTCATTGTGGATTTTTGGAAGAGGGAGGATGAGGACCCACAATCCTGTTTATATCAATGGGCCGATGGTGGAGTGAGTCAAAAACTTCAAATTCCTGGCCATGCATATTTCTGAAGAACTTTCCTGGACCCAGCACACTGATGCAATTATAAAGAAAGCACATCAGCGCCTCTACTTCCTGAGAAGATTACGGAGATTCGGTATGTCAAAGTGGATTCTCTTGAACTTCTACAGGTGCACAGTAGAGAGCATACTGACTGGTTGCATCATGGCCTGGTTCGGCAACTTGAATGTCCAGGAGCGGAAAAGACTGCAAAAAGTTGTGAACACTGTCCAGTCCATCACCAGCTCTGACCACCCCGCCATCGAAGGGATTTATCAAAGTCACTGCCACAAAAAGGCAGCCAACATCATCAGAGACCCACATCATCCTGGCCACACACTCATTTCACCATTGCCATCGGGAAAAAGGTACAGGAGTCTGAAAACTGTAACGTCCAGGTTCAGGAACAGCTTCTTCCCTTCAGCCACCAGGCTATTAAACATGACAACAAATAAGCTCTGTACTACAATAGACTGTTATTATTATTGAACTATAATTGTTTGTTTATTGTGTATGTGTGTATGTTTATATATACACACTGAATTTTTTTTCTCCCGTTAAGTACTATGTTTACATATCCTGTTGTGCTGCAGCAAGTAAGAATTTCATTGTTCTATCTGGGACATATTGTAGCGGCACCTGCTGGTGCTCGCAGGTAGTCGAACCCTGCGGTCGGGTGCCTCGGTCATGTGACACTGGGAGGGGTTGCGTTTTCGTGCACTTTCTGGGCGATGCCCCTTCAGTCGCTCTAGACCACTGTTGTGGCTGGATCAGTTTTGTTGGTTGTATGTTTTCCAGCCAGCAGCTGCGGGCTCCAGAGTGCAAATGCAGCGCTTTGGACCGAGAGCTCCTAGCACTTTCAGGTATTTCCTCGAGGGCCGCACGTTCACCGCGTTCATGGACCACAAACCCCTTACTTTCGACCTCAGTAAGATCGCGGATCTGTGGTCCGCCTGACAGCAACGGCACCTTGCCTATGTCTCTGAATTCACATCAGATATCCGTCACGTAGCTGGGAAGCTTAACGTTGTAGCCGACGCCTTGTCCCGACCCGCCATTCCCTCCGTTTCGGCCCTGGACCACGGCGTAGACTACGGCGAGCTGGCAGCAGCTCAGCAGGCTGATGCCAGTATGGCAGACTACCGCACCGCCGGCACTGGCCTTCGGCTTGCAGAGATTCCTTGCGGCGCGGCAGGTGTCATGGTCCTGTGCGACGTCTCCACAGGACGGGCTCGCCCAATCATCCCCGTCAGTTGGAGACGGCGGGTTTTCGACGCGGTTCATGGTTTGGCCCACCCGTCCATACGTGCGACGTCCGCCCTGTTGGCCGCCAAGTTCGTCTGGCATGGACTCCGTAAGCAGGTGGCTGCCTGGGCCCGCGCCTGCATCCCGTGCCAGACCTCCAAGGTCCAGCGACACGTACGACCTCCGGTGCAGGATTTTGCTGTCCCTGAGGGCAGGTTACTGCACGTGCATGTGGACCTCGTCAGTCCCTTGCCACATTCTCGAGGCACCACGCACCTGCTCACCATTGTGGACCATTTCACGAGGTGGCCGGAGGCGATTCCACTTTCCGATACCTCCTCCGAGGCTTGCGCCCGGGCTATGGCGGCCCACTGGATCGCCCGTTTCGGGGTGCCATGCGACATCACCACGGACCATGGGGCCCGGTTCACCTCTTCCTTGTGGTCGGCCCTGGCACAGCTCTACGGCTCCCGGCTGCACCAGACGATCGCCTATCACCCGCAGGCTAACGGGCTGGTCGAAAGGTTCCATCGGCACCTTAAGTCGGCGCTGAAGGCCCAGCTTACGGGTCCGGACTGGGTGGACCAGCTGCCCTGGGTCCTCCTTGGTATCCATACCACGCCTAAGGAGTATTTGGCTGCTTCCTCGGCTGAGCTCGTGTATTTCAGCCTTACGCGTGCCTGGGGATTTCCTGCCTGCCGCCCATGGTCAGGAGGTTTCGACCCCATCGTTGCTGGCCAGCCTTCGTGAACGGGTGCGCATGTTGGCTCCTGTTCCCACTTCCAGGCGTGGGTCATCCACGGTGCAAGTGCCCACGGTGTTACAACAGTGTGCCTATGTTTTCATCCGGAGGGACGATCACCGCTCGCCACTGCAGCGGGTCTATTAAGGGCCTTTTCGGTTGCTGCGGGCCGGAGTCGCCACGTTCACGTTGGATGTGGGTGGCTGGCAGGAGTTTGTCTCCATCGGCCGGCTCAAGCCCGCCCACATGGATGGGGACAAGCCCGTGGTCGTTGCTCCACCGCGACGTAGGGGTCATCTGCCGGCTGTTCCGCCCATGCTGAGCACATCTGTTTTCTGCTTTGTTCCGCCAGCCCCCATTGTTACGACTGTCCCACTTTCGCGGCCCTCGCGTCCTACCGGCCCTGTTTTGCCGGCCCCTACTGTTACACCCGCCCCGCTTGCGAGAACCATGCATTCCGGACGTATCATCCAGGTCCCTGGTTGATTCCGTACCTCAGGTTCTGGGGGGGGCCATGTAGCGGCACCTGCTGGTGCTCGCAGGTAGTCGAACCCTGCGGTCAGGTGCCTCGGGCATGTGACACTGGGAGGGGTTGCGTTTTCGCGCGCTTTCTGGGCGATGCTCTTTCAGTCGCTCTAGACCACCGTTGTGGCTGGATCCGTTTTGTTGGTTGTGTGAGACCCATCGTTAGTTTAAACGTTTTACGAATAAAACTTAATTTAAATGATCGACTCGTCTCTATCCGTCAAAATATGACAATAAAACACTCTTGACTCTTGCATTTCTTTCAACTGCTGAGTAAATTCAGCTGTTGTATTCAGCTGCCATGAGACAACTTAACAACTGTTTTCTATTATTCAATGTTAAGATAAATACTGATGTCCCTATTCTTTAGTGAAAATGTGTCTGCATTCCAAAGCTAATATTTCTTTCCTGAGTTTTGATTTCTGACTTGACAGGGTGGTCCTATGAGAGGAGTTTGGTTGGAGGTGATGACATTGCCCTGTGGTATGAATGGAAATCTAATTGAGAAGATTCAATATGGAATTACATGAAAACTGGGCATTGATTTGCAAGGTGAGACCAAATATCATGTCAGGAAGTCAGTGACAAAACTGCACATAGGAGGTAAAAGAATTATTTCCTTCACGTGGAAATTACAAACTAAATGGCACTTGCACAGATTTAAGGGTGTTGCAAGAAACTGACAGATGAAGTATAATGGGAAAAATGTAAGGCTTTCACTTTGGAAGGAAGAACGAAAAAATAAATTATTATTTAAATGGAGTGAGACTATAAAATGTTGCAGGTTCAGGAAGTAATTAGGAAGGCCAATTCTGTAAGGGATCTAAAAGCAAGGAGTTTTGATGCAAATTCACCAGTTGCTGGAGGCACAGGAAACTGCAAATGCTGAAATCTTGAGCAAAATAAAAACAAACTGTTGGAGGTACTCAGCGGGTCAGGCAGCATCTGTGCGGCAAAGGGGTAGACTATGTTTTAGGTCAGGTCTGAGTCTGAAGAAGGGTACCGACCTGAACCGCTGCCTTTCCATTCCCTCTGCAGATCCCTCTGCTGAGTTCCTCCAGCAATTTGGTATTTACTAGTGGCTGGTCACATTGCACCTAGAGATACTCTAACAGTTTTGATTTCTATATTTGAGGAATGATTTACTTGCATTGAGGAAGTGTACAGAAGGTATTAATTGGAGTAGAGAAGAGAGGTGATCTAATTAACCTGTTCAGTGCCACCCCGAATATGCTTGGGTCATGGCCAATAGTGAAAAATAAAACAGTGAACAGATTAAAACATATTAGTTGTAGGAAGTAACTACAGATGCGGGACAGGCGGCATCTCTGGAGAGAAGAATGTGTGACGTTTCGGGTCGAGACCCTTCTTCAGATATTAGATTCTGAGGGGGATTGACAGGATGGATGCTGAGAGGATGTTTCCACAGTAGGGGACAAAGGGTCATAATTTTGGTCGGTCACGGTGGCGCAGCGGTAGAGTTACTACCTTACAATGAATGCAGCACTGGAGACCCGGGTTCGATCGCGACCACGGGTGCTATCTGTACGGAGTTTGTACGTTCTCCCCTTGACCTGCATAGGTTTTCTCCGAGATCTTCGGTTTCCTCCCACACTCCAAAGACGTACAGGTTTGTAGGTTAATTGGCTTGGTAAATATAAAAAATTGTCCCTAGTGGGTGTAGGATAGTGCTACTGTGTGGGGATCGCAAATCGGCGCGGACCCGGTGCTGTATCTCTAAACTAAACTAAACTAATTTCAGGAAATGGGTGAAAAAAGATGAAAAAGAGTTGGGCTTTCTTCTGTGAGAGGCCTCACTCCAAGGAGCAGCAGAGGCAGTTATTGAATAGATTCAAGACGAAGATTGCTAGACAATTAAAATACAATGGAGTCAATGGAAATGATGAAAGCATGGAAAGTAGTGTGAGGCCAAAACTGGTTCAGTCATATTTCTGTGTTCCTGCTGCTCCTGTTTCTTATGTTCTGATATCTTTAAGTAGGAATTGCCATAATCTTGGGCTGAACTGGGGTAATTTCCCAACAGGTTCATCAGAAAGATCTTATGAAAGCTAATTCACCAGAAAAATTAACTTATTTTTATTCTCTCCATGGATGCTCCCTGACTTGCTGAGTATTTTAAGCATATTTTCATTTCAGTTTTTAGCATTCGTTAGTGCTGGTGAAACTCTTCCCAATATAAAGGTGTTGGTCTGCAGCTTGTGGACTGCGGTAGATCGAGTGTTCATGTGGGTTGGTTTATTACAGGATGAGGAGCCTGTCTCTACCTACTTCAAACTGTGGGTCCCACACCCGCCTCTTCCTGTGGAGAAAGATTTTCTGTAATACTCCTTCCTCCTCCCACCCATTACATTAAATGACATCACCAACTATTCATCCTTCCTATTAATCACCTTGGAGATTTTTATGCACCCGATTACATTTCATGTCAGTGTCCTATGTTTGAAATAAAATAATCACAACTCATTAATTCTTTCCTCATAACTAAACTTCCCCATCTGTGGAAACATTCTCTTAAAACACCCCAGATTGTTCTCCATTGCTGTTACCTTCTCCAGTAATGTGCTGACTTTATGCACTAATCCAACTTTGTCCTGCTTCATACTGTACAAGAATAATAACCTTTAGCCGGTTACATTCTATATTAGCCAAAAAAGAACACCATCTTTTTGTCTACTTATTAACCATCTATCAGTAATAATGCCTTCAAAGATCTCTCTATGTTTTTAGTATCCCACCATTAACTATTTATTCCCTTGACTAATTGTTCTCTTCAAATACATTACAGTATTTCTCCAGATTGAATCCTATTTGTCACTGTTTGGCCTGGTTGACCAATTCAACAAAAAACTATTTCTGTTACCCACAACTTTTTTCCTCACTGTCAAGCACAACACAAACTATTGCATCATCTACACACTTCATAAATGTGGCCCCTATGTTTGTATCTAACACAACATTGATGAACATCATACAAAACAAAGACCTGGCAGTGAGCCCTTCAGAGTACCAAAGCTAACAGCTTCACTGTCACATAAACAACTCTCAAGTATTATCCAATCTTCCCACCACTCGGCCAATCTCGGCTCCAACTTGTTTCTTTCCCTGGGGTCTCATCACCTTTCATTTCTCAGATCAGTTTGCCAAGTGCATCTTTGTCAGATGCCTGAAGCTAGAAAACTTCATGAAACTGTGGCTATGTTTACTGCAATATCCTCGGTTGAAATACCAATCTAAAGAATATGGCAAGTGAAACAAAAAAACAAGTTATTAAATTATCTATTGGACATTACATTGATTTTGGATTTTCATGTCTGGGTAACATTATTTTATTTTTTTCATATACAAAAATCACATAGCTGTGGTTTATCACAGGTCCTTTCTTTAAAAAAAAATGTCATATAGAGTGTTGCAATTTGATGGCTTGGCCTTTTCATGAAAGCTGCACTGATTGGGTTTTCGCTATAGCAGTGATGAATGAAGACTCCGGCTAAATACATCAGCATACATCAGTATACATCAGCATACATCAGTATACATCAGTATACATCAGCATACATCAGTATACATCAGTGAGGATCAGCTGGGAGGATAAACGCACCAACATCAGCGTTTTGGAGGAAGCCAACATGACCAGCATCACCACCACAATAATGCAGCACCAACTTCGATGGACTGGCCATGTCATCCGCATGTCCAACACACGTCTCCCTAAACAGATCCTGTACTCTCAATTGAAGGAAGCTCGGCGAGCACCCAGCGGGCCAAAGAAACGCTTCAAGGACAACATCAAGAACAGTCTGAAGAAATTCCACATCACATCGAGTAACTGGGAGCACATTGCACTGGACAGGCGCTCCTGGAGGAAATCCGTGCAGGAAGGAGCTGCACGTCACAAAATGGAACTACGCCATGTTGCAGGAACAAAGCAACAGCACCGTAAGGAGAGAGCGAAGGGGGCCCGATGACTACCAACCACCGCCAGTCTCCACTGACCACGTTGCACCAAGGTGTGTGGATCGCGGATTGGCCTCTACAGACATCTGCAGACCTGCAAGTAGACGAGGAGAGGACAGTCATATTTGTTTCGAGTGACCGCCGATGATGATGCCTGATTGCGTTTTCGCTGAATAGCAGTGATGAATGAAGACTCCGGCTAAATACATGAGAGAATGGATGGTCCAAGTATTTTTTTACATGCTAAAAAAAAGGA
The DNA here is from genome assembly GCA_038087875.1 of Malacoraja senta. Classification (NCBI taxonomy): domain Eukaryota; kingdom Metazoa; phylum Chordata; class Chondrichthyes; order Rajiformes; family Rajidae; genus Malacoraja; species Malacoraja senta. The sequence goes on from CM075977.1 coordinate 123,104,106, forward strand.
GAGCACCAGGAGAAACTCAGCAAGTCAGGCAGTATCTGTGGAGGGAAATAGACAATCGCCGTTTCAGCTCATCACCCTGCATCTCGACTGAAAGACTATAAAGAGGTGCAAGGGAGAAGGGGGCAATTGCTAACAAGTGATTGGTGATTGCAGGACCAGAGGGGTTGATTAGCAGCTAACAGTCAGGTGGACAGGGAAGGTTGGGGACAGCAACAGGAGTTGGGCGTGATAGGTGGAGACAACAATGAGGTACAGTATCTGAAAGGAAAATGATGGTGATGAATAAAACAATGAGGAATGGGGTCAGATGGGACCAACGGAGGGAGGGAATGGTTGATCAGTGGGGGGGATCCAGTGGATAATGGGAGCTGGTGGTTGATAATGTGTTAACAAAGGGTATGTGTGAGAGGACCAGGGTGGTGGGGGAGAGAAATAAAAGAACAGAAGGGATGTCGGTTACCTGAAATTGGAAAATGTCGATGTTCATGCCATTGGGTTGTAGACTACCGAGGAGTATTATGAAGTGCTGTTCCACTAGTCTGCGTTTGGTGACACATTAGCAATGGTAGTCATCGAGGATAGATAGGACTGTGGGAACGGGAAAGAGATTTAAAATAGCTGGCAACCGGGAGCTCCAGGTGGCCATTGTTGGCAGAGCACAGGTGCTTGGCAAAGTGATCGCCCAGCCTGTGTTTGTCTCACTAATGTAGAGGAGGTCTTCCTCCACTGCATGGATGACTGTATCGGTGCTGCCTCTTGCACCAATGCAGAACTCGTCAATATCATCAAGTTCGCCGCTAATTTCCACACCGTCCTCAAATTCACTTGGACCTTTTCCGACACCTCTCAACCTTTGCATGATATCTCTATCATCGAACTATCCACTGATATCTTCCACAAACCTGCAGCTACCTAAACGGCACCGCCTCCCACCCTGCCTCTTGTAAGGATACCATCCCTTCAGTTTCTCCATCTTCACCATGTTCACGAAGCTTTCCTCTCTGGAACATCTCAAATGTCCTTCGTGTTCAGGTTGATGAAACCCTCACCTGTATCTCCTCGATAGCCTACACCTCCTCTCACTTCACCTCCTTCCAGGCAGAGCATGGGTTAGTTCCTACCTTTTACACCAGCAGTCTCGGTATCCAGCATATCATTCTTTGATATTTCCACCAGCTACAACACAATCTTTCCACAAGTCACATCTCCCCCTCCCCATTCCTTTCAGTTTTCTGTGACTCCCCATTCATCCCCTGAACCCTTTAAAATGGCTAAACCTTTTCTATGCTTTCATTCCAGATGAAAGCTTTTGACCCAAAATGTGGATAGTCCATTTACCCTATAGATGACCTGTTGGGTTCCTCCAGCAGCTCTCCTCATTTTGATACTGATTCCAGCATCTGCATCTATTTGTGCCTTGATTTTTAATGCAGATAGCCATTAGGCAACAGCATTAAAAAGACATAACGTTTGACAGAACTGGGTTAAAATAGAGTAGTGATTTTCTAGCAGTTAATTCATTGTTAAATCCTTTCATAGGCAATGATTCTGAAGAACACTTACTAAGAGTTTTCGTTCTGTCTGATAGTTGGTTGACACTAAATTTTTGATTGTCAAGAATTTTTATGACCATGTTTTGTTCAAATGTCCAAAAGCCACAAATCTTCATGTACATTTTTTTAATGTCACAATTAATGCTTTCAAATACAATTGTAATAAAATGTTCTTAAAACACTATACAAATATTGGCAGGAACCATGTAATTATTTTGGCTCCCTCAAACAAATGTTAAGCCACCAATTTCCTATAAGAAAACATAATTTATGGAAGATCCTTGACCCTAGATGTGATTAGCTGAGTGATCCCTCGCCAGAACCTAGAAGGGAAATTAAATGTAGAAAAGAGAATTATTACCTTTCACTACATTCGTTAAGTTGAATATCCAGTGAAAAGGCATTTCTCTGCACCCTTAGCTACCCTTTCAGGCAAATAAGTAACTTTGGCTACATTGAAACAGAGCTTCTCTTCAGAAATGCTCCACTGATCGTAAAACACTTGGAGACAATCTCAAGCTGAGAAAGATAGCACATGAATGCTAATCCTTTTTTTTATAGAATTGAAAGGATATTCCAAAATAATTGAAGATTTCAAGAACAAAATGAGAGCAAGTTTATCTGGATTACTCAACAAATCTAGATGATTCAAAACCATGCCTTGCTCCATTTGACAAATAATATTACCAGCACAATTTACAATTCTGAGGCGTCACACCAAATTCAATTAGGTGTACACTATAACAAAAGTTCAACACAAGGAAACAAGTCCAGAGGACAAGTGATTTATGTGTTACACTGTTTCGTGATTGCTGTGGAATAAAAAAAATCAACTGCTCAAATGAGATCAATATCATGGTCCAACTGCCATGAGGATTCTAGGAATGGAAGAAAGAATGGATACAAGGAAAAAACACACAACACATTTACCCATGCACAAGCATTTTCCAAATTATAATTTACTACGAAAATAAAAGGCAGTTACTTATAAAACTAAAAAGTATGCTAAATGAAATAGAGACACAGGAGATTGCAGATGCTGAAATCCAGAACAACAACAAAAAGCTGCTGGGGGTACTCAGTTGGTCATGTAGCATCTAACAAGGGAAATGGACCATTCAGATGAAGGGTCTCATCCCAAAAGAGGAATCATCCATTTGGAATGCACTGCCAAGGGTGGTGGTGGAGGCCGATGCGTGAGGGACATTTCAGAAACTTTTAGATTGGAACATGGATACGCAGGGATTGTAGGAATATGGATCATGTGTAGGGGAGATTGATTTAACTCAGCATCACATTTCGCATGGACGTTGTGGGCCGAAGGGCCTGTTTCTGTGCTATACTATTATATATTCAATTCTGTTCCCTCCACAGATACTGTCTTGACCAGCTTATTTCCTCCAGCAGTTTCTGTCGTCAAGTTGAGGTTTTTGTACCATAGTGAAAACCTGCAACTTGAAGTGATGAATGGTCAGATGTGAGGAAAAGAAAGCTGGATCAAAACAGTATGACACTGACTCAAATAGATATGTTGATCATTGTAAATGAAGCGAGCTGGGAACTGATTTATGTGGAGCATAAATTCAGATTTTTAGGGTCAGGCCTTTACCTCTGTTTTATATTCAATGCAAAAGCTGTGTATACCAAACCTTATTATAATCCATACCTAATCCCTTTATACACAGTTATCATTCTGAAGAAGGGTCCGGACTCAAAACATCACCCATCTATGTTCTCCAGTGATACTACCTGACACATTACTCCAGCACTTTGTGTCTCTTTTTTCTGTAAACCAGTAACTGCAGTTCCTTCTATCTACCCTTAAAACACACCATTAAACAGGCTTCCAAAGAATAAATTGTAAGCAGGAGTGAGAGGAAGAGATAAGGAGTAGCCACTGAGAGTCTAAAACATGCTTGCTTCTTCCGCATTAATATTTTTTGACTACATTTATGTTGCCTGACCCAGGCCCTTTGAGGTTCATTGTTTGAAATGCTCTGCAACTGTACTAACTAATGAAGTATGTATAAGCACAGGCTGTACGTAGTCACTGACAGCTTTGAGAAGGACCATGAAATGAGTATTAGACTCTGAACTACTCAGGCCTACTTCCTATTTCAGGTGGGTGAGCTGTAACGCCACAATGCACAACATAATTGGTGAAGAGTCAAGTCAAGAGTTAAGAGCATTTTATTCTTATGTGTAGCAGGAATGGAACAATGAAATTCTTACTTTCTGCCGCTTTCATGAATGCAATAAAAAACAAATAAATATATAATAATCAATAATACAATAAATTAATAAACAGTAATTAGAAGGTAGACACAAACTGCTGGGGTAACTCAGCGGGACAGGCAGCATCTATGGAGAGAAGGAATGGGTGACTTTTTGGGTCGAGACCCTTCTTCAGACTGTTCCTTCTGTCCAGAGATGTTGCCTGTCCCATTGAGTTACTCCAGCATTTGGTGTCTACCAATTTAAACCAGCATATGTCATTCTTTCCTACCTAATAATCAGTAATGTTAGGTATCTGGACATAATAGTGCAAAAGCCAAAGTGGATAACCTCACATTTATCCACATTATACTGCATCTGCCATGCATCTGCCCACTCACCCAACCTATCCAAGTCACCCTGCAGCATCATTGCATCCTCCTCGCAGCTCACACTGCCACCCAGCGTTGTGTCATCCACAAACTTGGAGATGTTACATTTAATAGTAAGATTAAATGAGAACTTACCAGTTTGAAGTTTGATCTTTATTTTATGAGGAGTTACGATGAGGAACTACGTGAAGAAGACCCTGTCCAGCCGCACACGCATCAATCTTCAAAGCAGCGGTGTGAAATCACAGATAATAATTACTGAAGTATGATAGTAAGATACGTGAAGACTAGAACTACCAGTTGACCTTCATGAGGGGTGGGAGCGGAGGGCACGTAGTCCCTCATCGTAACTCCTCATAAAATAAAGATCAAACTTCAAACTGGTAAGTTCTCGTTTAATCTTACTATTTTACTTCGGAGTCACGTGAGTGACTACGTGAAGATTTTATAGCTCTGTGATTTCATGCCGTAGATTCAAATCCAAGCGTCTCACTGCATTGATTGACTCTAAATGAGTAAAGCAATCAACAATGCATAACCACAACATAGATGCAATCAGTTAATGGTTAATTTATCACAACAATAATAACCCTTTTATCACAAGGGGGAACTTAATACTGAATCCAAAACAGCACCACCAAATAACCACAGGTTCTGTAATCTCCTTATGGTAATACTTGTGAAACATCCGTTCACTTGCATATCCTGCGGCCGTGAGGATATGGTCTATTGGGACGTCCAAATCCTTGGCCGCCGAAGTTGATGCCACCCTGGTGGAATGAGATTTAAATTTGTCAGTATCAATACCTGCATCAACCAACACCTGCTTCAGCCATCTTGAAATAGTCTGAACCGACACTTTCTTATGCGTTATTTTATGGCAGATAAAGAATGCTGATTCTGTACCTCTTAAGGTTCTGGTGGCTTTAATGTAACATCGTTAATGTGATACTACACATAGACGTGGATCCGTAGGATATGCTGAAAAACCAACTTACATCCTATGACTCCAGGTCTACTCTGTTTAAGCAAATCATAGACATAGAACGTAATAGCATCTGCTGCTATTTCCATCATGTCTATTAGTAGTTTCTGCAATGTTTGCACTCTCTGTGCTGAAACCAGTGCCCTGAGCATGACTACCTTCATGGTAATTTTGACCAAGGACAGAGCTGCAATAGGAGTCCATTGACAAAGGAGCAATAGCACATCTCTTACATTCCAGATTTCTGTATACCTGGGTCTAGGAGGCTTAGAATTGAAAATTCCCTTCATAAATCTACAGACCAAAGGGTGTGACCCTACAGGATTTTGTTCTGATACCCTCCATAGATATGCAGAGGGGGCACTCCTTGCAGTATTGATCGCACTATAGCTTAAATGCCAATCAAAATAAAGAGTTGACAGAAACTCTAACACGTCTGAGATGTCTGCAGTGTGATACGTAATATTCTGCCTTAAGCAAAAACACCTCCCATTTCCTTATGTTAGAAATGTACTGCTTCTGGGTACTATCCCTCCAGGTTTCCGCAATAACATCCACAGTACGATCTGATAGTCCTCTTCCGAGATATGGCCTCCTTAGAATCTGCAAACCAACAATCCAATACGATCATGTAAAGGATGCGAATCACCAGTTATAGGGTGCACAAAACAGGTTTTCCTCTTTGGGAATAATCATAAGGGGCTTTGTGATCATTTTTAACACTAGAGGGTACCACAGTTGTGTAGGCCAGTCTGGTACCACCAATACTCCTGAAGCGGAGTCCTGTTTGATCTTCTGTATACACTGACTAATGAGGCAAAATGGAGGAAATGCATACAAAAACATTCTACCCCAATGCAGCGAGAAACATCCACCGCTACTGTCCCAGGATCAGGTTCCCATGACACATATTTAGGCAATTGGTGGTTAAGTCTGGATGCAAATAAGTCAATCTCTGGCATCCCGAACCGTGCAACAATTTTATTAAATTTGTCACGATCCAACATCCATTATGTATTGTCATTGAATTTACGTGACCTTGAGTCTGCAACTATGTTGAATCTACCTGGTAGGTAGATTGCCGAAAACCAAATGTTTCTGGTAAAACACCAGGTCCAGATCACGTTTGCCAATCTATCACAAGATTCTGACTTGATACCACCCAAATGATTAACATACGTTACTGTTCCGTAGTGTTGTCAATCTGTACCTGAACATGCAAATTTTCCATATTAGAGCAATAAGCTTTAGGCCCATAAAATGTTCCTAAAAGCTCTCAGTAAATGATCCCTTGTTCTTGGATCAAAGTTACTTTCTCCACATTCCATCTACCTCCACAGCTGCAAATAGTATTAGTAGCACCCCAACCTAGAGCACTTAAATCAGTCTGTAGAATAATGGAAGGTGTTTCAACCAGAATCTCTCTGGAAGCATTTGAGACACTCATGATCCACCATAGTGTTTCAGTAATAGCTGCAACTGGCAATTGCATGGACCTGTCAAAATGCTCTGAATGTATCCTCAATGCCTGTACCTATGCTCGCTGTAAATGCTGATAATGCAGCGGTCCAAACTGTACAGCCGGAAATGAAGCAATTAGTTTGCCAAGCAAGCTTGCTACTTGCCTAATTGAGGGTTGGTGCTGTGTAATGAGCTTAATACAACCTTCAATTAACTGCAGCCTTTATCCTTGGGCGGAGTCACTACCATGTGTTCTGAATTAATAGTGAAACCCAAGTAATCAATTACTGTGCTTGGTAATAGTTTGGACTTCTCTGTATGGATAATAAATCCCAGCCTCTCGAAAGTGAGCTTGATTCTTGACACTGATGCTTCTGTTGTAGCCCGAGTGTCTCCCACAATCAGAATATATCCAAATAGGCCATTACCAAATGGCCCTGAGCTCTTAGTAGTGCTAAGATTGGTTTTAACAATTTGGTAAATAGTCTCAGAGCTGAGGTTAAACCATAAGGCAATGCTTTAAATTGCCATAATTGACTCATCCAGCTAAATTTTAAATATCTTTGATCATTACCATGCACAGCCACACAGTAATATGCATCTTGAAGAACTATATATAGCATTTTCTTGAAATTAGCTGTATAGCATTGGCAAATGTCTCCATTTTTAAATCCTTTTATACTGTACAAAAGGGTTAAGACTTGTCAGATCTAGAATAATTCTACACCCACCATCCTTTTTTGCTCTAAGAAAATACTTGACACAAATTGGTGGTGTTGGTGAACTGACTTCTCAATTACCCCTTTTTTACATAATATTTCAAGCTCTGCCTGAATCTGCATATTCTCTTCTTTTGAGAAATTACGTGTCCGGTTTGAAATATGCTGAGTAGGAGGATCCAAATATGGGTAGAATTCAATTCAAAACCCCACAATACTGTACAGTATAAATGCATCAGATTGCCATTATTTTAGGAAGAATTGTAATCTTCCTCCAACTTGTAAGTGTGAAACATTAATATGTCTCTTACAGGACCAGACCCACCTACCTCGGGGTTTGCCGATGGCAATTGTTGTCCCCTGCTCTTAATGGGAATACTGTAACCTCCACGTGCTCCAGGAGCAGTACGCCAATAATGCATATATGGGAAGGACCGATTTGATCCTTCACTGGCCCCAGTCACCACACGTCGGTAGGGAAACTGACTTTGAATTGATCTGCCAAGCACCGGTGGTTTCATCATCCCCACAGTTTTAACTTCTTCATTGCGGTCTTTTACCCTTTTGGCTACATTCTCTCCAAAAAACAGATTAGGCAATTGAATATTAGATGGTTTACAGAGCCCTGCAAACTTAGGGTGTATGTTAGGTCTTATAGCACTTTTACAAATACAGTTTATTTCAAAGTGCGCACTACACATGAGTGCTAAGGCAACCTTGTTGTGATGCAGACATGTGCTCTCCATCCAAGCCTCTGGCCAAAGCCGTAATGCCTGACCCCAGCAATTTCAACACCCGCTATAATTTCATTTCTTGTGTGTGTACTGCAATGCCCGAATAGCCCCATATTACATTATTCACCGCTGGGACTGCTAACAGCGCGCAATTCTGCGGGTTTCATATTTTTTGACAGTCTCATCCATGGTCAGGACCTGGAGCTGATGGGAAAGCAAGTAATTTATTGTCATTGCTAATTTATCTACCAATGGTTCCCCTGATAGTCTGGGAACGGCAAATTTTATTTTGTGCCAGACCTGGTATTTTAGGCTCTGTTATTGGGCTCTGGTCCTCATATGATTCGTCATCTGAATCTTGCTGCCTGTAAAATAATCCTCCTCATGGAGGGGGCGAACTGGCATCCTGCTTCAGGTGTTTCTAGCGCTGGCTCTCCCATAGGCCTACGCATAATAAACCCTTTTTCAGGTGCTGCTGGCGCTGGCTCTCCTGTAGGCCAACGCATAAAATGCCCTTATTCAGGCATTGCCGACGCTGGCTCTCTTGTAGGCCAACGCTGAGCCGGACCTTCCCCAGGCACTCCCTGCGCTGGCTCTCCCGTAGGCCAACGCGGACCCGAGTAGACAAAATGTCTGCCTGAGGCGGGGGAACCTCCGGTCTGACTCCTCAGAGTCTGCTGGCCGCACGGACTTTTGCCTGGCCTTGCGCCCTAATGGCGCTGCAACGGTACTTCTTTTAACCATTTCTATAGTCGATGGCCTCGCTGCCACCGACTCCTCAAGCGGGCGCCCGCTACTCGCAGACCCGCGGTCTTCTCGAGTTTATCTGCGGTACGCCTCCCTTACGTCCTTTCTCCATTCTAACGTGTTGTCTCACAACTACAAGTTTCTCTGAAGAAAGCGACCTGAAAGCAAAAGTAAACCACTTACCTTCAGGCTTTTTACTTACCGTTTGGAGGAGCTCTGCTCCTCCACACACGGTCGCTGCGCTATGCGTCTGGCGATATGACGCGTGTGCGGCTGGACGGGGTCTTCTTCACATAGTCATTCACGTGACTCCGAAGTAAAATTTGTTTGTCTAAATCGTTAATATATATTGTACATAACTGGGCTCCCAGCACTGAGCCTTGCGGCACCCCACTAGTCACTGCCTGCCATTCTGAAAAGGACGCGTTAATTCCTACTCTTTGCTTCCTGTCTGCCAACCAGCTCTCTATCGAAGTCAAAATCCTACCCCAATACCATGTGCTCTAATTTTGCACACTAATCTCTTGTGTGGGTCCTTGTCAAAGGCTTTTTGAAAGTCCAGATACACCACATCCACTGGCTCTCTCTTATCCATTCTACGTCCACCCGCGACAAGCTATGACAAGCAACTACCCTGTCGGCGGCAACTGAAGACAACTGAAGACAATTCAGTTGCCGGTACCTGTCGCCAGTTGATGTAGGTTGACGTAGGTAGTCGCCAATGGAATTCATCGACAACCAACGTCACCTGGCGACAACCTGCGTCATCCTGGCGACAACCTACGACAGCACCTACGACAGGAGAAGACAAGCTACAGTACAAGCCCACAGTCGCTGAAACGTTTTGAACATTTCAAAATCCATTGGTGATCAGAAAAATATCACGACTCTTTAGGCGACTTGACGAGACTACTCACGACCATACAGGCGTCACCCCGCAACCATATGAAAACAGCCTAGTCGCCTGTAGTCTCTGAAAAAAATCGCCTAAGTGGGACAGGCCCTTTAGACCACTCCTCCCCAGATACTTTCCCCTGCAACTGCAGTAGATGTAACACCTGCCCCTGTACCTCCTCCCTCACATCCATCCAGGGATCCCAGCAGTCCTTCCAGTTGAGTCAGATGTTCACGTATACCTCCTCTGACATCTACCATATTTGGTGCTTCCGATGTGGCCTCATTTACATTTGTGAGACCAAACGTAGACTGGGCGACCATTTTGCCGAACACTTGCAGTTGGTCTGCCAATGCTTGCTGGACTTCTTGGTGCTAGCCATTTTAATTCTCCTTGCCATTCCCCGACTGACCTTTCTGCCCTGGGTCTCCTCCATAGCCAGAGCGAGGCCACGTGCAAACTGGGGGAACAGCACCTCATATTCCACAAGAGTAGCCAATGGTATGAACATTGAATTCTCTAATTTTCGATTAACTAATCTATGAACATCGCAGCCCATTTCCCCCCTCCCCCTCCCTTGCCCCACTTAAATGCACACCCATTTCTCCCTTTTGCCTTTCCTCCATCTATATTCCTTTCTCTGGCTTCATGTTTCATGTCTCTTCTATCCTTCTTGTTATCTCATACTTTTGTCTTTTCATCTCTGGCCTTTTTGCTAACCATTTGCCAATTGAAGGCTGCCCTCATTTGCATCCATCTATCATTTGCCAGGATTTGTCCCACCTCCACTTCTCTTGGAGCTTTCTATCCCCCTACTAAAATAAGTCCAAAGAAGGGTCCCAACCCGAGCATTGTCTATCCATATTCTCCGGAGATACTGCCTGTTCTGTTGACTTACGAAAGCACTTTGTGCCTTTTTTTGTCAACCAACATCTGTACTTCCTTGTGTCTCCATTTGGATTGATTTCTTTGGCACAAGGACCTCCGTGAAGTTACTGATGAATTCTGTGGGAAGAGTTGCGTAATCATTTAAAAGACACTAAGTGCTGGAGTAACAATGGGTCAGGCAGCATCTGGATAAGTAACGTTTGGATCAGGATCCTTCTTCAGACTGATGGTTAATCTGAAGAAGGGTCCTGAACTGAAACATCATCTGTCCATGTTCTCAGGAGATGCTGCATGACCCGCTGAGTTACTCCAGCATTTTGCGTCTTCTTTTGTAAAACAGAATCTACAGTTCCTTGTTCCGGCTTACTCGTTTAGGTTGGCTATAGAGTCCTTGAATATGGTACTGTGAGACAACAGTTCTACAAGCTGCACTATTGTATCATCATTCAGCATGTTGCTACATTTTATGGACCACGGGTTTAAAGGCCTGTCTCACGAGTCTGCGGTCATTGGTGGTGATACAGGAAGTATCTACCGCTCGTGGACTGCCAGATACCGCGGGTTCGGTCAAACGACCACCGCCGAGGCCGTGCGGCGTTTGTCCCAACACCGCACGGTGCTAAAAAAAAGTCAGCAATGTCCAAAAATAATTTCTTACCGCACAGCCGCCGCCAGTGAGGCACGAGTGCGGCACGGTCACCGCCACAGCCGCCGCCAGTGAGGCACGAGCGCCGTGAGTCGAACTCTCACCGCCACAGCCGCCGCCAGTGAAGCACGAGTGCGGCACGGTCACCGCCACAGCCTCCGCCAGTGAGGCACGTGTGAGGCACGTGTGCAGCACGGGCGCCGCCACAGCGCCGCGATCAGCACTACCGCTGCCAATGCCCCGCTTGTCTTTTATGAAGCAAATTTCTTAAACACCGCAAGCTCGTGGGACCGGCCGTACTGAAATCACTCGGCCCCCGCGCAGCATCCGTGCGGCGCTCCCGCGGCATAGGCTCGGCGCTCTCGCGGTTGACGTGCGGTCCCCTCTTCCGGCGACGCCGCGCTTCACCGCCAATGACCGCAACACCGTGAGACAGAGCCTTTAACATGATGGCTCCATTATATTCTGTATCATTACAGCATGGCTCGGCATGTATGTAGATGAGAGTTAGTAGACTGCTGTAAATCTGCACTGAGGATGCTACCTTTAGAGTGCAATGCAAGATGAGGCAATATCATAAAATAATACGGCATATAAATATATAAATTCAGCCCATTCATATATCTTTTTGCTATGTCTTTGCTACATTTAAGGTGCATGTAAAACACAAACTGATATTGTCACTTTTAGTAAAGGTGCTCTTTCAGTGTCAACAAAACAAAGGAGATTGTGATTGACTTCAGGAAGCGAAGCGGTACACACACTCTAGTCTACATTGATGGCGCCAAAGTAGAGATAGTCAAAGGCTTCAAGTTCCTTAAAATAAATCTCACTAGCAATTTGTCCTGGCCAAGCCACATTGAAGTTATGGCCAAGAAAGCACACCAACACCTCTACTTCTTTAGAAGGCTCAGGAAGTTCAGCATGTCCCCAACAACCCAACATACTCGGGGACCCAGGATCTAGCAGGAGGGAAGAACTGAACGAAATTCACATGTCAGGAAATGGTATTAGGTAAACTGTTGGAACTGAAGATGGAAAAATCCCCAGGGCCTGATAGTCTGCATCCCAGAGTACTCAAGAAGGTGGCCCTAGAAATCGTGGATGCATTGGTGATCATTTTCCAATGTTCTATAGACGCTGGATCAGTTCCTGTGGATTGGAGGGTAGCTTATGTAACCCCACCTTTTAAGAAACGAGAGAGAAAACAGGGAATTATAGACTAGTTAGCCTGACATTGGTAGTGGGGAAGATAGAAACATAGAAACATAGAAATTAGGTGCAGGAGTAGGCCATTCGGCCCTTCGAGCCTGCACCGCCATTCAATATGATCATGGCTGATCATCCAACTCAGTATCCCGTACCTGCCTTCTCTCCATACCCTCTGATCCCTTTAGCCACAAGGGCCACATCTAGCTCCCTCTTAAATATAGCCAATGAACTGGCCTCGACTACCCTCTGTGGCAGAGAGTTCCAGAGATTCACCACTCTCTGTGTGAAAAAAGTTCTTCTCATCTCGGTTTTAAAGGATTTCCCCCTTATCCTTAAGCTGTGACCCCTTGTCCTGGACTTCCCCAACATCGGGAGCAATCTTCCTGCATCTAGCCTGTCCAACCCCTTAAGAATTTTGTAAGTTTCTATAAGATCCCCTCTCAATCTCCTAAATTCTAGAGAGTATAAACCAAGTATATCCAGTCTTTCTTCATAAGACAGTCCTGACATCCCAGGAATCATTCTGGTGAACCTTCTCTGCACTCCCTCTATGGCAATAATGTCCTTCCTCAGATTTGGAGACCAAAACTGTACGCAATACTCCAGGTGTGGTCTCACCAAGACCCTGTACAACTGCAGTAGAACCTCCCTGCTCCTATACTCAAATCCTTTTGCTATGAAAGCTAACATACCATTCGCTTTCTTCACTGCCTGCTGCACCTGCATGCCTACTTTCAATGACTGGTGTACCATGACACCCAGGTCTCGCTGCATCTCCCCTTTTCCTAGTCGGCCACCATTTAGAAAATAGTCTGCTTTCCTGTTTTTGCCACCAAAATGGATAACCTCACATTTATCCACATTATACTGCATCTGCCAAACATTTGCCCACTCACCCAGCCTATCCAAGTCACCTTGCAGTCTCCTAGCATCCTCCTCACAGCTAACACTGCCCCCCAGCTTAGTGTCATCCGCAAACTTGGAGATATTGCCTTCAATTCCCTCATCCAGGTCATTAATATATATTGTAAATAGCTGGGGTCCCAGCACTGAGCCTTGCGGTACCCCACTAGTCACTGCCTGCCATTGTGAAAAGGACCCGTTTACTCCTACTCTTTGCATCCTGTTTGCCAGCCAGTTCTCTATCCACATCAATACTGAACCCCCAATGCCATGTGCTTTAAGTTTGTATACTAATCTCTTATGTGGGACCTTGTCGAAAGCCTTCTGGAAGTCCAGATACACCACATCCACTGGTTCTCCCCTATCCACGCTACTAGTTACATCCTCGAAAAATTCTATAAGATTCGTCAGACATGATTTACCTTTCGTAAATCCATGCTGACTTTGTCCAATGATTTCACCACTTTCCAAATGTGCTGCTATCCCATCTTTAATAACTGACTCTAGCAGTTTCCCCACTACCGATGTTAGACTAACTGGTCTGTAATTCCCCGTTTTCTCTCTCCCTCCCTTCTTAAAAAGTGGGGTTACGTTTGCTACCCGCCAATCCTCAGGAACTACTCCAGAATCTAAAGAATTTTGAAAGATTATTACTAATGCATCCACTATTTCTGGAGCTCCTTCCTTAAGTACTCTGGGATGCAGCCTATCTGGCCCTGGGGATTTATCGGCCTTTAATCCATTCAATTTACCCAAAACCACTTCCCGACTAACCTGGATTTCACTCAATTCCTCCAACTCCTTTGACCCGCGGTCCCCTGCTATTTCCGGCAGATTATTTATGTCTTCCTTAGTGAAGACGGAACCAAAGTAGTTATTCAATTGGTCCGCCATATCCTTGTTCCCCATGATCAACTCACCTGTTTCTGACTGCAAGGGACCTACATTTGTTTTAACTAATCTCTTTCTTTTTACATATTTATAAAAACTTTTGCAGTCAGTTTTTATGTTCCCTGCCAGTTTTCTTTCATAATCTATTTTTCCTTTCCTAATTAAGCCCTTTGTCCTCCTCTGCTGGTCTCTGAATTTCTCCCAGTCCTCTGGTATGCTGCTTTTTCTGGCTAATTTGTACGCATCATCTTTCGCTTTGATACCATCCCTGATTTCCCTTGTTATCCACGGATGCACTACCTTCCCTGATTTATTCTTTTGCCAAACTGGGATGAACAATTTTTGTAGTTCATCCATGCAGTCTTTAAATGTCTTCCATTGCATGTCCACCGTCAACCCTTTTAGAATTAATTGCCAGTCAATCATGGCCAATTCATGTCTCATACCCTCAAAGTTACCTTTCTTTAAGTTCAGAACCATTGTTTCTGAATTAACAATGTCACTCTCCATCCTAATGAAGAACTCAACCATATTATGGTCACTCTTGCCCAAGGGGGCACGCACAACAAGACTGCTAACTAACCCTTCCTCATTACTCAATACCCAGTCTAAAATAGCCTGCTCTCTCGTTGGTTCCTCTACATGTTGATTTAGATAACTATCCCGCATACATTCCAAGAAATCCTCTTCCTCAGCACCCCTGCCAATTTGATTCACCCAATCTATATGTAGATTGAAGTCACCCATTATAACTGTTTTGCCTTTGTCGCACGCATTTCTAATTTCCTGTTTGATGCCATCCCCAACTTCACTACTGCTGCTAGGTGGCCTGTACACAACACCCACCAGCGTTTTGTGCCCCTTAGTGTTTCGCAGCTCTACCCATACCGATTCCACATCCTCCAAGCTAATGTCCTTCCTTTCCACTGCGTTAATCTCCTCTCTAACCAGCAACGCTACCCCACCTCCTTTTCCTTTCTCTCTATTCCTCCTGAATATTGAATATCCCTGGATGTTCAGCTCCCAGCCTTGGTCACCCTGGAGCCATGTCTCCGTGATCCCAACTATATCATAGTCATTAATAGCTATCTGCACATTCAACTCATCCACCTTATTACGAATGCTCCTTGCATTGAGACACAAAGCCTTCAGGCTTGCTTTTACAACACTCTTACCCCTTATACAATTATGTTGAAAAGTGGCCCTTTTTGATTTTTGCCCTGGTTTTGTCTGTCTTCCACTTTTACTTTTCACCTTGCTACCTATTGCTTCTACCCTCATTTTACACTCCTCTGTCTCTACGCTCACACATTTAAGAAACCCTTTCCCTTTAACTCCATCCTCCACTATCCCATTCGACACCCCACCCCCCTTATTCAGGTTAAAACCACCCGTGTAGCAGTGGCAAACCTGCCTGCCAGAATGCTGGTCCCACACCTGTTAAGATGCAATCCGTCCCTTTTGTACAGTTCCCCCTTACCCCAAAACAGATCCCAGTGATCTAAGAATCTAAATCCCTGCCCCGTGCACCAGTTCCTGAGCCACACGTTCAGGTCCCGTATCTCCCTGTTCCTGCTCTCGCCAGCACGAGGAACTGGAAGCAAACCGGAGATAACAACCCTGGAGGTCCTGCTTTTCAGCATTTTTCCGAGCTCTCTAAAGTCACGCTGCAGAATATTCATCCCCTTCTTTCCGACATCGTTTGTGCCGACATGCACTACCACTTCCGGATGTTCACCTTCGCCCTTGAGACAATTATTAAAGATGTAATAGCAGCGCATTTGGAAAGCAGTGACAGGATCGGTCAAAGTCAGTATGGATTTATGAAGGGGAAATCATGATTGACTAATCTTCTGGAATTTTTTGAGTATGTAACAAGTAGAAGGATAAGAGAGAGCCAGTGGATGTGGTGTATCTGGACTTTCAAAAAGCCTTTGACGAGAACCCACACAAGAGATTTGTGTGCAAAATTGCCGCCGACAGGGTAGTTGCTTGTCGTAGCTTGTCATGGGGAAACGCTTTCAGTTGCCTCCTCGATGGAGGGGCGACTTTTTCCATGTCGCCTCCCTCGCGGCCTAGCACCATAGATTGGTGCGGCCTTTCCTGGAGTCGGGCCCGGAGTTTCAGCAGCGGGCGCAGCGTGAACTTTTCCATCGTGGAGCGGGCGAACCCTTTCTGGGGGTCGCCAGAGAGTAGTGCTCCGATCGCTGGCCCGCGGACAGTGTTACATCCTGATGCCGCGTTCTGCGGCGCTTCTAGCCACGGGCGCGGCGTGGACTTACCCTTGTCGGGGATCCCCGGAGAAGAGCTCCGACCGCCGGCCTGCAGCCTCTAACATCCTGAAGCCATGGCCTGTGGAGCTTCTAGCCGTGGGCGCGGCGTGGACTTACCATCCGGAGCCTGGGATCCCTCGCCGAGGATCCCCAGAGAAGAGTTCCAACCGCCGGCCTGCAGCCTACAACATCCTGAAGTCGCGGTCTCCGGTAAGAAAGCGCCGATTCGGGACCTCCAAACCGTGGAGTGTGTTTGACCGTCCCGATGTCGGAGTTTCAATCATCCCGGCGAGAGGGCCTATACATCGGGCTGTCCGTAGCGGCGACTACGGAGGGTTCATTGCCCCGACCACAGGTGAACAAGGAGGAGGACTGACTGTACTTTGTGCCTTCCACCACAGTGAAGAATGCTGTGGTGGATGTTTGTGTTAAATCTTATTGTGTATTGTGTGTTCTTTTTAATAGTATCGCTGCTGGCAAATTAATTCCACTGCACCTTTGGGTGTATGTGTCGAATAAAATTGACTTTGACTTTGACTTTGACTTTGGGTCGCCGGTTGTCGGTAGCTTGCCGTAGCTTGACGTCGACTAGGTGGTAGATTGTCATAGATATTGTCGTGGGGGGGTCCAGTCGCCGCTTTTTCGGCGATCTGCTACGACTGTGACAGTTGCCGGCAGTCGCCGAAAACAATCGCCTATGTGGGACAGGCCTTTTAATGTTCCCCACCAGAAACCATGGATGGAGCCTCAGATCCACTCACTCGTATGGTCTATATTGGTGGCATTTAAGTCAGATGATCCCAAATTTTACAGGAAGTCCAGGTTTGACCTTCACAAAGTCATTGGGGACACCAAGAGACAATTCTGGATCAGGCTAGAGACCCACAATGAGACCGGTCCATTATGGTAAGGCGTCCATGCTATAACGAGCTACCAAGTAAAGTCAAGCAGTATCACTGGCAGCGACACATCCCTCCCCGATGAACTCATTGCATTCTATGCTTGTGAGCAGAAGGTGAGGGGAATGAAATCGCCTTCTCCAACAGCCACAGGTGCACCTCTGCCCATGGTCATCATCACAGACGTTAGATTGACCTTTCTGAGAATGATCCTACGGAAAGCAATTGGTCCAGATGGTGTCCTCAGCTGCATCCTCAGAACCTGTGCAGACCAGCTGATGGGAATAATCACAGTATTTTTAACCTCACCATACGCCAATCTATGATACCCATCTGCTTTAAGAAAGCTACTGGCAAGCTAGTGCCAAAGGAGAACATGATAGCATGCCTTAACATCACCATCCAGTGCTCTGAAACCCACCATCACCGAGAGCTTCAAAACTGGTCATGGTGCACGTCAACTCCTGCCTCCCAGACAGGGAGATCCACTGCAATTCACCTGCCGCCACAACAAGTCCATGGAAGACACCATTTCCCAGAACCTACATTCAGCTCTGGAACATCTGGATAATTTATTGAAAAAGCTCCACCATCAATTCCAACCAAACTCCCGAACCTAGGACTCAGCACCAATTCTGCAACTTCCTGCCCAATAGATTACAATCAGTAAGGACATGAGACAAAACATCCTCCATGAAAATTTGCCACACTGGTGCCCCGCAAGGCTATTCACATCCACAGGACTGTGCAGCCAAATGTTGGCAACTCCATTTACAGATGACACCAGTGCAGTGGACTGTATCTTGAACAATGATGACACAGAATACAGAATGGAGATAAAGTGTTTGTGGCATGGTTTCAAGAGAGCAACCTCTCCCTCAATGTCAGCAAAATGAAAGAGCTGGTTATCAACTTAATCAGTGATTGATTAGTAGGACTGGATGTTACAATCCCTAAGGTTTTTCACTACAATTGACATTTGGTATTCTTGGGGATGACCACTAGGTGATTTTGCTACCAATCAGACACATCTTCAGTTGTGTACCTCAACGTCACTGGGTGTTTCGGCCTTTTATCACAAGACATCCTCAGTCGAGGCAGGCCCACGGCAGGGTGATCAGCCCTGGGTGTGTGTCTTATGGTTAGCCTCTAGATGGTCACGTGGCAGCCCAGACAGCATCTTTTCTCTTCAGCCACAGCCAGTGACTGCTCCATTTGGCTTTTTTCCTTCCATCTTCCTCTCTACCACTGACTGTTGCTGGTTGGGCTCTGGACACGTGTCCGTTGGTGGGACAGTACTTGGTTGAGCTTTGCCTGGGGTGCTGTTACCCTGTGGACTGTGGTGGTTAACCTGCCATTGGGCTTCACTCGACTGATTTGGCCTACCTCTTAGAAAGTAATGGTCAATGCGAGGCCCCTCACCAAGCTCTCTCAGGCACTTTTTCCTGCCCTGGTGGATCTTGAGACCCTTCTCTGATGTTATCTTTTCCCAGCCACAGATGCAGCTTCGTAGCTTATGTCCTGCTGGTGCTGCCGCTCTGTCAATTGCTGCGCTAGTTGTCTTATTCATAGTCGATTCCTTCCGTAGCAATATAAGGGTGGATCCAAAATGCTGATTAGCGATGGATCCTGCTGGCATGAGGAGCTAGCCCATGCCAGCACCGGTGGGGTCTATTCCCAGTGGAGTGTACATCAATGGTGCTGAAGTGAAGATGGTTGAGAACTTCAAGTTCTTTGGTCCAAATATAGAGTCATAGAGTCATACAGCATGGAAACAAGCTCTTCGGCCCAACTTGTCTACGCCGACCAACATGCCCCATCTACACCCGTCCCGCCTGCCTGTATTTGGCCATATCCATCTAAACCTATCCTATCCATGGACAGCTAATGGTCAGCACAATTTGGGGGCCAAAGGGCTGACCCAAAACATCACCTATTCCTTTTCTCCAGAGATGCTGTCTGACCCGCTGTGTTACTCCAGCTTTTTGTATGTATCTTCAGTTTAAACCAGCATCTACATTTCCTTCCTAAACATCAAGTTCTCATATTCTGTTTTCCCAGCTGACTTCTCTTTTTTCAAACTGCATTCAGGAGAGTTAATAATTGTGGACAATCTGTAACCCTTAATTCCTTTGGTCACAATGTTATAGCTGCAGGAGAATGCAGTATGAGTAGGTCAGAGAATTCTTCAAACTCATGACTGTAATCTTTATCTGTTCATCCTTCAGTTCCTTACTCACTAGCTAATTCACTCCATCATAGAAATTTATGCTGAAGCACTAGAGAACAATGCACTATAAATGGTCCCTGCATAAAACTGCTTCAATGGATGCTTTGCTCATGGAAGTTATCATTCTTAACACTCTGATCCCACCTGAATCTGTTCAGATGATGACAAGCAGTTACACATGACAATTCATTAAGTTCAGGTCGAAGCAAGGAAAGAGATGAGCAAGAACAAATGTAGGTACAAATGCACAAAGCACAGACTGCTTGCTAGAGGACCAACATGGCAGTCACTTTGGCCACTATTCAGAACCTCCACATATAGACAATACCAAGGTACGGGATCAGGACAACCGGAAAAATCTAAAAAATATTGTTGATCACCATGGAGCTCGGTGCAAGACTTAGACTTAGATTCCTTTATTGTCATTCAGACCTTTCGGTCTGAACGAAATTTCGTTGCCTGCAGTCATACATATAATAAATAACAAAACACACAATAAACACAAATTAACATCCACCACAGTGAGTTCACCAGGCACCTCCTCACTGTGATGGAGGCAAAAGTCTTAAAGTCAGGATTGGTACCATCATGGGATCACATAAACTGATGGTGCAAATGGGCTTCAACAGAACTTCACCGACCCACCACCTCTGACCTGGAGGGGAAGGGTCTGAAGAAGGGTTCCGACCCAAAACGTCAAGCATCTTTTTTTCTCCAGAAATGCTGCCTGACCCGCTGAGTTATTCCAGCACATTGTGTCCATCTTCTGACCTGGAAGTCTTTTTAAAATATGCCACCAGCAACACGCATTTTCTGCAATATAGTTCAGTTTAGTTTATTGTCACGTGTACCGAGGTACAGTGAAAAGCTTTTGTTGCGTGCTATCCAGTCAGCAGAAAGACAACACATGATTACAATCGAGCCATCTACAGTGTACAGATGCATGATATGGGAGTTGTATCTTGTGGCATTGTTGGCTTTAAACGCTCTAGAAAAGCCTCCTGCTCTAACAATGTAACTTTACTAGAACCCTTTTTTGCATTTCCTTTTTTGCATATACCTCTGATGAGCAGACCCATGAGGAGTCCAACATTGATGCACAGTGGACTTGACATCTTAGTTTAGTTTAGTGATATGACATGGAAACGAGTCCATGCCGACCAGCGGTCACATGTACATTAGTCCCATCCTACACACTGAAACAATTTACAGAAGCCAATTAGCCTACTATGTGGGAGGAATTGGATGTGGGAGGAAACCGAAGAAAACCCACGTGGTCACAGGGAGAACGTGCAGATTCCATACACACAGCACCTGTAGTTAGGATCGAACCCGAGTCTCTGGCGCTGTAAGGCAGCAGCGCTACTGCTGCGTCACTGCGCAGCACCACAGCTATGATCAACTTTGCAGCAGTCAGAGCTAATGAGTCTGTGCATGCGTGTGAGGTGTCCACAAAACTTCCTCAGTCACAAAGGTAAACATTGCAGTCTCCGTAGAACTGCCAACTTCCTGGAATACATTTTGGATAAATGTTCCTTTAAACACAACAAACCTCCCAAATTCTACCACATACTACCTCTTTAACTTGGGCACTGAAATGATACACTGATGGTGCTAGTCGAGCAGGCAAATCGTTTCAGCCTTAGATACTGATGGGTCATGTTATCATAAGCTTTGCATATTAATAATATAGGAAGCTATAGTATGCACTAGAAATACAGACGTCAACAATCATATTTTCAGGCAGCATTTCTCTTCAAGACTCTTTAGATCATTCCTGACCAGGTTCTCATCTGAAGCTTCTTCATATCTACACACTGTCATAACCTGAACAGCCTTGCCTGAAAATCTATTTCAGTTATCCATTACTCAGTGAGAAACATATCCTTATCTCAATGTTTGCCTGAGGTTTAATATTCTCATGTTCACCTTCACCGGTTCAGGCTTTGTCCATGTTAAACAACCCTTTTGTACGTTAACATTTAAGAAATATGGTCCATGATTTCCTCTCCATCTGTTTTCTTCCAAAGATTTCAAATTCAGTCCAATAAGAGTTATATTCTCTGCTCTAAAATAATCCTAGGCACTCTCTGTACATTCTCCAATTCACAATATGATTTGGAGAATCAGATGATCAAATCAGCACATTAAATGACAAATGAGGTTACACCAAGAATCATAGATATAGAAAGCAGTAACTTTAGTTGAAATGCCTGGAATTTATTCTCATATTTTTCCAGCGTCAACAAAACTTAAATTTTGTCCAGAAAAATTCAATGAATAACTACATTCAAATCTTTCTTATTTCTCTTTACTAAAATACATAGAAATACAAGAAAAATCCATTTAACATCAATTTTACATTGCTCAATCCAACTAGTCTGAAGAAGGGTCTCGACCCAAAAGGTCACCCATTCCTTCTCTCCAGAGATGCTGCCTGTTCCTCCAGCTTTTTGTGTCTATTTCCAACTATTAATATAGTCTGCAAAAAAGGTCCAGACCCAAAATGTCGCCTATCCATTCTTTCCACAGATGCTACTTGACCTGCTGACTTACTCCAGCACTTTGTGCTTTACTATTAACATAGTACATTGAAATATAGAAACATAGAAAATAGGTGCAGGAGGCCATTCGGCCCTTCGAGCCCTTCTAGTACCTTTGGTGGTCATTAATATTGTTTGTATTATTAATATGCTGCATTCTGGTCACAATGTGACAAAAATATGTTGAAGTACTAAGAGAACTCAGAGAAGATTGATAATTATGTCACTAAGGTAAGAGTTCACATTGGAGGAAAGATTGTTCTTTGAGAGCACCTGTAAAGCAAGCAAGAACACTGTCCAAATACTAAATTCCTTTACCAAATAGACTGGTGGTTCAATGAATCTGGAGAATTAGTGTCCCTGCTTGATTCTCAAGTCCCTACTCCCATCAAGCAACATTGGCAGATCTCTAAGTGCTGGGGTAACTCAGCAGGTCAGGCTTCCAATGCACCTGTGAAGCATGCTTCAGTGACTTGATGGGAATCTCATTGAAGTGTCCCCAGCCTTTTAATTAACTTACTTACTACTCTCCGTCAAGCCACCACTCCCACCGCATGATAGTAAACCTTGAGCAATTACTCTACTAATCTCCTGAACCAATGCAACCAAAGGCACACACAACTTGATCAACAGACCAGCCCTCCCCATTATTGGCCACCAACATTAACCCTTCCTCAGTGATCATAGTCTCCTGGTTTCACAATAACTCAAAACTGACAATGGCAGTCACTCAACATCATTGGCACCCCACACAGCAATTATTACAGCCAACCATCTTGTCCAGCATCTCTGTTGAACTTCTGCCGCTAACCACCACCGTAATCTATCTACTTCATGGTTGAAATCATGATCCTGCCAAATCATAATGCTTTCCCCCCTTCCTTGTCTCTCTTTCCAAGAACTAGATCCGGTCCCAGACTTACCCTGCAAGGTTCATACTTATTTCCAACAGTTCTTTTCAGTAATGCATGACATATTGAAGTCTGTGTGCTATTGAATACCCAATCAGCTTGAATGAGAACTAAATCCATGTTAGAGAGTCAAGTTACACAGCTGCACATGCTGTTGTTGCCACTGGCAGATTTCTAGGAGCATTACTCTCGATGTGGCTTTCTCAGTAGTTTCGAAAATCTGAAATACTATTTGGAGTTTCTACATCTTCTATGCATCCAACTAATTAATTTGTGAAAACTTTAGATGAGCTGTGACAAAGACCCTTTGCATTTCCTCTTTGGAATTCCTCCACTGACTTTGCTAGGTCAACCATCTTTAGAGTTTTAAATCATAATTTTAAACCCTGTCCAGTTAGAAGTAACATTCACCATTTTTCAGGCTTTCAAAATATCTTCTCTTTTCATTTTCTATCACAGAGTTGCAGTGGGAGTTTATATTAAATGCATCATTTAAGTGCAAGGCACTTCCTCTCTTAATAAATGGTAAATGACATTCAGACTCTATAAATTGGTCCTTGGAAAATTTGTCAGCAAGGTAGTGCAGCAAATCATGGCTATAAAAGAGAATAGAATGAATAACTTTCATTAGAAATCAATGCAAGGAAAATGCCAAACAATGAAGAATCAAATACATTTTCAAGGTTTGTTGCATAGGTTGTTCATCTGTATTCACTACCTCGTTAAAGGATCCGAATACTTCGATCATCTTGTGAATCTATTTGGACCATCAACAAAAAGCGCTGCTTTTAAACAACCAACAGTACTTTCCGCAGCAAATCATCAGAAGAAAGTGTCCTGATCTTTGAATAATGTAGTCATAATTTATCTTAATTTGGACATTTAAAAGTCGATCAATATTTTCCCATCATTCTTTCAGTTAATGTAGTAATTCTTGACGATGATTTACACTGAAGACTAATACCATTTCTGCAATGGTATCTGGTGGATTGTTAATGCAGCAACATCAACACACTGTGTTACATCCAACCTTTAACGTAGTTAAAAATCATCCAATGGAACAAACCTTGAACACCGCTTGCTGTGATCTGGATTATAGTGTGCCCTTTGTGCTATTTGAATTGCACCACAGAAATTTTAATAATAATTCATGTAAAAATGAATTCACTAAAACAAGTATTCCTTTTGGAAAGCCTCCATTAACAATATAAAGCCAATTGTGGATCAATGCACCAGACAGGAATGGGGTTAAAAAGCAGTGATTGTTAACTCTTCATTCCTTACAGAAGCCAATGATTTGAACCTGTGGAACTGCTTTAAGTAAACCTTGGGAACATTGAACAGACCACATGCGCCATATGGACATGCAATCAGTTGAAAATAATGGCAGAGAGTCAATATCACACAGGCAACCTTCGTAGACATCTGATGATGGGGGGACATCCCTACTGACCAATTTACATGTCTCATTAAAACTTTGGTAACGGACATACACAAGACATGAGCATCTGAGAAATTTTTACTCCAAGTATTTTTCTCAGAACAGCAATAAACCTTACTAGAAGCATTTGATACAAAGCAATGTCTGCTAATTACTTTTACCTCCTGTGGCACCTAAGCTTTTGTCTGTGAAATAATTCCAGAGTGACATATTAGTAGTAAAACTGTCACCCTTTGTCATTTATTGTCGTAGAATGATAAAAAGGAAAATTATTGTTTTACACAAGCCAATTTCTGGTAGCATTCAGGCAACTTTCTGCACTCACTGAAGTATTGATCTTTAGCATTGTGTGTAAAAATGAATTAGGACAATGGATCATTTTGCAGGCAGGGGTTTTGGCTGAGCATTCTCTCAGAATCTGTCTGGGAAGTACAAATAAAGAGAGAGCCAAATGCACATCAAATCTAAATCTCATCAAAGGTCCATTTGTAATTGTTTCACTGTCAGCCAGACCTGATGTGGGTCAGCTTAATGAATGGTAAATATCCATTGTTACTGTATCAATGATAAAAAAAACTATTAACTTTTGTTAGGACATGGGCATTGTAGCGATTAGATGTGACATTCGGAGGATTTGGGGAGAAATTTTCAGGGAGCAGAAAGATCAATGGGGCACAAAGCTCAGGGTCTACAACAGTGAATATACAATACAGTCCACTGCTGGACATTCTCGGGTACACTTGAGTGGTGTGGGCTAAATCACCTGCAGCTCAACACCGACAAGACTAAGAAGCTAGTGGTGGACTTTAGGAGGAGAGGAATAGCCCTGTCCCCTGTCACCATCAAGGGTGTGGATGTGCAGTTTACCAAGGATTACAAGTACCTGGACAGTAAATTGGACTGCTCCAGGAACACTGAGGCACTGTATAAGAAGGCACAGAAGCATCTGTACTTTCTGAGGAGGCTGTGTTCTTTCAACGTCTGCAGTAAGATGCTGCAGATGTTCTATCAATCAGTGGTGGCCAGTGCCATCTTCTTTGCAGTCGTGTGCTGGGGTAGCAGGTCGAAGTCCGTGGATAGCAACAGAATTAATAAGCTCATCAGGAAGGCTGGCTCCATCCTGGGGGTGGAGTTGGATCCATTAAAAGTGGTCTTGGAGGGGAGGATGCTTCTCAAACTGCGGAGCATCTTGGACAATACAGCTCATCCCCTCCATCACACACTGGTCACCTTTAGCAACTGACTGGTTCCACCAGGATGCAGCACAGAAACCCAGAGGAGATCCTTTTTCCATGTGGTTATCAAACTGTACAATTCCTCCCCCTTCTGTCATGGGGTAGACTGGCTCCCCTTTCCCTCCCCCCCCCCACCCCCCCCCCCCCCCCCCACCTCCCCAATCCTGGACTTTCCACTCGTCACTTTGATTTTGTGTTTCATGTATCTTATATCTTCTTGTCATTTATGACTGTTGGCAGACTTATTTCCCTCCTGCGATCAATAAAGTTCTATCGTATCGTAATGACTGGGATACACTTAAGGAAATTGACACCGTTGAAATAGACCTGAAGATGGCACTGGACGCATTGCCCTGGCTGAAGAGTAGGGGAAGCTGCTTTTCCATTCATTCCTGTGCTATGGAAATCATTCGCGGGTGTGCGTTTATTTTCTATTCCGATCTGTTTCTGAGAAGTCATGACAAAGTCTTGGTCATTTCAATGCTTTGCAAGGCTACATCAAAGAACAGTAAAAAATCAACTGTGTTATTCTGGGACTGCAGTCACACAAACACCAGAGTAACAGTACAAATTGCCCATTTTCAAGATATTACGATGCTTTGTACTTTGTTTGAAAAGATTGAAAAGACTAGGCTTGTATTAACTGGAGTTTAGAAGGATGAGGTGGGATCTTTTAGAAACATATAAAATTATAAAAGGACTGGACAAGCTAGATGCAGGAAAAATGTTCCCAATGTTGGGCAAGTCCAGAACCAGGGGCCACAGTCTTAGAATAAAGGGGAGGCCATTTAAGACTGTGAGAATTTTTTTTTTCACCCAGATAGATGTGAATTTGTGGAAATCCCTGCCACAGAGGACAGTAGAGGCCAAATCACTGGATGGATTTAAGAGAGAGTTAGATAGAGCTCTAGGGGCTAGTGGAATTAAGGGATATGGGGAGAAGGTAGGCACGGGTTATTGATTGGGGACGATCAGCCATGATCACAATGAATGGTGGTGCTGGCTCGAAGGGTCGAATGGCCTCCTCCTGCACCTATTTTCTCTGTTTCTATGTTTCTATGGTTCTATGTACTCTATCTCCTAAGTTTCCATTGAAATCAAGACTGAGAGGAGATGAGAACATCAAAAAAAAAGATGTTCATGACATACAGTGACAGTTATGAATGACTCAGAAAACACTAAACATTAATAATAATAAAACATTAATCATCAAACACCATTGATCAAGCATGAGAACCAACAAAATGCCAGATCAAAGGGAGGCTACAGATTTTTGGCTGTTGAGTAGAGCAACTACTCGTGGATAAAAACTGTTTTTATACCAAATACAACTAACTACATCAAACTAGCTCACTTCATTTTCCATTACACTTTGCTTAAAGAAAGTTCAGCAATATATTTCCCACAGATAAGAGTTGAATGTTTGTGGAACAAAAACACATTGGATATAAACAGAGACAGAGAGTTCCTCAAAAACCCGGTACTTAAGCTTCTGTGCTGTCACTCAGGAGTTCTTTATCTTAAAAATAGACAGACCGGTAATGTCAAGAAAAGTTTCTCTTTGTGACTCTTTGAAAATAGTTCAGCTTTTGTGCTTTAGAATAGGTTCAACAAGCCTTTTACGCTTGCATTATAGAGAATGGAAATTACAGATAATGATAAATAACCCGATTAAGATGAAAAAATAGTTGTATCATTATCTCAGATATTGCAATAACTTCAGATCTCAACGACTTAAATGTTTAAGGGGTCAAATGTGCATGATTTTCTGCTGTAGCATTTGACCTTGTTATTCAAATGTATTGCCCCTCTTATGTCAAGTTATGTCAAGTTAAATGCTATCGACTCAAAGAGAGAGACTGAACTTATACTTGATTTTCCGTTATGAAGAAATCAGAGAATATATATAGGATAACAGATCAATGACTGTGATTCATAGGCAGTAATTTGATCAAGTATTTCAAAAGACATTTTACCCTGTTAAAAAATGTGAAACTGATTTATGAGCATTAGCAGTGCCACAGAACAAATGACTGTGCAATATTTCTAAATGTTTAGTCAAGTCAAGTCAAGAGAGTTTATTGTCATATGTCCCAGATAGCACAATGAAAATCTTGCTTTGCATCAGCACAACGGAATATAGTAGGCTTGAATACTGAACATATCATATCAGTGAGTCCATATACCATTATATAAATATATACACACATCAATAAATAAGCAGATAAAGTGCAAATAAACAGATAATGGTCTATTAGTGTTCAGAGATTTGTTTCAGTTGAGTTTAATAGCCTGATGGCTGTGGGGAAGTAACTATTTCTGAACCTGGACGTTACAGTCTTCAGGCTCCTGTACCTTCTACCTGAGGGCAGCGGGGAGATGAGTGTGTGGCCAGAATGGTGAGGGTCCTTGATGATGCTGCCATCATCTTTGAGGCAGCGACTGCGATAGATCCCCTCGATGGTAGGGAGGTCAGAGCCGATGATGGAGTGGGCAGTGTTTACTACTTTTTGTAGTCTTTTCCGCTCCTGGACGCTCAAGTTGCCGAACCAAGCCACGATGCAACCGGTCAGCATGCTCTCTACTGTGCACCTGTAGAAGTTAGAGAGAATCCTCCTTGACATACCGACTCTCCGTAATCTTCTCAGGAAGTAGAGGCGCTGATGTGCTTTCTTAATAATTGCATCAGTGTTCTCGGACCAGGAGAGATCTTCAGAAATATGCGCGCCCTGGAATTTGAAGCTCTTGACCCTCTCCACCATCAACCCATCGACCTGGGATGACATGGTCTATTTGATATACATTGGGCTAACTTTTGACTTCTGGCAATGTGATCGCTGTTTAAAAAATGGGTACGGTCCTCATGTCTTCGCTAATGTGTCCGCCCTAACTGTCTGAAGAAATGGACATCCTGAAGGGCACTTTTTCACAGCTCACTTGCTGCTTAACAAAAAATAAGATACGGAGACCCAAGGAACTGATGGTGACGGTTTGCAAAAAATACAAATGCTTGAGTAACTGAGCAGGTCGGGCAGCGTCTGCGGAGGACATGGATAGGTAGCATTTTGGGTTCGGACCCTTCTACAGACTAATTGCATAGGGGGAGAAAGCAGGAAAGGAGATGGGTGTGGGAAAAACCTGGCAAGTGACAAGTGGATACAGGCGAAGGGGGTTTGATCGACAAATGAATGCCAAAGGCCGGAGATGAAAAAGAAACAAAAGAGTGTCAATAAGGGGGGAAAGGGCACAAAACACAAAGCCAGATGAAGGGATATAAATAGAAGGGATGGGGAAAGGGGAGCGGGATAATAGAAGAAATGTGTGACATTGTGGTGACATTGTTAGGCCACCATTCTCCAGTTCGTTTGAATGAGCTGGCTGAAAATCAAACCAATGAAAAGCACACTCACTGAATACTTAAACTGGATCATTCCTGAAACCTGGAATTGTGAAAAGTGGTATTTAAGTTGTGGCTCCATATACAGATGGAGTTGCCGAAATGCCAGCCCAATCGGGATGGTGTGGCAGGCAAAGAGAGGGTCACCTTGGATCATACTTACAACTTCTCCTTGAAGCCTGCAGAGCAGATAAGCTCTGAGAAAGAATAACCTGTGAACAATATGAATTCAGACCTGCACCGGCACTAAAAGCAGAGGAAGAACAATAAGAAATCTTCAGTCAAGAGTCAAGAGAGTTTTATTGTCCTATGTACCAAAACAGAACAATGGCATTTTTAGTTGCAGCAACACATCAGGTGTTTCCTCTATCCCTCCCCCACCCAAGTCACACTAGCTTCTCGTTTTCACTCTACAAACAGCTAACAATGGCCTGTTTTCTTTATCATTGTTACTTTTCTGTATATCTTTCATTCATTGTTCTTTATCTCTCCACATCACCCCCTATATGTCTTGTTTCACCTTCTCCCTAGCCAGTCTGAAGAAGGGTCTCGACCCAAAACGTCACCTATTCCTTCTCTCCAGAGATGCTGCCTGTCCCGCTGAGTTGCTCCAACTTTTTGTGTCTATCTATAGCAGGTTGGTAAACACACTACTCAATACACAATACAATAAACAATCAAAAATAAAGTTCAATAAATAAAAAACCCAATATAGTGCAATATGTGTTCAGTAGCCTGATGGTAGTTGGAAACTAGCTGATCCTGAACTTGGATGTTAATTTTCAGCCTCTTATACCTTCTTACCAATGGAAGGGGTGAAATGAGTGCGTGGCCAGGGTGGTGTGGGTCCCTGATGATGCTGGCTGCCTTTTTGAGACAACGCCTCCTATTGATCCCATCGATAGTGGGGAGGTCAGTATCCATGATGGACTGGGCAGTGTCCTCCAGCTTTAGTAATCGCCATCATTCCTGAGCGTTTAAGTTGCCGAACCAGGCCATGATGCCACCAGTCAATATACTTCCTACCGCACACTTGTACAAGTTCAAGGGAGTATTTGTCGACATATTGAATCTCCTCATTCTACGAAGGAAGTGGAGGTGTTGATGGGCTTTCTCAGGTAGACATTGGATATCGGGATGACAGAATATACCAGTGGATTGCACTGTATGTTTTGCAATGTCGTTTTGGCCCTGCTTGTGCACTGGTCCTCAGCAGACTCATCACAAGACCAACTCCGTGGAGGACGATGACAGATCCTCCTTGGGGGCCGTCTGAATCCCCAACAGGACCCACGGCAACTCATCCATCCACCCAGGGCCTGTGAGACGAGCCTTCAGGGCGGCCTTCAGACAGCGGTGGAACCGCTCCACCAACCCATTTGACTGGGGATGGTACACTGTCGCGTGGTGGAGCTGCGTCCCCAACAGGTGGGCCATGGCGGACCACAGTTCAGACATGAACCCCAAAGCAGGCAATCCAAATTGCCACAAGGGCACGAGCGCACGACTGAATTAAGATGTCCATGAGCGGGATGGTCTCCGGCCACCGCGTAAAACGGTCAACCACCATAAGCAGGTGCGAAACACCCCAGGATGGAGGCAGTGGCCCCACGATGTCCACGTGTACGTGATCGAACCGCCGGCGTGGCACTGCAAAGTCTTGAACGGGCGCCCATACGTGTCGATGCACCTTCGATGTCTGGCACGGGATGAACGCCCGGGCCCAGCGAGCGACCTGCTTCCGAAGTCCGTGCCACATAAACCTTGCGGCCACCATAGCGACCATGGCCCGGATGGATGGATGGGCCAGTCCATGGATCACCTCAAACACGCTACGGCGCCAGGCCGCCGGAACGATAGGCTGACTCACAAAGGATGGAACCCAAGGGATCCAACGGCACGTCCTCAAGCACCAAGCCAGAGATCATGGTGCAGTACGCCGGCATCTCATCGTCCATCAGCTGGGCCGCCACCAAGGCAGAGTAATCTATTCCTAAGGACGTGTTAAGCATGGCTGCAATTGCCGAACGGGATAAAGTATCCGCCACTAGGTTACATTTCCCGCCGATGTATCGGACGTCCGTTGTATACTCCGAAATAGCCATCAGCTTGCACTGCTGGCGGGCTGACCAAGGATCCGAAACCTTGGCGAAAGCAAACGTGAGGGGATTGTGGTCTGTGAAGGCTACGAACGAACGGCCCTTGAGGAAGTACCGGAAGTGCCGCACTGCCAGGTGTAAGGCAAGCAACTCCCGGTCGAAAGCACTGTAGTGCTGCAGCGCTCAGGTGACGGCTAAACAAGGCGAGAGGCCGGCAGTTAACCGACTGTTCCAAAACGCCGCCGACCGCACAGTCCGAGGCATCCACGGTAAGGACTGGGGGCATCGGCCGACGGATGCACGAGCATAGTCACCCGAGCCAAGGCCTCCTTCACCCCTTCAAACGCTGCCATGGCGACAGCGTCCCACTGTATCTCCCGTAGCTTGACGTCAGCAACTGGAAAAGCGGCCGCAAAAGTTTAGCAGCCGCCAGAACGAACCGGTGGTAAAATGTGACCATCCCTACGAATTCCCGGAGGCCATGTACAGTAGCAGGCCGCGGGAGCTGGTGGATTGCCTCAACTCAGTCCAGCAGAGGCACTCCTCCGTGCAGTGTCACCCGATGCCCCAGTTGATGGCCCGGAGGCCGAACTGGCAGTTGCCAGGGTTAATTACGATGCCATGGTCACTGAGGTGCTGGAAGAGTAGACGCAGGTGGGTGCAATGTTCCTCTCGCGAGCGACTTGCCACCAGGATGTTGTCCAAGTAGACAAACAGGAAGTCGACACCGCGCACCATGGTGTCCATCAGGTGCTGAAAAGCCTGCGCGGCGTTCTTGAGGCTGAAGGGCATCCGCAGGAACTCACACAACCCAAACGGGGTGATAATTGCCGTCGTGGGGACATCCTCCGTGATCTAGTGATATCCCCGGACTAGGTAGATCTTTGAGAAGAACCTACCCCTGGCCAGATGGGCTGAGAAGTCCTGCATGTGGGGAATGGGGTAACGGTCAGCGGTCGTGGCATCGGAAGTGGTAGCGCTGTTGAACAGCAGCGGCTCGCCTGCAGTCCGTCTGTTTTTACTTTTGTTGTTGTTTTCTTTTGTCCTCTTTTAGTTACATTTTAGTTTATTGGGTTGTGTATGTGTGCGGGGGGGGGGGTGAAACATGATTTTTGTCTCTTCCTTCGGGGGAATGCGACTTTCTCTTGTCATATCCCCCTTCTCTGCCTCCATCTGCGCTGAGGCCTAATGGCGGAGCTGACGGCCTCCAACTGTGACCGACCGACCTCGAGGCTCCGGAGGCAGAGCCAGGACTTACCAACGCGAGGCTGGCCAACTTCGGGGCTGCGGTGGCGTTGCGGCGTTCCGGCGGTGGTGACCAAAGACACTGGTGGCGACCTGAATCCGGAGGCTCGGCCGCGGGCCCAGTGGACGACATCGTCGGGAGCTCGCAGGTCACAGGTGGGTGACCTGTTTTTCTGGAGCTCCCACAACTACAGCTGCGTCCGCTGGACTGGAGGGCGGCAGCTTCGACCACCCCGGGCCGCGGAGTTTGAACCGGCCCGTCGCGGACGGAGCACAGATTCAGCCGCGGGACTGACTTACCATCACCCGGCGGGGCCACAACAATCAGAAGCCTGGATCGCCTCAGCGCAGAGGAAGAACAAAGAGGGAAGAGACAGAGACTTTAAGACTTTTGCCTCCATCACAGTGAGAAGGTGCCTGGTGAACTCACTGTGGTGGATGTTAATTTGTGTTTATTGTGTATTTTGTTATTTATTATTATATGTATGACTGCAGGCAACGAAATTTTGTTCAGACCGAAAGGTCTGAATGACAAATAAAGGAATCTCTAATCTCTAATCTCTAAAGCGGCAGTAGTCCCCGCACGGCCTCCAGCCGCCGGACACCTTCAGCACCATGTGCAGCGGGGAGGCCCATGGGCTGTTGGAGCGTTGAATGATGCCCATGACCTCCGTACTCCAAAACTCCGCCTTTGCTATGAGGAGCTTGTCGGGAGAGAGCCTGTGGGCGCGAGCGTGGAACGGTGAACCCGATATCAGAATATGGTGCATGACACAGTGCCTCAGGCTGGCCGAGCTGAACTTGGGGTGACAATGTCTGGAAACTCAGCCAGTACCTGGGCATAGACATTATCCACCATCGCTAAGGGGGCGCTGACCGGGGCGGGTGGGCGCAGTAGAGCACAAGGAGATCTTCTCAAAAGTTGACGCATGGATGAAACGTTGGCCCCTCACGTCCACGAGGAGCGACTGCGCCCGCAAGGTATCTGCGCCCAGCAGCGGCTGGGCCATGTCCGCAATGATGAATGGCCAGGTGAAATGGCACGCGCCGAAAATGACGGGAACCATGCGGACGCTAAATGTGCGGATTGAACTGCCATTTGCAGCAGTTAACGTGGAGCCCCTCTTACCAGCACGAAGGTCGAGTCCAGATGGGGCAATACGCTGACATCCACCCCAGTGTCCACCAAGAACCTGAGCCCTGAGCGCCGGTCCCAGACATACAGTCGATGGATCCTGCCGGCCATCGCTGTGACTATCGGCGGCCGACGCTGCCGTTTCCCGGAAACGAAATTGGCTGGCGGCATTGGCGAGCTGCTGAACCCCAGCGTTGGTGGTAACAACACCACATCCTTCTCCTTGGATCTCCTGGGTCTTGCTCAGCCATCCTCCTCTCCTGTGCCACTTTTCCGGTCTGGGCTTTTGTGGGCGTGGGCCTCGTGTGGGTGTGGTCCTGGGTCGCTGGGACTTCCAGGGCGTTGAATCGATCCGGTCCAGCGATTCCGGGGATTCCAGGTATTCCAGCACACCCACTTGCCGCTTCTGGTCAGACAGCCACAGCTCGTCGGCGCGGGCCGTTAGCCGGATCGGATCCTCGAAGCTCTCCCCGCGAGCTGCCGGCGGATGTCACGCGGCAACTGCTGCAGGTAAGTAAATTCAAACAGCGTCTCGCTCATGTGGGCCGAGGGCATCCAGTCGCTGAGCCCGCCAATGTTGAGGACCCGACAGGCGCGCTGCATCGGCTCGGCCCTGTAGATCCGAAGGAGCAGCGCCTTGAGGCCTGCATACTTACCCGCCGTGGGCGGATTATCCAGGTAAGGAATGACCTGACCGTCCGTATGCTGGTCAAGGGCGCTTACCACATAGTGGTAATGAGTTTCGTCAGCCGTTATTCCGCAGATGTAAAATTGGGATTTGGCCTGTCGGAACCAAACCCCCGGCTGCGAGGTCCAAAATGTAGGCAACTTCAGGGAGACTGCGTTGAGTTCGGCCTCATCGGCCTCGTAGGCAGCAGCGGCCGAATGCATTTTTTTTCTAAATTTCCTTTCCAGGATTACACTCCAGGGCGTCGGGGTCACCAGTGTAGCGGGGACTCGCAGGAGTCCAGCCAATCGGACACGAGTTGTGTGCACTAGACGTGTTTATTCTCTCCGATACAGCTCCCTGCTCCTCTAAGGTCACGGGCGTTGCCTGGCCTTAAATACCAACTCAGGTACCGACCCCGTGACTAGTGCCTCCCACACCAAGACGCTGCATTCCAGAGCCGAAGGTTCGTTGTGCCCTTGGGTTGCCACCAGGTGCCGCCACAAGTGTTAAATTCAGTGGAACGATAGTCGCAGAAATCCACAGGAAGTGTTGCTGACCTCCATTTTGGCTAATATAATTTGGAGGCTTTGATGTTTGAATGGGGCAGAAAAATATATAAAATAAAAATAAAAATGTGCTGCACAATGTTCCATATGATTTCACTTGATGTGCCTGAGGCATTGCCCAGGGACTAATAACCACCTGCAGCTTAGCTGGGAACACAGGAGGCATTACAATCATCAGAACAAACATACTAATAGTGGCCAGAGAATACTGAGGATTGATCTTTCTGCTTATGGTGCTGTTCATTTAAAAATCCATTAAATGCCACAAGACAACATTAGCACAATGACTCCGCAGTGACAATGTAATCGCAAGGCAATGGAATGTGCCACAGAGATAGATATCTGTGCTCTGATTGAAAAGTAGCATAAAAGGTTTCTAATAATTGTTTTATTGCAAGTTCCATTTGACTGCACAATAATGGCTGGTAGGAAGGCTACAGGTTAGAAA
>CM075977.1:123139637-123187031 GCA_038087875.1 Malacoraja senta
CTCACCAATGTAGATCAGCTGATATCTAGAGCAGCGGATGCAATAGATGAGGTTGGAGGAGGTGCAAGTGAACCTCTGTCGCACCTGGAACGACTGCTTGGGTCCTTGAATGGAGTCGAGGGGGGAGGTAGTCCTAATTGGCTATGAATAGAATCATGAAATAAGTAATATGGAGATAGAGAGCTGGACACAGTAGATGGTCTATACTGAATAATATCTGGAAGGAAACACAGAAAGAGGATGAATAAGAAAAATAACACATCTATGAATTGACCGAAAATATTTTTTTAATCTTGTAATTTCCTTTTATTTCATTAAAGGGTTGACTTTAGCTATTATACTCAAATTGCTTCAGTAAAGGATAGCCATTTTGAAAAAAAGCATTTCACAGCAAGTATTGAATCTTATCAAGTTTGTAATATACTGTGCTATTTTGATATTCTGATCTGCGATTGCAAAAATGATCAATAGCACCTATTGCCTACTTATTTCCAAAATGTTCTTATCCACTGCTGTGAATGGCAAAAGATTAACGGACTCCCGATGGCAATGAAGGAAGTGGTCACAAAGAACCATGTACATTGTTTCCTCAGAAAAATGTACTGCTGTATATCGAAGGGATTCCTCAAAACTTGACAATAAATCCCTCTTTATATCTGCAACATTTCCTGACATCAATAAACTGAATCAAACTGACTTCATCAACATCTTTATTCATCTTAATGAACACACTTTCTGAATACATTTAGATTATGAAACACCATTGTGTCTTTATCACCATTAACTCACAAAATATTGGCCTTGATATGAATACGAGGATATATTGGATTTAAATTCTGCATTAATGAATCATGAATAGTCTAGTCTATTAATATTTGAAGAACAAATATACAATGGAGGATGCTACTGATTATTTATCATAAGTAAATCCAATCAGTGTCATCTTTATCAGGACTCAATGGAAGTCAATGACAGTAAGTTCAATCGGCAGAATATGCAGGAGCATGGCAAGGAGCGACAAAATATATTGGTTTAACTTGCATTTATTTCCATGGTAGTGGCCTGACAGATAAGGCAGATGAACTCAGGGTATAGATGGGGTGTTATAGC
Organism: Malacoraja senta; assembly: GCA_038087875.1. Taxonomy (NCBI): domain Eukaryota; kingdom Metazoa; phylum Chordata; class Chondrichthyes; order Rajiformes; family Rajidae; genus Malacoraja; species Malacoraja senta. Next base: position 123,140,748 of record CM075977.1, read on the forward strand.
CAGTACAGAAAACTGGCTAGCAGGATTAACATTTTAATGTTCCAGGTGCTAGCTGCAAGATACTGGTGGGGGTAAGAGGAAATGGGAATTGCTTTATTAATTAAGGAGAACATCATGGCACCCTTCCAAGATAACATCAGTACAGGTGTCAGGGGTTATGGGGAGAAGGCAGGAGAATGGGGTTAGGAGGGAGAGGGAGAGACAGATCCACCATGATTGAATGGCGGAGTAGACTTGATGGGCTGAATGGACTAATTCTGCTCCTATCATTTATGACCTTATGAACATTACAGATGGTTCATCCAGTGAGGCTATATGAGTAGAACTAAGAAATAAAAAAGGGATGATCACCTTGTTGGATTGCACTATTGGCCCCCATATGTTTAAGATAAGGAGGTTAATAAGAACTCGAGGGGCAACTTTTTCACACAGATGGTGATAGGTGTATGGAACAAGCTGCCAGATGAAATAGTTGGGGCAGGTACAATCACAACATTTAAGAAACATTTGGACGGGTCCATGGATTCGTAAGGTTTAGAGGGATACTGGCCAAATCTGGGCAAATGGGACTAACTTAGATGGGGCATCTTGGCCAGTATGGATGTGTTGAGCTGAAGAGCCTGTTTCCATGCTGCATGACTCTGTAACTCTATAACTCTGCCTTTGTTAAGTGGGTACTCGTGGATACGCCACCTCCCTTCCAACCCGCCCCCCCCCCCTTCTTTAATTGTATTACGACCAGATCATATGTGACAGAATTTCAAACCTTCAAATGACTAATTGGCTATAATCTGGCTCCAACTATAGAATGTTGCTGTTGCTGTTTAAGGAACTTAGAGATAGCTGCCAAACTAATGAACTCACAGCAAAAGTTATAATGTACTTCTGAAGATCCAGCTTTTCTGGTGTTTATTTTAGATTCACATCTGAGTACAGTAAACCCTCATCTTAACAGACCCTTTTATAATGGAGTTTGGTTAAAGCGGACACCATCACCAACACCACCCCGGCTTGCAACGTCTCACCACTAGCTGCTTACAGCGCCGGTTATTGATGCCACTCCCAGCTCGCAAGATGCACAAGCGAGCCCTTTTTCACCCACCGCACAGTCCAGTTGATGCAGCTGTTGTTGTGGCTCATGTTGTAGCCCTGGGGGCAAGACTTTCCTCAGGCCACCACCACCGAAAGGAAGCATTCAATCATCGCGGGGCTCCTTCCTCTCTCACCAGCTGCACTTCTTCTTGTCGGCTGTTACTTTGTCTGCTCCCCCCTCCACCACAACTTCTCCTTATCCCGTCGCTCTGTCCACTCAGCCTCTCTTCCCCTCCCCCCACCTCACCTCCTCTTCCTTCACCCCCAAAGTCACCGACGTACTATGCCTTGGAAGCTGTCAGCAACAGCGGGGGAAGAGGAGACGGTGGTGGAGCGGATATAGTGACAGCTGACAGGAAGAAGTGGCCACTGGTGAGAGGGGAGGGAGCCCCATGGTGACCAAGCGCGTTCTTTCTGTGGCGCCGCACGAAGATAGAGCTGATGTCCAGGGGCAACAACATGAGCCGCAACAATAGCCATGTCAACTGGACCGTGCGGTAACTGGTGAAGAAGGGCGCGCTGGTGCAGACCAGCGGCATCGGTGCCTAGTTTTAAGGTGAAAGGACGCAAAGTGCTGGAGTAACCTTGCAAACTGAATTAGTCTGAAGAATTGTCCTGACGTCACCCATCCATGTTCCCCAGAGATGCTGCCCAGAGATGCTGCCCAGAGATGCTGCCCAGGGATGCTGCCTGACCCGCTGAGTTACTCCAACACTTTTGTGTCCTTTTGCGTATTAATCATCATCTGCAGTTATTTATTTCAACTACTTGCAATGATAATACCCAACTCGGTTATAGTGGACACTTGGCAATAACGGACAACCCCCACCCCAGGTCCATTAGAATGAGGATTTACTGTATTTAGTTTTTAAATAAATGAAAACAATAGGCCATGCCATGGAGCACAAATTTGGTGCAATCCCCAGGAGAGAGGCTGGGAACTCTGCCCACAGAACATGGGCATAACAATGTAGACTGAGCACAATGCACGGGAAATGGGTGCAAATGTATTTTATAATTTTTTTAATTTTCTTTAATGCATTTAATTATTTAAATTATTATTTCTAATTGTTAATTGCTTTGAATGTTTCTGAATTTCAAAGACATCTAGAAGCAATCCATGTCCTTCATCTAGAAGCAATCCATGTCTGAAGAAGGGTTTCGGCCCGAAACTTTGCCTATTTCCTTCGCTCCATAGATGCTGCTGCACCCGCTGAGTTTCTCCAGCATTTTTTGTGTACCATGTCCTTCATAGTCTTGGCACCCACAAAACCTGGAAATCCTGGGAAATTAGTTTTGTCAAGGATATCTTTCCCAGTTGTTTAATGTGTGTAGCTCATTATGTTCTGCTTTCCCTCCCAATCTCTATCCCACATGCACACTCTCCCCATCATTTGGGCTCATCAACCATACAATAGCATTAGTTGTGCTAAAGAAGGAACTGCAGATGCTGGAAAATCAAAGGTACACAAAAATGCTGGAGAAACTCAGCGGGTGCAGCAGCATCTATGGAGCGAAGGAAATATGCAACGTTTCGGGCCGAAACCCTTCTTCAGCATTAGTTGTGCTCCTTCCTGCACTGGGCTTCATTATTTTGGATCCAGGTGACATTGGACAGCACGTTGACAATGATGGTTGAGAAAGGGTACACGTGTTAGGATCATGCTTGGATAACAGTAACATATGGCTCATTATTGCCAACTAAAAATGTGTGATTAAAGCATTCATCCAGAAAAGGATAATCAAATCCAATCAATTCTTTAAAAAATCATTACATTCTGGCTAGGTCATCTTTATTACTTTTTCTGAACCCCGTCCACTGGTTAAACAGGTATATGGTACATCTTTTAACCATTAACGGGCCTTTAATAAATCTCTGATGCTTTCATCAAAGGACAACCTTGACGGGATTCGGTGCTGAAATGATGGGCTATCATTTTTTTGCACATTGACAAATCTGGTTTGCACTCAAACAATTTGTATTCCCCTTCTGTGTGCTTTCTTCCCTTTGGTTTTGCATTCTCCCACTGAGCTATTTTTACACTCTTCTGGGTTTTTAATGCCTCTTTATTGTCTTGTAGAGATATTTCAATGTCATCCAATATCTTGCCTGGTTTTCTAAAATAATTGTTTGCTGATGCATTCATCCCACTAACTGCCCGAACTGGAATCATTCTTCCTTGACTAAATACATTATTCACTCCACACTCATTTTATTCAGTTATATTCAGATTGATTTTCTTTTTTTTTAATCAAATCTACACACAAAATGTTTTTTTGTTTATTTTTAGGTCTGCGGATCCGCTGTGTGCTTTCAGCATTTTTAGCATTTTATCATAATGAACTTGCCCAAGAAAAATGAGTGCACGCCATAATACTATGGAAGAGAAAGATAGTGTTTGGTTAATCATGTCTGCTCTGAATCTTCACTGTCCTGCTCATTTTCCCCATTGTCCCATTTTCACACAGAGAGTGGTGAATCTCTGGAACTCTCTGCCACAGAGAGTAGTTGAGGCCAGTTCATTGGCTATATTTAAGAGGGAATTAGATGTGGCCCTTGTGGCTAAAGGGATCAGGGGGTATGGAGAGAAGGCAGGTACGGGATACTGAGTTGGATGATCAGCCATGATCGTATTGAATGGCGGTGCAGGCTCGAAGGGCCGAATGGCCTACTCCTGCACCTAATTTCTATGTATCTATGTATCTATGTACCTTCCTTCCTTCAAAAATGTTTCTGCTCTTCCTTTCAAAAATACAATTCTCAGACTCTTTCATTTCCCGATACAAAGAATTACAATTTTTAACAACGCTGTAAAATATATTTATGTGCTCTTTCTTTAGAATCGCATTGTTTCAGACATCCAAAGTAGGATGCACAAAGAGGACAAAGTAAATTACATTAAAATGATGCACATAAATCAAAATAACATTTAGGAAATATTAGTCAGATTAAGTGATGTAGATAAAAGAGCCAAATGAAAAGTAAAAATCAAAGTAAGTATTTTTGAAAACTGACATGAATTGTCTTTTTGAGAGAACTTGGAAATTAGACCTTTTTCATTTTATAATTAATAATTAGGACTGGAATTAGAAATGCGCTGAAAAAGTTGGGGCAGATTGCCTTTTCTGTTACTGACATGTCTTCATCTTTTGCAGCCCCTCAGGATTAAGATGGCATGAAAGGTTTACGTATTAAAAGAGCATAATGATAAAATATGAGTACTCATCAAACATGTCAAATGCAGAGCTATTCAATGCCAGTTTTTTGTAATCCATTTTATGCAGGACACTGGATTACTAACTTTTATGGCACTAAGGCTTTTGATGAGCTATATAGGCACAGATGATTAATCAATAAGTCTAATGGCAATTACATTGGAAATTCTGGTGTGACTCTTTCTGCACAGCCCACAGGAGCTGCAAAGCACATTGCAGTAATCTCAGTGAGGCCAACCATGGAATGTTCGTTGTTGGTCCATGCTCTTCCGTGTTTGTCTTTCCTGGATAGTAGGAGGATTTGACATGCACAAATTCTCACTGCAAACCCAAATGTACAAAGCTCCGCCATTTGTCAGAGATCTATTGAGGCCACTCTTCACTCAAAGGCATATTAACCCCAAAATGGAGGTTTCTATTAAAAGTCATGTCTTCAAGGGCACTTACAATGGGGAGAGTTTGTACTTTTAAATCCTCATTTTTCGCATTACTTTGATGTGCAGTTACTAAATGGAAGCGCATTCATGACCTGGGGTCATGATAATTGGACATTCAATACTTTGTACATCAGCCACTCATAAGAAGTCATTCCCTCCATGGCGCCACACAAACTCTGTGTGTGTCCCACATGCAGTGCCATTTTATTGCATGTTTTCAAGATGCCGTGAATGTCTAGGGCATCTGTTGCTTTTTCTTTCCTTTTCCAAGACCTTGAACTTCAACTGGAATGTATGTTTGCAATGAAAACAGGAAACTGCTTTCATTGCAGGAAAATGTTGGGACAATCCAGCTGACTTCCTTGCCTTTCTTTCAGAAAACCCTGTTGATAGCTAGTCGCTGCTACCTTGAAAATACACATCTAGCAACAGTTATGCACTGTGAGACAGCTCGGTGAACAATTGATCTAACCTTCAGCCCACAAAGTCCTGCTGTGTTCCAGTGAGCATCATTCAAAGAAAGTCTCCAGTGGAATACATCGAACAATAAATGTCCAATATTAATCCATTACCCACCAAAGAAGAAAACATCCAAAGGAAATATTCCACAATAACATTTGACATATATTTGTTTCATTTGTTTGCACCAAAGAATAGATTTTCCACCACAATGGAAACCTGGATCAAATTGTTATTATATACTTCGTCCTCCTATCAAACAACCATGGTAAAAGCTTTTACCAAGGTTTAGACTTACCGTAGTCATTACCTAAAAATAGTCAGGGAATGAATCACATGCTGATCTCACACCATTTCATTAGCAGTAAATCTAGGCAAAGGCAAAATGATTTTTTTAATCTATTGCCTTAACCTTAACTCTAATTAGAACTACTTAATGAAATTATTTAAATAACCTTCTATCCCCCTCAGCCAGTTAGGCCGGTTTCTTCAAAGGTGTGACAAAAACATAACTTTTTTTTTAAATGTAATTTTTTTTTTCTATTCCACTACAGGTCATCTGTTCCCTCAGCACTCGCAATGTGGACAAAAAAGTCAAAAAGATGAATTCCTACCAGAAATTGATTTAGGTTAAATATCTATGTGATAGATTTATTTTTAATTCAGAGCAAAATTTTTAATATTTACGCATTTAAAGTTGAAGTAATACAGTCCAAGCATATTCTTGAAAAAGAAAATGTAAGATTAGAGTGTTATTTAGAAATCGGACATAGAATCCCATGAATATTCCGAAGTTCAGTAACACGGTAACAATGCTTATAAGGAAATGTGTCTCTTCTTGTTTGATTACTGGATAACAAGATGAAATCCTGGCAATTTGCATCTCACATATTTAATTTTTTTTTACCAAAGAATAGACTTTCCACCGCAATGAATACCTGGATCAAATCATTATTACATGCTTCATCCCATTTTTTCAGCTTGACCATTTATTGCCTTACTTATTAACTTACTGATCCTACGATAATGTTGACAGCCCCAGTGCAGTCATGAGGTTTGGCAGGATGCCCCCACATGTTCTGTTACAGAACACTTTAGGATCATGTGGGGCAAGAATGAATCCTGAAAACTACTTCACCCACAGCAAACATAATCACCCTGGCAGTCGGATCACCTACCCCACCTGCTGTAGACATAGATACATAGATACATAGAAAATAGGTGCAGGAGTAGGCCATTCGGCCCTTCGAGCCTGCACCGCCATTCAATATGATCATGGCTGATCATCCAACTCAATATCCCGTACCTGCCTTCTCTCCATACCCCCTGACCCCCTTAGCCACAAGGGCCACATCTAACTCCCTCTTAAATATAGCCAATGAACTGGCCTCTGTGGCAGAGAGTTCCAGAGATTCACCACTCTGTGTGAAAAAGTTTTTCCTCATCTCGGTCTTAAAGGATTTCCCCCTTACCCTTAACCTGTGACCCCTTGTCCTGGACTTCCCCAACATCGGGAACAATCTTCCTGCATCTAGCCTATCCAACCCCATAAGAATTTTGTACGTTTCTATAAGATCCCCTCTCAACCTCCTAAATTCTAGCGAGTATAAGCCAAGTCTATCCAGTCTTTCTTCATATGAAAGTCCTGACATCCCAGGAATCAGTCTGGTGAACCTTCTCTGCACTCCCTCTATGGCTATAATGTCCTTCCTCAGATTTGGAGACCAAAACTGTACGCAATACTCCAGGTGTGGTCTCACCAAGACCCTGTACAACTGCAGTAGAACCTCCCTGCTCCTATACTCAAATCCTTTTGCTATGAAAGCTAACATACCATTCGCTTTCTTCACTGCCTGCTGCACCTGCATGCCTACTTTCAATGACTGGTGTACCATGACACCTAGGTCTCGCTGCATCTCCCCATTTCCTAATCCGCCACCATTTAGATAATAGTCTGCTTTCCTGTTTTTGCCAACAAAGTGGATAACCTCACACTTATCCACATTATACTGCATCTGCCAAACATTTGCCCAGTCACCCAGCCTATCCAAGTCACCTTGCAGTCTCCTAGCATCCTCCTCACAGCTAACACTGCCCCCCAGCTTAGTGTCATCCACAAATTTGGAGAAGTTGCCTTCAATTCCCTCATCCAGGTCATTAATATAAATTGTAAATAGCTGGGGTCCCAGCACTGAGCCTTGCGGTACCCCACTAGTCACTGCCTGCCATTGTGAAAAGGACCCGTTTACTCCTACTCTTTGCTTCCTGTTTGCCAGCCAGTTCTCTATCCACATCAATACTGAACCCCCAATACCGTGTGCTTTAAGTTTGTATACTAATCTCTTATGTGGTACCTTGTCGAAAGCCTTCTGAAAGTCCAGATACAACACATCCACTGGTTCTCCCCTATCCACTCTACTAGTTACATCCTCGAAAAATTCTATAAGATTCGTCAGACATGATTTACCTTTCGTAAATCCATGCTGACTTTGTCCAATGATTTCACCACTTTCCAAATGTGCTGCTATCCCATCTTTAATAAGTGACTCTAGCAGTTTCCCCACTACCGATGTTCGACTAACTGGTCTGTAATTCCCCGTTTTCTCTCTCCCTCCCTTCTTAAAAAGTGGGGTTACGTTTGCTACCCTCCAATCCTCAGGAACTACTCCAGAATCTAAAGAGTTTTGAAAAATTATCACTAATACATCCACTATTTCTGGAGCTACTTCCTTAAGTACTCTGGGATGCAGCCTATCTGGCCCTGGTGATTTATCAGCCTTTAATCCATTCAATTTACCCAACACCACTTCCCGACTAACCTGGATTTCACTCAGTTCCTCCATCTCCTTTGGAAATAATCTGCTATTTCCGGCAGATTATTTATGTCTTCCTCAGTGAAGACGGAACCAAAGTAGTTATTCAATTGGTCCGCCATATCCTTGTTCCCCATGATCAATTCACCTGTTTCTGACTGCAAGGGACCTACATTTGTTTTAACTAATCTCTTTCTCTTCACATATCTATAAAAACTTTTGCAGTCAGTTTTTATGTTCCCTGCCAGTTTCCTTTCATAATCTATTTTCCCTTTCCTAATTAAGCCCTTTGTCCTCCTCTGCTGGTCTCTGAATTTCTCCCAGTCCTCTGGTATGCTGCTTTTTCTGGCTAATTTGTATGCATCATCTTTTGATTTGATACTATCCCTGATTTCCCTTGTTATCCACGGATGCACTACCTTCCCTGATTTATTCTTTTGCCAAACTGTGATGAACATTTTTTGTAGTTCATCCATGCAGTCTTTAAATGCCTTCCATTGCATATCCACCGCCAACCCTTTTAGAACTAATTGCCAGTCAATCTTGGCCAATTCACGTCTCATACCCTCAAAGTTACCTTTCTTTAAGTTCAGAACCGTTGTTTCTGAATTAACAATGTCACTCTCCATCCTAATGAAGAACTCAACCATATTATTCTTCCAGTCTTCTAGCTCACCTTCACAAAGTCTTCCAGCTCACCTTCACAAAGAAGGTGCTGTGTTTCCGATCTATTCCTAACCAGTATATTGCCTGCCAAAATGTAGAAACAAACAACTGCGGATGCCGGTTAATAAGCACACACACACAACTGAGCAGGTTAGGCAGCATCTCGAGAGTCACAAAAGGGTCTTGACCCAAAACATCACCTATCCATGTTCTCCAAAGATGCTGCCTGACCTGGTGAGTTACTCCAGCACCTTGTGTTCTTTTGCTGCCTACCAAAACTCAGTCAATGCAGGCAGTTTAATGCTTTTATTTTATTCAATCATCAAAGTCAACTAGGTAATAATTGACCACTCACTTATTATCTAGTTGACCTTGATGCTTGAGTAAAATAAAATCATGAAGCTGCCTGCATTGCCTGAGCTTTGGCAGGCAACAAAAGGACACAAGGTGCTGGAGTAACTCGGCAGGCAAACGGAGCGTCCCAACCAGAAGTGGATGAAGTTTTGGGTCGACCCAAAACATCACCTATTCCTTTTCTCCAGAGATGCTGTTTGACCCGCTGAGTTACTCCAGCATTTAGTGTCTATCATCGGCGTCAAACAAACATCTGCAGTTCCTTCCTACACGAGTCGTCGGTGAAGCCACATTTGTAGCATTGTGTTCAGGTTGATCACCCTGCTATCGGAAAGAAGTCAGTAAGCTGGAAAGAGTGCAGAGAATATTTATGAGGATGTTGCCAGGACTTGAAGGTCTGAGCTAGAGGGAAAGGTTGGGAAGGCTAGGGCTTCATTCCTTGGACTGCAGGATGCTGATCTTATAGAGCTGTATAAAATCATGAGGGAAATAAATAGGGTGAATGCACAGGGTCCCTTACCTATGACAGGGGAAATCAAGAACCTAAAAACAGGTTTACGATGAAAGGGGAAAGATTTAGTAGGAACCCGGGGGACAACTTTTTCACTCAGAGGGTGGTGGGTATATGGAATGAGCTACCAGATTAAATAATTTAGGTAGGTACTGTAACAGCATTTAAAAGGCTATTGGACAGATACATGGATAGGAAAGGTTTAGAGGGATTTGGGCCAAATATAGTCAAATGGGACCATCTTAGACGGGGCATCTTGGTCAGCATGGACGAGTTGGACCGAATGACCTGTTTCCGTGCTGTATAACTATGACTAAATAATTCATGCTCTTAATCACGCTATCTGAGCAGCAGTGAAGATTTGCACAACAGATGTTGTCCACAATATGAAGAACTGGGATTTTAAAATTCTATAAATTTCTTCATATTGTTATCTTAAAAAACAATGGCAACACTGTTGACATAAGTTTTCTTGGTGCAAAATCTGTTCTGCTTTAGCTATCCTCAAAAATGATTGAGTAGCAGAAGCTCTTAGCAGACAGCACATATGAACTGAGTTGTGTTCCAAGGTCCCAGTGGCAACGTGAAGCATTGTGTGAAAGAGATTGGGAAATTTATATAGTTTGATGAGGTCCTAGTCAATTAGTTGAGTAATTGTGAAGATGAAGGAGGTTCCCCTAAAAACGATGCTTTTGTTAAAGATTCAGGCCTCCTGGTGAACTCAATATCAAAGCGAAACAGCTAAAAGCAACTGCAAATGAGAATCTTTCAGCAGTAGCCCTCAATAACATCTCACTGCACAAAAGGTTATAACGCTAGTGTGTTCTGTATTTGCCTGCCTCATCTTCCCAACACTTGCAGTGAACAAGTGAATAACACTGAACTTGCAGCTTGGACAGGCCCCTCGGCCCCACAAAGGGATGTTAAATACAAGTCTATTCCTCTCCCACTTCATACAATGTTATCCTTCTGGCTACGTAGGCCACTCTGCAACATCAACAGCATGCATTTATGAAGTAACATTAATGTAACAATAATTTTCACAGGACCATTGTCGAACATAATTTTGAATGAATCGCATATTAGGAATGATAATCAAAGAATTGGTCAGGGAAATATGTTTAAAGGGTGAGGAGGAGGAGTTGGCATGTGGACAGGCATTTGGGAAAGGTTGTCTAAGATGCAAAGATGGAAAAATCAATTTAGAGATTAGAGAGATTAGAGATTCCTTTATTTGTCATTCAGACCTTTCGGTCTGAACGAAATTTCGTTGCCTGCAGTCATACATATAATAATAAATAACAAGACACACAATAAACACAAATTAACATCCACCACAGTGAGTTCACCAGGCACCTCCTCACTGTGATGGAGGCAAAAGTCTTAAAGTCTCTGTCTCTTCCCGCTTTGTTCTTCCTCTGCGCTGAGGCGATCCAGGCTTCTGATGTTGTGACCCCGCCGGGTGATGGTAAGTCAATCCCGCGGCTGAATCCGTGCTCCGCGACGGGCCGGTTCAAACTCCGCGGCCCGGGGTGGCCGAAGCTGCCGCCCTCCAGTCCAGCGGACGCAGCTGTAGTTGCGGGAGCTCCAGAAAAACAGGTCACCCACCTGTGACCTGCAAGCTCCCGACGATGTCGTCCACCGGGCCCGCAGCCGAGCCTCCGGATTCAGGTCGCCACCAGTGTCCTCGGTCGCCACCGCCGGAACGCCACCGCAGCCCCGAAGCCAGCCAGCCCCGTGCTGGTAAGTCCTAGCTCTGCCTCCGGAGCCTCGAGGTCGGTCGCTCACAGTTGGAGTTGGAGGCCGGCAGCTCCGCCATTAGGCCTCGGTGCAGACGGAGGCAGAGAAGGGGGATACGACAAGAAAAAGTTGCATTCCCCCGAAGGAAGAGACAAAAATCATGTTTCACCCCCCCCCCACCCCACACATACACAACCCAATAAACTAAAATGTAACTAAAACAGGACAAAAGAAAACAACAAAAACTCTGGGGTGGGGAAGGGGGGGGGGTGAGTAAAAGTAAAAGAAGTGATAGACTTAATCTGAAGTGATAACTAAAACATACAGGAATACTGACGATACAGCAAAATTCAGCTATTTCGCAACCAATTATCAATTACCAACAAGATAATTACCAATAAGGTAACAAATTCCGTGTTGAAGACACTCGTCTGAAGAAGGGTTTCGACCCAAAATGTCACCTATTCTTTTTCACCAGAGATGCTGCCTGACCCGCTGAGTTACTCCAGCATCTTGTGTCTATCTTTGGTGTAAACCAGCATCTGCAGTTCCTTCCTGCACAATTTATTGCTGTATTGGTGGTCATTTGTGACTTTGGTTTTGGTTGCACCCTAAATGGAAATATATTCCCAATGAAAATATTTGCTGATCGTTCTGATAAAGCTTGGGTTTAGGAGTGTGCAATAGGTGGGTAATCTATATTTTCACTCAAACTGCACTTTGGCAATCCAGAGTGGAATATCTACGACTTCTTCACCTTCAGCAACATCTTCTCACTCACCCCACCAACAACCACAAAAACATAAATATATCCCTTTGTTATTCTGTTCTAGAGAAAGCAGTCAAATTAACTGTGCCTTGCAAGGAAAGCAGTCGGATATCAACAATTGAGCATGATTCCTGCAAGGCTCACAAGTCCTTCATTTGGTTAAATGAGCTCTGTGTTGCTGAAACAGGCTCCCATTACCACGCAAATATTTATCCAATAAGTTGGGCATCAAATCTCCCGCTGAAAATGTGAACCATTTTGAGGGTTCTGGATAGTTTAGTGTCTGCAATGCAATCTCTGTAGAGCCAAAGTCTAGACTTAAATTCTTTAACAAATATACTAACACAGAAAGATTATAAGCTGCAGGTTATTAACCTTATCGATAGGATCGTGTGTTAGTGCACTGAAAACAATCATTACTCCAGCCAAAATAATGATATCAGCACAATTTGCTACTGTGCCGACAAGAGATGGAATAGGTTATCACCTGGAAGAGATGTACCATTTCTGTGCTGAATGATACAACTGAAAAACGATAGAGCTCAGTCTAAATACTCTGGATACATGATTATACATCGAAAATAGTTCAAGTTATGTATTTGGGAAGTCAATCTTGTAATCATTTAAGCTTTTAGCACCTGAGTTACTATCTAATAATAATAGCCAACAAGTGTGATGTTTTCAAACATTTGTGATCCAGACAGCTAACGAACAGTAAAGGCACCTTTACACAGACTGCTGACATAGAATTGTATTTACCTTTTGTAAAAGCAGCAAGTAATATATCAAACATGCCAATTTAGCAATAGGTAAATAGTTTAAAACCCATTTAACAGTTTCATATCATAGCTTCCTCTGCTATCCTACTGTGTCAGGAAATTTTGTTTTAATTTGTAATTGCTTTATGCCAATTTCACTAATTATGTAATGTAATTCAAAATTGGAGTTTTAAAAATACTATCAGTCACCTCTGCTGCAACAAAATAAGCACTGGAATCATGGAGCCGTATGGCATAGAAATAGGCCCTAGGATCCAACTCGTCCATGTCAACCAAGGTGCCTAACTGAGCTAGTTCCACTTGTCTGCCCTGGCCCATGTCTCTCTGAACCTTTTCCAACCATGTACCTGGCTAAGCATCATTTTAATGCCATACTTGTACCCACGCCAGCCACTTCTTCTGGCAGCTAATTCCATATACACACACCCTCTTTGAAAACGTTGCTCCTCAGGTCTCTTTTAAAACTTTACACTCACATTTAAACGTAAGTGCTCTAATTTGAGATATCAATACCCTGGGGAAAAGACTGTGGCTAACCATGTTATCTATGCCCCTCAACATTTTATACACCTCCATAAGGTCACCCTCAGTCTCTAGGGGGGAAAAAGATCAATCCTGTCCTGAAAATTCAAACCATCCTTCTATGGTAATATCATCAAATATCCTCTCCTTGCTTTTACAGCCACATTATTGGCTAACAATTATTCTGAATCATCTCACTTGTTTCTCAGCCAGAATTACAATTTATCAAGTAGCCGCAAGGAACTGCAGATGTTGGTTTACAAAAAAAAAGACACAAAGTACTGGAGTAACTCAGCGGGTCAGGCAATATCTCTGGAGAATGGAGAAACAATGCTGGTTTATACCAAAAATCGACACAACGTGCTGGAGTAACTCAGCGGGTCAGGCAGCATCTCTGGAGAAAAAGGATGGGTGACATTTTGGGTCAGGATCCTTCTTCAAACTAACTGGTCAGCAGTCTGGCAAGTGATAGGTGGAGACAGGTGAGGGGGTTTCATTGGCAGATGGGTGGACAAAGACCAGAGCTGAAAAGACAAAAGTTAGTGAGATGAGGAGAGAAGAAGCATGGAATGTGAAGCCAGCGGAAGGAAGATAGGTGGGAATAGGAGGTGGGAGTGTGGATGGGTGAAGGGGAAAGGGGGCGGGATTGTAAGAAAATGGAAACACAACCAGGTGTGGCTTAAGGAAAAGAGGGGGGGGGGAAGCGGTGTTTATATATTTTTTTGGTTTGATACCTGAAATTGGAGAATGCAATATTCATCCTATTGGATGGTTAGCTAGCCAAGCAGAAAATGAAGTGCTGTTCCTCTAGTTTCCGTGTGGCCTCATTCTGACAAAAGAGGAGGCCTAGGACAGAAAGATCAGTAAGGGAATGAAAAGGGGATTTTAAATAGTTAGCAATCTATCAATATGTTCAAAGATTACCTTACCTGCAGTGATATTGTTCTCTCGATCTATACATAACTAAAACTCTGATCTTGTTATCTTCCGGTTTGGTATTTCCATTTGCGCAAAAATGGTTCGCGATAGCGCTATGATATTTCGCCAGTTCACTCACGCTTCTCCTGTGCTGCGAGTCCATCAAGTTTTGTTCCGATCGGTTGAATGTCGTAAAATTTAGCGAGGTTTAAAAATCATAAAAACCTCGTGTGCGCAAATCGATCTCGTCTCCTGCCAGTCAGCGCTGCGTGGATTAGTCTCTTCCCCTGTCACTCCCCGGGACGGTCCGCCCCTTCCTGCGCTATCACGTCTTTACTGGAGGTGAGGATGGCCGGCGGAGGTTTCCAACCGGACTTTCGGAGGGATCTGAAGCAGCAGCCCTGCCCCAAGCCGGTGCCCCGCCTCAAGCAGCCCAGCCCCGCCCCAAGCAGCAGCCCAGCATCGGAGACCCGACCCAGCCCAGTCCAGATCGGAGACCCAGCCCAGAATCAGGGACCCAGCCCAGCCTGGAGTCAGAGATGTCGCCGATGTCGCCAAACGGAAAGCGGAGACTCTGATCCCAGCGCAGGAGAACGACCAGCGCCCGCTGTGAGTCCCCATCGCACCGCCAATTTCAGCCACTACCCCTCTGGTCCCCCTCGCTGGCTACTCCCCCCCCTCCCCCGTGATGCCCCCCTATCCCCCATGGCTCTTCTCTCGTCTTTCCTCCGAGCTCACTACCCCCCCCACAAACCCCTCTCCCCCCACAACACCCCCCCTGCCCCCACAAACCTCTCCCCCCACTCACACACACCCCTCCCCCCCACAATCCCTCTGCCCGCACACCCCTCCCCCACACACACACACCCCCCGCCCCCCCACACACACACCCTCCCACACACACACCCTTCCCCACACACCCCCCTCCCACATCCCTCCTCCCCCCTCCCACACCCCCACCCCCCCGCCACACCCCCCCCTCCCACACCCCCCCCTCTCCCACACCACCCTCTCCCCCCCTCCTACTTGCCCATGCCAACCAATGTGTCACATCTACACTGATCCCACCTGCCTGCCTTCAGCCCATGTCTCCCTAAATCCCTCCAAACCCATCCTATCCATGTACCTGCCCAAATGTTTTTTGAATGTTTTGGTAGTACCTGCCTCAACTACCTCCTCCGGCAGCTAATTCCATATACCTACCACCCTTTGTGTAAAAAGGTTGTCCCTCATGTTCCAATTAAATCTATCTTGCTTCGGCCTTAAACATATGTCCGTGAGTTCTTGATTCCCCTACTCTTGGCAAAAGACTGTGCATTTATCCTGTCCATTACTCTCATGGTGTTATACACCTCTATAAGATCGCCCCTCATCCTCTTGTGCTCTAAGGAATAAAGTCCTAGCCTGCTCAACTGCTCCCTATAGCCCAGGCCCTCGAATCCCAGGAAAAAGGATGATCTTGAGGACTGAAAGAAAAGCAGATGGATCTTTACTCTCTGAGTATGGAGGTTGGGAGACCTCTTAAAGCAACAGTGAGCAGTTAATCAAAAGATGTGGTAGAAATATAACAAAAGTAGCCTTGAATGACCCTGAAGCTGAGCAGTTGGGAGTGGCTGTGCTTCTGCCCTCCATGGACAAAGTAGACAAAGAAGGCATATTAGGTTGTATTTGAGGTTTTTGATATAGATGAGGGATGCAGTTAGTGTTTACCTTGAATTAGCATCGTTTCAGGGGAAATGGGTTAGATAAAACCTAGTTGGTCCATGTAAATAAGAACTGTCAGCTTTAAGTCCTGTGAGGTTGGAGATCTCAGTGCAACTGAATTTTACATATAGCATTGTTTTGATGTCATCTGAACAAGTCCTATGCCAGGAGTAAAGAAAACATTAAAATCCTAATATAAAAGCTGATACACAAAAATTAATAGCATATTTATATAATAGTATCTTAAATATAGATTTACCTGTGACCGAGGTAATTAGAGAAGAGTGGGAACGGGAATTATTGATAAAAATTACGAAGGCTACATGGGAAAAGTATTTGACATACATTCACAAGTGTTCGATTAACGCAAGACATAATCTAATCCAATTTAAAATTTTACATAGATTATATTACTCAAAAACAAGATTAAATAAATTTTATCCAAATATATCGCCCATTTGCGATAAATGTTTAATCCAAGAAGCAACTATAACACACTCTTTTGTTTCTTCTATAAAACTTCATGGATTTTGGAGTGATATTTTCGAAATATTTACAAAATTATTTAAGACAAAAATGGAACCCAATAATGAATTGATTATATTTGGGGTAATGGAAGACGGGAACAAATTGAGCTCATCTCAAAAGTCAATTTTTAATTATGGTTTAATAATAGCAAAAAAATGAATATTGAAATTTTGGAAAAATACACCAATACCAACGCTCAAAATGTGGATTGCAAGTATGTTGGATACCGCACATCTTGAGGAAATGCGATTCCTCCTAATAGATAAATTTGACCAATTCATAACGAGTTGGTCTCCATTTGTCGTCTTTTTGGAAACGTATGGTGCAAAACAGGTGTAAAAGCTAATCCGTGACTGCGGATGGTCAAGTTTATAAATGATCTCCTTCTATTTTCTTTTCTTCTCTTCTTTTCATTTATTCTCTTTCTTCTATTTTCTATGTCTCAACTTTCTTATTTCATTCTTTATTTTTCTTTTTCACACACTATATATCTCACATTTTTCTATTTTTCATTATCTAACTTTTTTCTTTTTCTTCTTTATTTCAAAAAAATTTTAAAATAAGAAGCTGTACATAAAAGGTATTATGAAAATATGATTGTATACAATTGTACTTACTTCTAATAAAATAAAAATATTAAAAAAAAAAAAAAAACATTAAAATCCTGCCAAAACTGACTAAATGTATTTCCTAAATGGTGGTGAGACAAGCACCAATGTTCAAAAGCACAGTGCCATTTCTTCTCAAACCTGATGAATATATTCTTAGCCCAAAGACACATTGGCTTGTTTACTTGATGTTGGATATACATTACATGTGTGTAAGAACCTTGGGATACCAGTAGAACTTGCAGCCCCAGAGACCTGTTCCAACATTCAATCAGAACACAGATGATCAGTAACTGTACTATCTTAACTGCTTTTGACCCATTGATATTGAAGCTATGTGAAACTATTGATCTCTATCTTCAGTATTTCAATTAACTGAATTCACTTTGAATTACATTTTTCATTTTTTTATTATATTTTGCATATGTGCACTAACGTCCAGTGACTTAGAAACATAGAAACATTGAAACATAGAAAATAGGTGCAGGAGGAGGCCATTCGTCCCTTCGAGCCTGCACTGCCATTCATTGTGATCGTGGCAGATCGTCCGCAATAATTAAACCCGTGCCTACCTTCTCCCCATATCCCTTAACTCCACTAGCCCCTAGAGCTCTATCTAACTCTCTCTTAAATCCATCCAGTGATTTGGCCTCCACTGCCCTCTGTGGCAGGGAATTCCACATTCACAACTCTCTGGGTGAAAAACTTTTTTCTCACCTCAATCTTAAATGGCCTCCCCTTTATTCTAAGACTGTGGCCCCTGGTTCTGGACTCGCCCAACATTGGGAACATTTTTCCTTCATCTAACTTGTCCAGTTCTTTTATAATTTTATATGTTTCTATAAGATTCCCCCTCATCCTTCTAAACTCCAGTGAATACAAGCCTAGTCTTTTCAATCTTTCCTCATATGACAGTCCCGCTATCCCAGGGATCAATCTCGTGAACCTATGCTGCACTGCGTCAATCACAAGGATGTCCTTCTTGTGATTGTCCTTCCAAGGATGTCACCCAAATACCTTTGTTACTCCACAGGCCAGGATAGGGTGGATGTGGAGAGGATGTTTCCACTAGTGGGAGAGTCTAGGACCAGAGGTCATAGCCTCAGAATTAAAGGACGTTCCTCTAGGGAGGATATGAGGAGAAATGTCTTTAGTCAGAGGGTGGTGAATCTGTGGAATTAATAGCCACAGAAGGCTGTGGAGGCCAAGTCAATTGATATTATTAAGGCAGAGATAGATAAATTCTTGATTAGTATGGGTGTCAGAGGTTATGGGAAGAAGGGAGGAGAATGGGGTTGAGAGGGAAAGATAGATCAACCATGATTGAATGGCGGAGCAGACTTAATGGGCCGAATGGCCTAATTCTGCTCCAATCGGGTGACGCCAGTAATGGCTGCCTCGCCAACAGTCTGTCTGTCCTTTGTGTTTAAATAGTATGTGTTAAATGTATGTTTTTAGTGTTCTTTAGCTTGTTTTATGTGGGGGGTGGAGGGGGTGAGCTGGGGGAAACTTTTTCTAATCCCTTACCTCGACGGAGATGCGATTTTTTTCCGTATCGTATCTCTGTCCGCACTGCGGCTTAACATCGAGGAGTTGGCGAACTTTGCTGGAGATGGACAGGGAGCTCCATCGCGGGGAGCCTGTGGACTTACCATCACGAAGCTCGCGATCCCTTTGTCAGGGATCGACCTCAGAGCTCCAACTGTGGGTGCCTGCGGACTTTAACATCGTGGAGCTCGCGGTCTCTGGTTAGAGACCGATTTCGGGGAACTCCAAGCCGCAGGAGCTTCAACCTCCCCGATGCAGGAGTTTCGATCGCCCCGACGCGGGAGCTTCGGTCGCCCCGACGCGGGGGCTTCGACCGATGGCTGCGGGAGCTTCAATTGCCCCGATTGCGGATGGTTCGACTGCCCCGACCACGGGAGAATAAAGAGGAAGGAGATTGGACTTTATTGCCTTCCATCACAGTGTGGAATGTGGGAAATCCACTGTGATGAATGTTTATGTTAACTTATATGGCTGTATGGTAATTCGCATATCACTCTACCTTAATTGGTACACGTGACAATAAAATACCTTTGAAACCTTTGATCACATGAACTTATGAACAGCTCCTAGTCCCTCCGCATTCAGGAAATGTTTTGATTTTGCATTTGTGACTTCACAGATTTGCTAACAGTAAACCTACCTCACTTAATTCACTCACTTAACCTCCACACCCTTTACACCTACAGCTATTCTGCGTACAACTTCCTTCCCAATAATAACTGTGATATGACAGTGGGATGGAATAAAGTATTCCTCCCACGATTTCACGCAGATATTCCTCCCACCATCTTGTGTGCAGAACGCCTCTCATCTATTTCAGATCAGCCTTTTTAAGACCGACCAACTCAACATCTAGAGTTTTTTCACAAATGTCGTTATCCAGGTCCAACTCACAGTTCCGACATTATGGAGCCGTAACATTAACTGGAACGTGCTGGGAAATAGCAATAGTTCTCCTCCCAAATGTGGGTATTAACCCAGTCCCAGTCACAAAACTGGACGATTCCTGGCAATATTGCAGCAGAAGAACGGAAACATGAAATCTTTGGTTCTTACTTTAAATCTATTAACACATACAAATCTATTTGTTTTAGTGGACAAGGTTGGCTGAGGTGGTTAAAGCAAAGTCATTTACATTTTGTTGCAAACAATTCCGTTTTCTTCCTTTTTATGATTACATAATGGTGTCCTTAAGTAATTCTAATTTGATGTTTATATGTTTTATTATTTTTAAACTAACCGATTTATTAATTGATTTTAATCTTTTTTGAATGCTTCTAAATATCAGGGACTTTGAGAAGCATTCAAATTCCATCACATCTCTGAAAGCTGCCAGAACAAACAGCATGGTGACTCAAGCTTTTAAAGTTTATTTAAGCACCCCGAAAAAGCAAATAAAAACCTTGTTAAACTTTGAGGAAAGATTGAAAAGACTAGGCTTGTATTCACCGGAGTTTAGAAGGATGAGGGGGAATCTTATAGAAACATATAAAATTATAAAAGGACTGGACAAGCTAGATGCAGGAAAAATGTTCCCAATGTTGGGCGAGTCCAGAACCAGGGGCCACAGTCTTAGAATAAAGGGGAGGTCATTTAAGACTGAGGTGAGAAAAAACTTTTTCACCCAGAGAGTTGTGAATTTATGGAATTCCCTGCCACAGAGGGCAGTGGAGGCCAAATCACTGGATGGATTTAAGAGAGAGTTAGATAGAGCTCTAGGGGCTAGTGGAGTCAAGGGATATGGGGAGAAGGCAGGCACGGGTTATTGATAGGGGACGATCAGCCATGATCACAATGAATGGCGGTGCTGGCTCAAAGGGCAGAATGGCCTCCTCCTGCACCTATTTTCTATGTTTTCTATGTTTCTATGTTTCTTTTCAGAATGGCAGGCAGTGGCGAGTGGAGTGCCGCAAGGCTCGGTGTTGGGGCCGCAACTGTTTACTATATATATTAATGATTTGGAAGAGGGAATTAGGAGCAACACTAGCAAGTTTGCGGATGACACAAAGCTGGGTGGCAGTGTGAACTGTGAAGAGGATGTTAGGAGGTTGCAGGGTGACCTGGACAGGTTGAGTGAGTGGGCAGATGCGTGGCAGATGCAGTATAATATAGATAAATGTGAGGTTATCCACTTTGGCGGCAAAAACAAGGGGGCAGATTATTATCTCAATGGGGTTAGGTTAGTTAAGGGGGAGGTACAGAGAGACCTGGGTGTCCTTGTACACCAGTCACTGAAAGTTGGCTTGCAGGTACAGCAGGCGGTGAAGAAAGCTAATGGAATGTTGGCCTTCATAACAAGAGGATTTCAGTATAGGAGTAAAGAGGTTCTTCTACAGTTGTATAGGGCTCTGGAAAGACCACATCTGGAGTATTGTGTACAGTTTTGGTCTCCTAATTTGAGGAAGGACATCCTTGTGATTGAGGCAGTGCAGCGTAGGTTCACGAGATTGATCCCTGGGATGGCGGGACTGTCATATGAGGAAAGATTGAAAAGACTAGGCTTGTATTCACTGGAGTTTAGAAGGATGAGGGGGAGTTCTTATAGAAACATATAAAATTATAAAAGGACTGGACAAGCTAGATGCAGGAAAAATGTTCCCAATGTTGGGCGTCCAGAACCAGGGGTCACAGTCTTAGAATAAAGGGGAGGCCATTTAAGACAGGTGAGAAAAAACGTTTTCACCCAGAGAGTTGTGAATTTGTGGATTTCCCTGCCACAGAGGGCAGTGGAGGCCAAATCACTGGATGGATTTAAGAGAGAGTTAAGTAGAACTCTAGGGGCTAGTGGAATCGAGGGATATGGGGAGAAGGCAGTCACAGGTTATTGATTGGGGACGATCAGCCATGATCACAATGAATGGTGGTGCTGGCTCGAAGGGCCGAATGGCCTCCTCCTGCACCTATTTTTTATGTTTCTATGTTTCTATGTAAATATTAGTTGGGCTGCCTACTGTCACATGTAGTTAGATATTTGATGTTGCTCTTTCAAATGCCTTATTTTAAAGTCTGAATCAAATCCATATTGCTTGCAAGATGAATTAAATCTACATGCACTGATTGAATCAGTTTCACATCCATTTGTGTGTAGATTTTTGGATTTATCAGGAGAAGTACAAAACCTGACATGTATAGAGCTTCTCAAATGAGAAAAATGTTGAAGTAGTCTGAATAAATTTTAACCAACAACAGAGTATCTGTCTAACAAACGTGTGCACTGGGAGACCAAATGTCTAGGCAAGATAGATTAGGTGTCTGATTCTTATCTTAAATGAGTGTAATTTGCCAAATTTAAATTTAAAATCTACATCCAATATACGGGGAGGTACGCTGAGTGACAATAATCTAGATACTGCTTAATTTAAATCAGAGGTAGCAGAGCAAACTTGAATAAATTAAGATAAGAGAACATTTCCTTTAATTGTCTGTGGACGACTCTCTGTCTACCCACAAATGAAATAGGATGTAGTGGCAGACCAACTAAGCTCCAAGATAATAATTGGACTCTTCTTTACATTTGTAACGGTAGCCAGTTATTAGCAATGTGCTGCACCAAAGGCTTCTGAATGAAAGGCATTGCCACTCTGAATCAACTAATGCAATTACCCAGTTCATTTTCATATATAATTAAACAGTCCATAGTTTTTTTTCTTTTGCAGAAAACAGTCCTTATTTTCCTGCAGTTGCACCGGTTATAAATATGTGAATCAATCAACGCTGGAGCACAGATGTTGCTTATTTTTCATTTTATCTTATCTTTCATTCTGCACAAAATATACAAAAATATTGAATAAATAACCTTGATATTCGTGGTTGTGTCAGCTATTTAGTGACAACTTTTATACATGAGGTTTGAAGATAAGTTTGAACTTTGAATGAATGGCATAAAGTTGCATATATTCACCTGCTGTCAACCATAAAGCCATTTACATCAGGACATGGATGGTTTCACAAAGCCATTTGATATTGATGAAAGGACAGAAAGCCCGATAATACAGGAATTAAATTAAAATCAGTCTGAAAGCAAGGATATCAAAGTTGCTGGAAAGTCTATTTAAGAACCTAACAGCTTTTTATGCAGCCTGCAGCAACATTGCATTTTTATTTTCATATTAACTACAGTAAGTAACATATTTCAGTACAGTTCACATTTGTTGATTTAGTTTCCAGATGACAGAGCAAGCAAACCTTTTGCTTATGGGAAGTTGTTTTGCAATTATTCATAAACAGAGCTATAAATAAGGAGCTTTTTAAAGATTTTAAATGTTCACCATTATTCACTCTCATTGCATTTGTACAACAAGGAACCAATATCATCCTTTTTGTTCAAACTGTTGGATCTTCCATTAATCTCCAAAGTAAATGTGGCACCATTGACCATTTAACTATTGTTGCACCCCATGAAATGTTTCCCAATTATTTCTACTTAGGGACGCAAGAGCCCAGATATTCTTCAGTGCCAAATAAGACACATTAACTGACCTGTGGGGGAATGTGTGCATGGGGTTGGACTAAGGACCTATTCATGTTGTGTGCATTGCCCCCAGCAGTGATATTCCACTATGCAATCGTGTACATTGTGCTAACTGCATCTTTGTACTATCTACTCCCCTCTTAACCAATGCTGAAGCATACTTCGCTCATTTTCAAGATCTACTTTAATGTTGGTGCCTCGCCAACAGTCTGTCTGTCTCTTCATTCTTTTGTTGTTTGTTTGTATGTGTTAAATATATGTTTTTAGTGTTCTTTAGCTTGTTTTATGTGGGGGGTGGGGGTGGGGGGGTTGGGGGAAACTTTTTCTAATCTCTTACCTCGACGGAGATGCGATTTTTTTTCCATATCGTATCTCCTTCCACACTGCGGCCAAACCTCGAGGAGTTGGCAGCCTTTGCTGGAGATTGATTTTGAGAGCTCCACCGCGGGTGCCTGCAGACTTAACATCACGGAACCCGCGATCCATTTGCCAGGGATCGACCTCTGGGCTTTACCACGGGAGCCTGTGACTTTAACATCATGGAGCTTGTGGTCAGAGACCGACTTCAGGAACTCCAAGCCGCAGGAGCTTCGACCGCCCTGCCGCGGGAGCTTTGATTGTCGCGACACGGGAGCTTCTATCGCCCCGACGCGGAGGCTTCGATCGCCCCGACTGCAGACGGTTCGACTGCCCTGATCGCGGGAGAATAAAGAGGAAGAAGATTAGACTTTATTGCCTTCCATCACAGTGAGGAACGTGGGGAATCCGCTGTGGTGGATGTTTATGTTAACTTTTATGTAGTTGTGTGTCTTGATGCTTTTTTTTAGTATGGCTGTATGATAATTCGAATTTCACTTCCTTAATTGGTACATGTGACAATAAACTGACCTTGAAACCTTGAAGTAACTTGACATTTGACATCTTTGTGCATTCCCACTGATTTTTGTGTCCTTGCTTAATACTACATTGCACTTCACAAAGAAGGGTCTAGCCCATGGAAGTTAATTAAAAAAGTGACCATGTTCAACATTGTTGTTGGTTGTCAATTTTTTTTAAATTGTTACAGGCAAAGACCTGGTATTTAAACCACCTTTCCTGGCACTTTAAAGCACCTGGTGGTCTTCAGTAAGAAAACAGAGTTGAAGGTTAGAGAAATTATGCAGAATGACTCCTCCATTCAATTTGCTGAAGAGCCAATATAGTCAGCAATTACATTGGTGTTATTCATTTGTCACTAGACATTTAAGGTATATTGGACCAAAGGAGGAGAGCATCCAGTAGTAAAGGTGATCATAATTGCCTGTTAGGAAACAAGAGACTGCAGTTGTTGGAATCCTGAGCTAAAAGTAAACTGCTGGAGGAGCTCAGTGGACTAAGCATTATCCATGGAGGAAATAGACAGACGTTTCGGATGGAGACCCAGCACTCTGAAGAAGGGTCCTAACCTGAAATGTCATGTCACAAATTGTCTTTCAACTGAAATGCCTTGAATATTATACACAAATAACAGAAACATATAACTTTAAAAATGCTAAAATACACTTAGAATAGTTAGAAAGAAGTTAATCATTTAGTCCTTCAAGTTTGTTCTGTTTATAAATTGTCACAATATAACAATAACTTGAGTTCTATTTAATTGGTAGACTTTAGAGCTAGTTCCTCAATTCCAAGGTAACTATGGAAGGGCAATAAATGTCAGCATTGCTAGTGATGTTCACATCCCATGAACAGGCAAATGAAACAAATCATTGCCATTGCTTCGTACTCTTATTGCACACGCATTATAGAAATTTCTCAATCTTAAAAAAATTGCTTGAAGGCATTCAGTTAATCAGCATTACAAAGCAAGAGGTCAAACAATCCACCATGCACTCTGAAATGAAATTGCTTATAATATCTAACCTAGACTTAGCCTTGCACAATTTACATTTGTGACTCCAGGTCCTCAGTAAGCTTTTCTAATTGGAACAAATGCCAATATGCACCCTTCATTATAAACCTCAATCAGATAACTGCTAAATCAATGCTTTGCTAAAGTATAAAATCGATACTCTTTTAGCCTATCTTAATGAACATGATGCATTTAATTGGAAATTATTTTACTGGCTCTCCTTAATACCCTTTCCAAAACCTCGATAAATCACAAGTCATATATGGAGACAAAACTGCACGTAGCCCTGAAATTGGGTCCAATGCACTTTCAGTATGCTGAACTGTTATTGCATGTAATATTATTGAATCTTGTCCCATGCAAAGAATTATAAAAGTACCTAAACCAATCCAAAATAGTGAAAGGTTTACTTACACCCAGAAATGTATGCTGACAGTGCCTTAGCAGTTGCTGAACCAGTCAATATATTCTCCACCATACACCTGTATAATGGTGTATTCGTTGACATATTGAATTTCCTCAATCTAATTTAATTGTCATATGTACTGATATCGGAACAATGCTGACTGAGTTTGAGGGGAAAGGTTGCCCCTGTAGTCCCTCTTAAATTTCTCCCATCGCACCGCAAGCGTCTCTAGTTTTAAAGTCCTCTATCCTGGGGCAAAGACTATGCGTTCACTTATTCCATGTACTCATGATCTTGTACACTTCAATAAAATCAGCCTTCAGTGTCCTATGTTCCAAATTAGAAAATCCCACCCAATCCAACCACTCTGTACAACTCCAGCCTGGAAGCCCGGATAACATCCTGGTGAATCTCTTAGGCGCCCTTTCCTACTTAATGACTCTCTCCTATAGCTGAGTGACCATAACTGCACACAGTGGTCTCTCTAATGATTCGTGTAGCTGCATCATGATGGGCCAACTTTTTGTACAAAGAAGGCTAGTGCTCCAAATGC
This sequence comes from Malacoraja senta, assembly GCA_038087875.1. Classification (NCBI taxonomy): domain Eukaryota; kingdom Metazoa; phylum Chordata; class Chondrichthyes; order Rajiformes; family Rajidae; genus Malacoraja; species Malacoraja senta. Next base: position 123,166,733 of record CM075977.1, read on the forward strand.
CTTCTTCACCACACTGTCCACCTGACTTGCCACTTTTGGGAAACCATGTACCATTATTCCATGATCTGTGTGTTCTGCAACATGCTGTCAGGCACTAGCATTGACTATATAAGTCCTGCCAAAAGACATACCAAGACCTCACACTTGTCAGAATTAAATTCCACTTGCCATTCCCTTTCCTACCATCCCAACTTATCTAGATCTTGTGGTAAACCTATGGGCCTGTCCCACTTACGCAACTTTTTCGGCAACTGCCAGCACCCGCCTTAGGTCATTGCAGGTCGCCGAAAATTTTCAACATGTTGAAAATCCAGCGGCGACCAGAACAAAGTACAACTCTTTAGGCGACTACTCACGACCATACAGGCTTCACCCCATGACATGTCACCGGGGTGTTGCCTCTATGGTCGTGAGTAGTCTCCTCAGTTGCCCATAGAGTCGTAGCGTCTTTCGGCAACCTGCAACGACCTATTATGGGTGCCGACAGTCGCCGTAAAAGTCACGTAAGTGGGACAGGCCCATTAGATATTCTTCCTCAATGTCTACCATTTCATCAATGTTGGTGCAATCTACAAATTTACTAACTATGTCTATCAACTAACTACATTGTCTATCAAACCATTAATGTTAATAACAAACAGCAGGGGACTCAGCACCAATCCCTGTGGCACTCCACTGGTTACCAGCCTCCAATCAGAAAAACAACTTTACACCACAATACTTGACTCCTGACTCCAAGCCAATTTTGAATCCAATTGCATAGCTCACCTTGGATTCCATGCGATCCAACCTTCCAGACCAGCCTACCATGCAGGATCTTGCCCAAGTCCTTTCTCAGGTCCATGTAGACAATGTCCATGGCCCTGCCTTCATCAATCCTCTTGGTGACCTTCTCAAAAAACCTGCATCTCACAGAAACATAGAAACATAGAAAATAGGTGCAGGAGTAGGCCATGATGCCCTTCGAGCCAGCACTGCCATTCAATATGATCATGGCTGATCATCTAAAATCAATACCCCGTTTCTGCTCTTTCCCCATATCCCTTGATTCCTTTAGCCCTAAGAGCTAAATCCTCCTCCTCTTTCCTCCTCCTCTTTCCTCCTCCACTAGCTCCCCCAACTCTTTAGGTTCTGGTTTGTGGGCCTGGTGCTCCGTCTTTTTGTTTGAAATCTACTGCTGCCTCATCAATTTTCAAATATACAAATTAGAAGCAGAGTAGACCACTCCTAAAACAGCCATTATTCCATCCAATTTCTGGCTAGTATCCTATGTGAAACCAGTCCAAGATCCTGTACGCCTTGCTTTTAATGACTTGCCCATAATTGCCTCTTTACTCTAGTTGATGTGTACAGCAATTTGGAAATGCCTGTCTCAAATACTCAGTCGCTTTCAATAATCAGGACAAATTAAGAAGAATATGGAACATCAGTTGCTATAAAGATTTTAAGTAAAACTAATAACTGTTGGTCTTTCAATTATCACACCAGTATCTTTGGATGAGTATGTTACCTCATTTGTTTCTGGGAGGAAGCCAAACAAGGTTTGTACCAATGGAGAAAGGCAGATAATGCAGCATGAGAAAGCTGCTCCAAAGGGAACCTGGTGTCACCAGCACACAAAAAATAGATAATTTATAGCTCATCAGAATATCTTCAGTGACCTAGGGCAAGGCCTAGGGCAGAACATCCAGTTGATTCCCAGAACTTGAAGAAGAACATCTGCTCATATCTGGAGTATAGGCTAACAGTAAACCAGCCATGAACGTTACACTGAGGGAATAATTTCTGCTGGCCAGCCCACCTCTGCCACGTCATGGACATGGAGCGAGCATGTCCATTAAGTTATTCAAATGCATTCCCAGCAAAAAGATCAGAAGAAAGACATTATCTATGATACTCCGGGGGCGCTGTTCAGGCAGCAGCCATGTCAGCAGTGCGTCAGTTTTTTCAACTTTTTTTTATTTTTTAGTATGTTTTAAAGTGTGTGTTTAATGTTTCTTTGGGTTTTGTGTGGGGGGTGGTGTGGGGGGGTAAGGGGGAAACCGCTTTGGTCGCCTAACATCAAGGATCAGCGCGGCCTTTCCCGGAGACGTGTCCGGCGCGGCCTTTCCCGGAGACGTGCCCGGGGCTTCAGCGGCGGGCGCAGCGTGGACTCTCGGCGTGTAGCGGGTGAACCCTCGCTGGGGCTCGCTGGAGGGGAGCGCTCAGTTTCGCTGGCCCGGGGCAGCCGGCAGCCTGAAGTCGCAGCCTGAAACCGCGGTCTGCAGAGCTCCAGCTGGTGCGGCGTCTACTGCCCGGGATCCCTCGTGGGGGACCCGGGGGAAGAAGACACCATCATTGCCGGCCCGCGGCCAACTTCTACCGCGGGGCCGGCATGGACTTACCATCACCCCTGGAGGGGAGCTTCGACCGCCGGCCCTGCAGTCTACAGTGCTTCTGGCTGCGGCGGGGACTTTAAATCTTGACCGCCGGCCTGCGGCCTACAACAATCTAAAGCCGCGGTCTCCGGTGAGGAAGAGCCGATCCTGGACTGACTTGGACTCTGGTCCTGTCCACGGGGGGAAATGGAGGAGGACTGGCCAAATTTTTGTGCCTTCCACCACAGTGATGAATGCTGTGGTGGATGTTTGTGTTACATTTGGTGTGTTCTTTATTATTGTATCGCTGCTGACAACCCAATCCTTGCCGGGTCACTGCTCGTGCGGTCGACCGGTCGGTGCAGAGAGTAGCTTTGAACGTTTGTCTTTCGTTACGTTGTTTGTGTCCCTTCTTTTTAAAAAAAAGCTACTGTAATGCGCCCTTTTAAATTACCCTTGGGGATGAATAAAGTGCTTGATTGATTGATTGATTGATTGATTGATTGATTGATAGGTCTACCTAAAAATTAGAGCAAAAGCTGAATTTGGCAAAGAATGAGAGAATACTTTAAAATGGTTATTTTATACCTAATTATTTACAAGCAGGGGTGAAGGGTGGGTGGCAAGGTGCCCCATAGGGAACAACATTTGGATAAACACTGGAAGGAGTGAGGACACAGAATGTACTCTGGTTGCAGATTTCAACGTCCATCACTAAGTGTGAGTTGATAGTAAAATCACTAACTGGGTTGACTGATTGCCAATGTACAAAACAGCTAGACTTAATGTGCTACAGGTGGTGAGTGCACCAATACATGGGATAGAAAGAAATGGGATAGATAGCTGGAGAAACTCAGTGGGCAAGGCAGCATCTGTGGATAGAAGAGATTTCAGGTCGGGACCATTCTTCAGACTTGTATGAAAGACATGGTTGTGATTATGAGAGGTTAGTCAACCCAGTTCCAGAACATCACTGCAGGAGTTCCTCAGGGCACTGTTCTTAGCCAAACACCTTCAACTGTTTCCTCAATGATCTTCCAACTCGAGATGTGTAGGAAGGAACTGCAGATGCTGGTTTAAACCAAAGATATACACATAAGGCTGGAGTGACTCAGTGGGACAGGCAGCATCTCTGGAGAGAAGGAATGGGTGACATTTCGGGTCGAGGATTTGTTGATGATTGCAAATTGCACAATTCTATTTGTAACTTTCATTTGAAGCAACATTCAAACATTGACATAAATGGTGAGCAATAATTATGCTACTTATGTGTCAGGTAATGACAATCTCCAACTAGAAAGAGCAACAAACGATCTGCTGGAGGAACTCAGCTGGTTGAGAAGCAATTGTGGGGTAAAGGAATGGTCAATGTTTTGAGTTGGAACCAAGCATCAGGACAGAATTGCTCCGGATTCCAGCATCTGCAGTCTCTTGCAGCTTCAACTAGAAATAATTTAATCACTGACTCTTGACCATCCCTGAGTCCCCCACCATCAACGTCCTATGAGTCACCATTGACCAGAAACTCAACAGGAACAGCCACATAAAAACTTCAACCACAGGTCAAGGTCAAAGGCCGGGTGTGCTGTGGTGAGTGACTCACTTCTTGACTTTCCACGATGTACTCTGCACAAGTCTGATGGAGTACTCTCCATTTGTATGGATGAGGACAAATCGCTTGATTGGAACCCCATCAACCAAGCTAAGCATCCCTTCCCTACTGGCGTACAGTGGCTGCATTCTGTACCATCAACAAAACACACTGCAGTTACACACAATGGCTATGCCAAGAGCACCAAGAATGTCAAGGGCAGCAGGTACATGGGAACATCACATCTGCAGGTTCCCATCCCAGGCACACATCATCCTGCCTTGGAAATACATTGCTGGTTCTTCATCAACACTGGGTCTGAATCCTGGAACTCAAACACCATTGCTGTGGTTCAAGGTGAGTGATCAGCATCCTTTCTCAGGGACAATTAGATACACACACAGTACATGCTGGCTCTTTCACCATTGCCCAGATGCTGAAAAAAACATGTTTTAAATGTGGGCAAAAGAACTTCTGGAATAATGGAAGAAACTTGGACACCTGGACACCTATTTTGGACAAACTTGTCAACAAAATATGTCATAAAACTGACACAGCAGGGAATCTTGCACAGACAACCTGCACAGAATAAACATAATTTGAAGGTGATAGACAGAAAGTTGTAAAACTTTAACAGACAACAGTATTGTATAATTTTGCTACATTGACGAGTGATTCATGAGGATAGAGAGCAACTAATACAACTATTCTGTTTCTAAACAAAAGTCAAGCAGCTTAGGAAATATAACTGGAACTCAACTTTGAAAGGATCATGCGAGTTTACCTGCTGGGCATGGAAAAGTACAAGCCACTTATGGCAAGTTAACATAGACTTCTTTGATGTGAATGGCATTGGCAGTGCTGCATTTATGCCCCATTCTGTAAGTAACCTGAGAACCCTGACACTCTTGCTTGGTGATTGATTTTACACTTGGGAACATTAAGCAACAACTACCTCACATTGGATTGAAGTGATGCACAGGCCATGAGATAGGTATGTTACAAAACTTACCTTCAGTCGTGCTGTAATTCTGCCACTGGCCGTGTGCGCGATTTTGGCGCCTTTAAGGGGGGGCGGGGTTAAAACGCGGGTTTCTCCTCCCTTGTCCTGGTTGATATTTTGTTGGAGTACAAGCCTTGGCTGATGAATCGTTCCTACCGGCGTTTTGTGAATTTTTTATTTTTATTAAATCGTCAATGTCAGTGCTAGAGTAATTTTAAAAGCAGCTCCTGAAGCGTCAACGCCGATAACGGGGACGGATTTCACACACGGGACAGGTAAACGAAAGTGGTTTCTTTAAATGTATAAAAGTGCTTCTTAAGAAGCCTTTAATTCACATTTTTTCATGCGACACGGTGATTTTATTCCCCGAATTAAGGGCAGTATTTTTCATGCCAATACGGGGTTAAATTCACCGCAGATCAACGTTCCAAAAGATCGCGTTCCAGAAAACCTCACTCGCAAGATGAATTAAATGCCCATTAATTTACAGGTATTAAACATTCAATTCCTTCCATTTGGCCTGTAAATTCATGAAAATTAGATTTAAAAATTATGTTATAATGTGAATTATTGTGTGAATGTTATTTGGACACTTAGGCTATTTAAAAATGTTAATCTATTCTTAAGAAATTGATAGTTGTTTAGATCTAGTAATTGAATTTTGTAATTAGCTACAATTAGGTAACTAACTAATTATATGCTTTACTTTCATGTCTTCGAAGTAAGATTGTTTCATATTTGTTTCAGAATGCTTCAATCTATAATAACTGAAAATTTCTTTCAGTTATCATAATTTTTAAGAAAGTTATGGGCTTTTAACTGTCCACGATCACAGCTTTTGTGTTAAGTCAATGGAAAAGCAATAGGGAACTAGATGCTAATTTCTGAGTGTGATAATGGCCATAACTTTTTTAATACTGAAGATATGAAAGTGAATTAAGTGTCAAATTAAACTTCTTTTTATGCTTTATCTGATGGGATAAATTGCAGACTTTATTTTTAAAATCTCAAAATTTTGTAACATTGCTACATGAGAGACCAGAGCAGAACTTTAGTAAACGGGTTGGATTTTGTTTTATTTGACCAAGCGGGCACAGCTTTCGTGGTTTTCTTTTCAATGGTCTTCGAATTACCCAATTTAATGAATTCAATTTCACAACCAGTTCTAGTTGGGAATTAGAAGTCTCAGCGTCTAGGTTGGTTGTCCAGTATCACAAGCACTACATTACCAATACCATTCACAACAGGACTGAGAGGTCACATTTAGCTAACCTCCTGGAGGTTTTCCAAAGAGATGATGGACAGGCGAAATGAATCTGATATTATATACTTAGATGTTCAGAGAGCTTTTGACAGGATCGTATATTGGTGATTAATGGGCACGGCAAGGACTTACATAATTGAAAGTAAAGTACAGCACTGGATAGGCGTTTGGAAAACAGAAATAGCACTTAAATACAAATGAAAACTTTTCAGCTCAGAGTATTAGGAGCCAGTCTTGGAATCCATGCTGTTTTCAATTATTTGAATGAGTTTAACTGAAATCTTGAGGATAATTTGAAAATCAATGCACCACAAACAACTAACAATGAAGCAACTAGAATCAGGAGTTAACTCTTTTCGGAATTCCTAACACTTCATTGTAATGTAGTTTTGGGCTCACACAACACCGCAAACAATACAACTGATGATGTACAATTTCAGAGACCCAGATTGAATCCTGAGCCTCCAGTGCTGAATATGTGGAGTTTGCACATTCTTCGTGTGACCACATGGGTTTCTTCTGGGTGGTCTAGTTTCCTCCCATATTCAAGGACATGCAAGTTGGTGGGTTAATTGACTATATAATCTGCCTCTAGTTTGTAAATGAGTGGCTATATTTAAGGGGGACAAAGGGAATATGGGATTAGTTTGAAAGGACATTTTACGATCAGCATGGGCATGTTGGGCCGAAACGCCTGTTTCCATGCTCTATGATTCTATGGCTTCTAGTTGATATAAAATAATTGTTAATGAGCCTGGAGTCTAATTTAAAAAAAAGGAATGGCTTACAAATGGTAATGCAAGACAATGACTGGGAGAAAGAGATTGGAATAATGTTGGAATTTTTTTTTTAAACTTACTTAATTCACGATGCCTCGTCAAGGCCAGCAGCATAATCAAGGACGAGTCGCACACTGGCCACTCTCTCTTCTCCCCTCTTTCATCACGCAAAAGGAATAGAAGTGTGAAAACGCACACCTCCAGATTCAGGGACGGTTTCCTCCCAGCTGTTATCAGGTGACTGAATCATCCTACCACAACCAGAGAGCAGTGCTGAACTACTATCTACCTCTTTGATGACCCTCGGACTACCCTTGATCGGACTTTGCTGGCTTTACCTTGCACTAAACATTATTCCCTTACACTGTAAATGGAAGGATTGTCTTTCTGCTGACTGGTTAGCACGCTACAAAAAGCTTTTCACTGTACCTTGGTACACGTGACCATAAAAAAAACTGAAACTTAATTGCATTAAACTAAAAGAAGTAATGTCCTATGTCTCATGACTTGGCCATCATGTGATAGGATATCATTTGTATTTCCCTTAGAGTCTGCAGCTACAATATACAACACTTACTGCCCACAAACACACCTGCTATTTCTAGCTCCCAAGTCAGTCCTATGGGACACTTTTGCTGCACCCTCCATAACAATCATGCTTCTTCAGCCCACAGGCACTGATGATGTTGCTTCCTTCATTTCATTAAGTGATTAGAAAGAACTCTCTTGCTGACATCTAACATCCATGTCCACTTTTGAGCTATGGAGATGTTTCATACAAGACCCCACTTCATGGAAGGATGTACAGGTAGCTCTGCTATAACATTACACAAATTGGATGTAACACGATTGATGAATGAGGGAACCATTTGCATTATGCATGCCAAATTGGTTATTACATGCTATCTGGAACTCAAAAGCTATTTTGGAAATTAACAAGCATAAAAAGGCTGTCCTGAAACAAGACAATCCATTGAAAAATAGTTTACCATAACTTCCCCACAGTAATTAGACATCATTGGCTTGTAAGAACACAGTTCCACCGTAGATGGCCATTGAAATCGCATCTATTAATACTTCTTGTATGATGCCCTATTAAAAAAAGCATAACATACAGCCTTGCTTTAGCTTACAGTATCAAAAACAAAATTATAGTTATTCCAACACCATATTATAACACAATTTTCTATAGCAAGAGATTTCTTCAGATTACAATATGGGAGATCTACCCGTTGTTAACAACCATATCCGTAGTTGACACCATAGGGGTGCTGATCCAGCAGATTATGGGAAGCTGGTCTAGAGATTAGAATGGAAGGTGGTCAATGAGGTTGATATAACAAACGTAAGAAGTCAGAAGTATTTTCTTTCAAGGCAGAGATTAGACAAATTCTTAATTAGAACAGTGGAACTCATTGCCACAGAGGGCTATGGAGGCCGTCAGTGGATATTGTTTTACGCAGAGATAGACAAATTCTTGATTAGAACAGATGTCAAGGGTTATGGGGACAAGGCAGGAACATGGGATTAGGAGCCATGATTGAATGGTGGAGTAAACTCGATGGGTCGAATGGCCTAATTCTACACCTATAACTTGTGAACTGAAGTAAAAAAACAGGATTAGACTATTCAGCAAATCATACTCGCTGCACCATTCAATAGGATCATGACTGATCTCTTATCTCAACAGCAATTTTTTGTGCTTACTCCATGTCACTTGATCCCCTTAATAACAAACTTTTATCAAACTCACTATTAAAGATTTTTCAATGACTGAGCTTCAATAGCCCTTGCAGATTCATTATTGTCTGGTTAAGACATTTCTTCTCATCTCTGTTTTGTGGGCCTGGTGCTCCGTCTCATCAAATGGCTATTCCCTTTAATTGAGACTGCGGGTCGCTTGTTCCAGTAATGAGAAATATCAATGCCGGTCAATCCCGTTCTAACTTGAAATTGTTCCTCATTCTTCTATATTCCAGAATGCATTTGCCAATTCTGTTTAATCTCTGTTTGCATGACAAATCCACCACCCCTGGGATGAGTTTTCATTCCTTCTATCAGAAGTGTATCCTTCCTTAGGTAGAGAGATCAGACCCCCACAGAAAATTCCAGATACAATCTTACCAGGCCCCAATGTAAGTGGACCAAAATATCTCTACAGTTATACTGAAATCACTTGCACAAATGGTCAACAAATCATTAACTTCATGTTTGCTTCCATGTTAACTTTCAGTGGTTCATGTCCAAGGACACAGAGGTCCTTTTGAATACCAAACACTCATCTTTTCAAAGAATTCTACAACTTTATACATTTTAATACCAAAATGAATGACCACATTTGTTTACATAATACACCATCTGTCGTCAGCCTGCTTATATTCCCTTGCCTCCTTTAAGCGTCCACCTTACCTCTTTCAGTGCCAGGAAGGGGTTGGGATGTGGCAAGTTGGTACATGAAGTGATCTGGGAGGTTGCTAGGTGAGGTAGTTCAAGAGATTGGCAAGGTTTTTGGTTCAGGAAGTTGGGAGGTGGTGATCCGGCTAATTGGCCGAGAAGCCATTTTAGGAGTTTGGTAGGTTAAGATTGCTCAACCAGGTCCCCTTTAAGTATGGACAAAATAACACTTACAAGTGTTGAGCAAAGTCACTGAAGAAGTTTGTAAAAAGATCCCGACTCAAAATGTAATGTGCCCATATCCCTCCACAGATGCTGCCTGACCCATTAAGTTCCTCCAGCTATTAGTTTTTGCTGAAGATTCCAGCATCTGCAATCACTTGTGTTTCACACACATTGAGATGTCCTGCTCCTGCAATGATCAATGCTGAGCACAGGCCCTTGACTTTCCATGTCCCTTTGAAACTAAACTGCATATTGCACAAATACCGGGCCACCATGTCATCCATTATCCTGACATAAATATTTTAGCTTTGCAAATGTTTGTGATTTCATTCACAAATGATTGATTTAGCACCATAACCTGAATTCACATGATTTATAATGATAGAAGTAAATGAGAAAATTTAATTCCTACTCCGCTGTTAATTCACAATGAATTGAACACATTAAATCCTTTGTCCAAAGCAATAAATTAAGTATTGGCAACAGTAGAGACCAAAATAGAAAATACAATCAAGCAGAACATTAACATTTGAAGGTAGACAAAAATGCTGGAGAAACTCAGGGGGTGAGGCAGCATCTATGGAGCGAAGGAAATAGGCAACGTTTCGGGTCGAGACCCTTCTTCAGACTGATGTGAGGGTGCGGGGGTGGGAAGAAGAAAGAAAGAGACAGAGACAGTGGGCTGAGGGAGAGCTGAGAAGGGAAGGAGAAAGCAGGGACTACCTGAAATTAGAGAAGTCAATGTTCATGTAGCAGAGGTAGAGTTTGGGGATAGGGCCCAAGCAAAATATGAGGTGCTGCTCCTCCAATTTACGGTGGGCCTCACTCTGGCCATGGAGGAGGCCCAGGACAGAAAGGTTGGATTCGGAATGGGAGGGGGAGTTGAAGTGCTGAGCCACCGGGAGATCAGGTAGGTTAATGCGAATCGAGCGGAGGTGTTGGGCGAATCGATCGCCAAACCTACGCTTGGTCTCACCGATGTAGAGCAGCTGACATCTAGAACAGTGGATGCAATAGATGAGGTTGGAGGAGGTGCAGGTGAACCTCTGCCGCACCTGGAAAGACTGCTTGGGTCCTTGAATGGAGTCAAGGAGGGAGGTAAATCCACAAGTGTAGCATTTCCTGCGGTTGCAAGGGAAAGTGCCAGGAGAGGGGGTGGTTTGGGTGGGAAGGGACGAATGGACCAGGGAGTTACAGAGGGAGTGGTCTCTGAGGAAAGCAGACAGGGGAGGAATTGGGAAGATGTGGCCGATGGTGGGATCCCGATGGAGGTGGCGAAAATGTCGGAGGATTATTTGTTGTATGTGACGGCTGGTAGGGTGGAAGGTGAGGACAAGGGGGACTGCCCTTGTTACGAGTGGGGGGATGGGAAGTGAGAGCAGAGTTACGGGGTATAGAAGAGACCCTGGTGAGAGCCTCATCTATAGTAGAAGAGGGGAACCCCCGTTCACTGAAGAATGATGCCCTGGTGTAGAACACCTCATCCTGGGTGCAGATGCGGCATAGACAGAGGAATTGGAAGTAGGGGATGGAGTCCTTACAGAAAGCAGGGTGGGAAGAAGTGTAGTCCAGATAGCCATGGGAGTCAGTGGGTTTATAGTGGATGTCGGTCAGTAGTCTATCACCTGTGATGGAGATAGTGAGGTCTAGGATTGGTAGGGAAATGTCGGAAATGGTCCAGGTGTATTTGAGTGCCGCATGGAAGTTAGTGGTGAAATGGATGAAGTCAGTGAGTTGTGTGTTGGTGCAGGAGGTAGCACCAATGCAGTCGTCGATATAGCAGAGGTAGAGTTTGGGGATAGGGGCCCATTAACATTTGAAGAGTAATGACAGCATCATAGAATAATAGAAAGTTTACCAAACGTAAGGAGGCTATTCAGCCCATTATTTCTGTTCTGGTTGAAGAAAGAGCTAGCCAATCTAATCTTGACCTCCAGACCTATGTGCACCATGGAATATCCAGGTGTGCCATTAAAGCAGACTTTGTAAATGGGTCTAGGAAAAACTGAATGTGATTCTGGAGAGTAGAGAGGGCTTTGATTATAATGTAAGTGGGCAGTTTAATCAATAAAGCAAGGAACCTTTTACCTGGTCTGGAGTGCCTTTGAGAGATCGATAAACATTCAACATGTTTTAAGGATCACACCACCACTATAAGTGCATGCACTCTGTTCACCTTTCTGAATTTGCCTCGCTCTTTAAGGTGCACAAGGTACGCGGGCTTTCAGGTGAGTAATCTCGCAAAAACTCAAACCTACAAATTGCATCTAAGAAAGTATAAAGGAGATCTTTATTTTGATTCTATGTTAACTAAATGAATAGCGCGGCCACGGTGGCACAGCGGTAGAGTTGCTGCCATACAGCACTTGCAGTGCCAGAGTCCCGGGTTCGATCCTGACTACGGGTGCTGTCTGTACGGAGTTTGTATGTTCTCCCCGTGACTGCGTGGATTTTCTCTGAGATCTTCAGTTTCCTCCCACACTCCAAAGACGTACAGGTATGTAGGTTAATCGGCTTGGTGTATGTGTAAAATTGTCCCTAGTGTGTGTAGGATTGTGTTAATTTACTGGGATTGCTGGTCGGTGCGGACTCGAAGGGCCTGTTTCCGCTCTGTATCTCTAAACTAAACTAAAAGAGCTTCATAAAACTGTCATGTTAACATGCTTTTATTTTGAATTCTTGACAAGAATATTTTCGTAATTATTTTTCCAAAACTTAAAAACAAAAATGTGTTTATTCTGAAGAATGAAAATTAATAGTAAGATTAAACGAGCTTACCAGTTTGAAGTTTGATCTTTAATTTATGAGGAGTTACGTTGGTGATTACATGAAGTAGACCCGTCAGGGCGCATGCGCGTCAATCTTCAAAGCAGCGGTATGAAATCACAGACAACACCATCATTGAAGTAACATATTAAGATGATCAACATGAGAACTACCATTATGACCTTTTTTCTATGAGAGAGGGTTGGGCGTGGCGGGCACGTAATCACCAACATAACTCCTCATAAAATAAAGACCAAACTTCAAACTGGCAAGTTCTCGTTTAATCTTACTATTTTACTTCGGAGTCACGTGAGTGACTACGTTAAGATTTTAAAGCTCTGTGATTTTATGCCGCAGATCAAAATCCCGGCTTCTCACTGCATCGATTGACTCTGAGTATCATCAATAATGCTGTAAACATGACATTGCATATCATGCAAAAACAAAACAGTTTTATTTTTGGTCCTAAAACAACCAATAAACCCTCTTAATGTAGGGGCAACAAACAAAACAGAATTAAACAGTATTGAAAACAGACTTTAAACAATAGCAACAGCACTCAATATTGAGTTGGCAAACAGCCCTCCATCGGCAATCGGCCGATGGTAGTATTGCTGAAACACAAGTTCATTTTTCCAACCTGCGGCTTTTAATATATGGTCGATGGGAACGTCCATCGCCCTGGCCGCGGATGTTGCTACTGCGCTAGTGGAATGAGATGTAAACACATAAATGTTAATTCCTGCCTGAACCAACTCTTGCTTTAACCACCTTGAGATAGTCTGAACTGCCACTCTTTTATGTTGGCTTCTTGTCTTAAAGCCCTTGTGGCTTCAATGTAATGTAACAAATGTGTCCTTACACATAAACATGGAGCTGTAGGATATGCTGAGAACACCATCTTAAATCCTGTCACACCTGGCCTGCTTTGTTTGAGCAGGTCATAAATATAAAACAGAACATTCTCTGTAGTCACTTCCATTCTTTCTAACTGAAGTTTTTGCAAAGTCTGCACTCTCTGTACTGACACCAATGCCATTAGCATAGCCAATTTCATGGTTAATTTTAACAAAGTTATAGACGTGACAGGGACCCAATGACGAAGCATGTTAAGAACAATGCTTACATTGCAGATTACCATATACCTAGGCTTAGGTGGTTTGTAATTAACGATCCCTTTCATCAACCTAGATATGAGAGGGTGAGATCCTATACTTTGTGTCCGTTATACCTATTACAAGATATGCCGACAAAGCACTTCTAGCTGTATTGATAGCAGTATAGCTAAGACCCTCATCATAATAAAGTGTAGATAAAACTCTAACACATTTTCAATAACTACAGTATCATATTGAATATTCTTTTGAACACAATATTGTTCCCATTTTGTTACATAAGTCATATACTGCTTTTGAGTACTCTTTCTCCAGGCTGCAGTGAGTATATCCACCGTTGGCCTAGAAAGTCCTCGACCAATGTAAGGCATTCTTAAAAACCTGCAAATTAACAGATCAATACGATCACATAACGGATGAACTTAACGCGTTACTGGATGCTCCAGCAAATTCCTACTGTTTGGAATCAGCAAAAGGAGGTTGGATCTCTATCTGTAACATCAAAGTGAACCATGGTTGAATCGGGCAATTTGGTATCACCAAAACCCCTGAAGCGGCATCCTGCTTGATTTTCTCAAACACCGACCTATGAGGCAGAATGGTGGGAAAATGTACACAAACATATCATCCCAATTTAGTGAAAAAGCATCAATTGCCACTGCCCCTGGATCTGGTGCCTATGAAACATATTTTGGCCTTCCATATAGAAGTACTATGTTCTTGAACACATCCTGGTTCAACATCCACTCTGGATTATCATGGAATTTTCGTGACCTGCCATCTGGTACTACATTAAGTTTCCCTGGCAGATAGATAGCTCCAATTCAAATATCTCTATCCATACTCCAGGTCCAATTTTATTTGCCAACCTGTCACATGATAACAATTTGATTCCACCCATGTGATTCATATCAGCAACTGCTGTAGTGTTGTCTATTTTGCACTGCACATGCAAACTAGTTTAGTTAGTGCCATAAGCCTTGAGTCCATAAAATACTCTTGGTTAACTCCCCATGTTTGCAGAAGCAATGTCCATCTGTCTCCACAGCTGGATCTTGTATCAGTAGCACCCTACCCAAGTGCTCTGACATCTGTCTGCAAAATCATGGAAGCTTGGTCCAATAACACTTTGGAACTACTAGTGGCCACATGCTGAATCCACCATTGTACATCAGCAACAGCCTCTATTGATAGAAGCATAGGTCTATTATAATGACCCCAATGTATCCTCAGTGCTTGTTCCTTTGACCTTTGTAATTGTAGATAATAAAGTGGCCACTGTTGGAAATGCTGCCAGCAATTTCCCCAGCAGACTCGTCACCTGGCTAATTGAAAGCTGTGTGTCAGCAATTAACTTGATACAGCTCTTAATTAGCTCTACCCTTTTTTGCCTGGGCAAGGTCACAATGATGTTGATTAAGTCTATTGTGAGCCCAACTAGTCAATTTGTGTCTCAGGTCTTAATTTAGATTTCTCTGGATAGCTTATGAAGCCCAATTTAAAAAAAAAAGGGTTTTTTACCAACCGCCAATGATGCTTCAGCTGTTTCCTTTGATTGTCCTACAATCAAGATATTATCTAGTTAAGCCATGAGCACATGCCCTTGACTTCTCATCATGCCTAGAATAGGTTTTAACAACTTTGTAATCAATCTAGGAGCTGAAGACAAACCATTAGGCAGTGCATTGTATTGCCATAATTGCCCCATCCAGCTGAATTTTAAATCTTCTATCCTGCAAATGAACAGACACTGAATCCAGATCTTTAAGATCTCCTCAAACGTTTCCATCTTAAAATGTCTATACCGTACAAAAAGGTTTAAGACTATTCAGGTCCAGTATAATTCTGCATCCCCCATCCTTTTTTGGTCTGGCAAAGATATTGGACACAAACTGATGGCTTTGGTAAACTGCCTTAGCAATTACACCTTTATTACATAAGCTTGCAAGTTCCACCTGAACTTCCAATTGTTCAGTGATACTGAAGTCAAACTCCTTTTTGGAACATGTTGCATGGGTAAATCAGAATCTGCATTAAGCGTTATTCGAAACCCTTCAATAACCTTCAGTATAAACATATCTGAGGTATCACATTAGATCTGTCTATATGAGAACCAGACCCACTTACCTCCTTACCACCTGGCATTCTTCCCTGGCCTCGAGCTGGATATCTCGCCTTCCCTGGCGCTGCTACAGCCGAACGCCAACTGCGCTGCATCGTAGCTGGACTCGTCCCTTGCCCGGACCAGTCTCCTCGCTTATAGGGATACTCTTTGGTGGATATGTGGCTGCTGGCTGCTTAATCAAGCCCACCGTCTTGGCCTCCTCCTCCAGCTCCTTCACCTGCTTTGCGAAACCTCGCCAAACAGCAGTGCCGGTTGCACTGTGCCAGGCTGGCAGAGTGAAGCATATTTTATCCTGGTGGCAAGTTCCTCACCCAGAGGCTCACCAGCGTCCGACGACATGGCAAACCGTGCTGCACACGGTGTCAGCTCTGGCAGCTGCCTGCCCTCCCTTTGGAAGTCGTCGTCGGACTCGGGGTCAGAGCGTATCTGCCCTTCTGCACTCACCTCTTGCAAAGAGGGTGCTTTCAAGCAGGCCTCTACTAGGCACTGCCGGCAGAGCCTTCCCGACGGCCTCCCGCCCTCACAACTCCTCCTGGGGTGTGGCTTTGTGAAGCAGGCCTCTCCTAGGCAATGCCGGCGGAGCAGTCCCCACGGCCTCCTGCCTGCACAACTCCTCCTGGAGTGTGGCTTTGTGAAGCAGGCCTCTCCTAGGCACTGCCGGCGGAGCCGTCCCCAGGGCCTCCCGCCTGCACAACTCCTCCTGGAGTGTGTCTTGGTGGAGCAGCCCCTGTATGCGCTGCTCCTTTTGGATAACCGCTGGGGCACGGTATCCTGTCCCCAACGGGACTCTCCTGGCCCAACTCTGCGGAGTCAATGGCCCTGACGGACTTGGCTTATGCCTACCGCCCGACTGGCGTTGTCTGTGTACCAGGCTGGGCACTTTGCCAAGTCTGTCGCCGCACCGCTACCGGGTTGCGACTCCCCAGAGGTGACAGGCTGCCTTCCAGAGATTGCGCTCCCGCAGCTCTCTCTCTCCTTGTCCGTAGCAGTCCTGCACCTTGATGATTTTTTAATTGTTCCTGTATTGTGTGGGGAAAAACATACAGCAACAATTTTCTACTTTTTTCTAACTCCTCCAAAGTCTCCCTGACTTTGGTGGAGTTGTAAGTACTCACCTGCAGGAGGAGCTCCGTTCTCCTGCTGCCGTTCGCGCCAATGCGTCAGACGTAATGACGCGCATGCGCCCTGACGGGTCTTCTTCACGTAGTCACTCACGTGACTCCGAAGTAAAATTTTAAAACTACGGTCAGCAAAAGTTACAGGCAACTCTTTGAATACTCAATCCTTGTGCAGTCAGGGTTGCCTTCACATATACAGATTTTTTTTAAATCTAAATGAGAATTCATAAAATGTTTAAAGTTATCACTGGGAATTTACACAAAGAGAGATACTGGTCCACTAGAACTGCAGCCCTTAAAGAGCTGCGGTACTTATTTAGAAATGTGTAGCAAAATATAGAGCATTAATGCAGACTTTCTAAAATATTCTGATGAGCAAAACAGTTATTGAAGGAAAATGCACAGCCAGGAGTCAGAGTCCAAAGTCAAATGGTGACATAGCATAAGAGATGACCACTCTGTGAGATCAAAGGTGAAGTAGGTACAGATTGCAGTGGAAAGCAACCACAGTAGTTGCCAGTTCAAGCATCAGGTAAAGAAGAAAAATGGTATACTGAAATGAAGCTACCAAGACGTGTCTATCCATGATTACAAAGTGGCAGATATTTTGCATGCCATAACATCTTTGCTCTCATGCCCCTCATACAGCCATGCTCCTCAATAAATTGTGCTAATGCAGGCACATCACCAACATGTTTAAGCTAAGAGACACACATTTGGGATGCAAACATGGTAAAGGGAAATCATTTTAATACAGAGAAACAATTTGATCGGCAGGAAGTCCCCAGGCTACTGAGAATGTCTGAGAAACTGTTTGTAAGTTGAAGATGAGCAGAAACAGGGTGTGGGACGGGATCGTAGAAACAGCCGTGACAGGAGAGAGGAGGTGCAGGAAGAGTGGCTGCTAGTGGCCTCACTGACTCAGCAACTCCCACATCTGCTCAGCTTGACCCAGCCCTCGATTGCTGTGGCTCGATGCAGGTGGGGTAGGGAGAGAGGGCACCGGAAATACCCTCTTCCCACCTGCAGAAGATGCCTGCAGCCAGCAAATCCATACTACTGATCTTCCAAAAGCTTCCTCTATATACGAGCTGTCCATAAATCAGGCATACGTATTCTGGGGAGAACTTGTACGGTGATTGATGATATTTTGGATGAACAACAGGCAGGTTAAATGGTGGTTACTATTGACTCACAGCATCTCTAATATGTTGACTGAAGGAAAGCCTTAGTTGTGTAATTGGCATGGACTCTTCTGGCCTAACAAGCACAGGCTTCCTTGGCTATTTTATATGAATCAAGATTGCCATCTAGAAGAAAAATGACCTTCAGACAGTGGCTATAACAACATAGAAACATAGAAACATAGTAAGTAGGTGCAGGAGTAGGCCATTTGGCCCTTCGAGCCTGCACCGCCATTCAATATGATCATGGCTGATCATCCAACTCAGTATCCTGTACCTGCCTTCTCTCCATACCCCCTGATCCCTTTAGCCACAAGGGCCACATCTAACTCCCTCTTAAATATAGCCAATGAACTGGCCTCAACTACCTTCTGTGGCAGAGAATTCCACAGATTCACCACTCTCTGTGTGAAAAATGTTTTTCTCATCTCGGTCCTAAAAGACTTCCCCCCTTATCCTTAAACTGTGACCCCTTGTTCTGGACTTCCCCAACATCGGGAACAATCTTCCTGCATCTAGCCTGTCCAACCCCTTAAGAATTTTGTAAGTTTCTATAAGATCCCCCCTCAATCTTCTAAATTCTAGCGAGTACAAGCTGAGTCTATCCAGTCTTTCTTCATATGAAATTCCTGCCATCCCAGGAATCAGTCTGGTGAACCTTCTCTGTACTCCCTCTATGGCAAGAATGTCTTTCCTCAGATTAAGAGACCAAAACTGTACACAATACTCCAGGTGTGGTCTCACCAAGGCCCTGTACAACTGCACTAGAACCTCCCTGCTCCTATACTCAAATCCTTTTGCTATGAATGCTAACATACCATTTGCTTTCTTCACTGCCTGCTGCACCTGCATGCCTACTTTCAATGACTGGTGTACCATGACACCCAGGTCTCGTTGTATCTCCCCTTTTCCTAATCGGCCACCATTCAGATAATAGTCTACTTTCCTGTTCTTGCCACCAAAGTGGATAACCTCACATTTATCCACATTATACTGCATCTGCCATGCATTGCCCACTCACCCAACCTATCCAAGTCACCTTGCAGCCTCCTAGCATCCTCCTCACAGCTAACACTGCCCCCCAGCTTTGTGTCATCCGCAAACATGGAGATGTTGCATTCAATTCCCTCATCCAAATCATTAATATATCTTTTATATAGCTGGGGTCCCAGCACTGAGCCTTGCGGTACCCCACTAGTGACTGCGTGCCATTCTGAAAATGACCCGTTTACTCCTACTCTTTGCTTCCTGTCTGCCAGCCAGTTCTCTATCCACATCAATACTGAACCCCCAATACCGTGTGCTTTAAGTTTGCATACTAATCTCTTATGTGGGACCTTGTCGAAAGCCTTCTGAAAGTCCAGATATAACACATCCACTGGTTCTCCCTTATCCACTCTACTAGTTACATCCTCAAAAAATTCTATAAGATTCGTCAGACATGATTTACCTTTCATAAATCCATGCTGACTTTGTCCAATTATTTCACCACTTTCCAAATGTGCTGCTATCCCATCTTTAATAACTGACTCTAGAATTTTCTCCACTACCCGATGTTCGACTAACTGGTCTGTAATTCCCCGTTTTCTCTCTCCCTCCCTTTTTAAAAAGTGGGGTTACATTAGCTACCCTCCAATCCTCAGGAACTACTCCAGAATCTAAAGGGTTTTGAAAAATTATCACTAATGCATCCACTATTTCTGGGGCTACTTCCTTTAGTACTCTGGGATGCAGCCTATCTGGCCCTTGGGATTTATCGGCCTTTAATCCATTCAATTTACCTAACACCACTTCCCGACTAACCTGGATTTCACTCAGTTCCTCCATCTCATTTGACCCCCGGTCCCCTGTTATTTCCGGCAGATTATTTATGTCTTCCTCAGTGAAGACAGAACCAAAGTAATTATTCAATTGATCTGCCATGTCCTTGTTCCCCATGACCAATTCACCTGTTTCTGACTGCAAGGGACCTACATTTGTTTTAACTAATCTTTTTCTCTTCACATATCTATAACAACTTTTGCAGTCAGTTTTTATGTTCCCTGCCAGTTTTCTTTCATAATCTATTTTCCCTTTCCTAATTAAGCCCTTTGTCCTCCTCTGTTGGACTGAATTTCTCCCAGTCCTCTGGTAGGCTGCTTTTTCTGGCTAATTTGCATGCTTCATCTTTTGATTTGATACTATCCCTGATTTCCCTTGTTATCCATGAATGCACTACTTTCCCTGATTTATTCTTTTGCCAAACTGGGATGAACAATTGTTGTAGTTCATCCATGCAGTCTTTAAATGCCTTCCATTGCATATCCACCGTCAACCCTTTAAGAATCAATTGCCAGTCTATCTTGGCCAATTCACGTCTCATACCCTCAATGTTACCT
>CM075977.1:123187231-123211920 GCA_038087875.1 Malacoraja senta
GGGACGCAAAATCCAACAATGTAATCTCATTGAAAAATTCTGCAACTACATAGTTAGACCCCTGAGTGCATCAGTGAAAGCAATTATTTTCAGGGGTTCCTTTGGTCCTGTCCTTGGCAAAATCTCAGGAAAACTGTGCACGGCTTAGTACTAACCCTCTTGTTCATGACCTGTTTGCAACATCCATCAAGTCTTCACCAAAGTCTTGAATGTGAGCCATTTATCCAAAACAAGACTGCAGGACCCAGAGGAGGAATGGGCTGCAGCCTTAAAGCAGATGTTAAGAATGGTTATGGTCTGTTGCAGACTCAGTACAATGAGTAGGAAGGAACTGCAGATGTCGGTTTACACCAAAGATAGACACAAAATGCTGGAGTAGCTCAGCGGGTCAGGTAGCATCTCTGGAGAAAAGGAGTAGGTGATGTTTCGTGTCGAAACCCTTCTTCAGACTCAGTCTGAAGAAGGGTTCCTGCCCAAAATGTCACCTGCTCCTTTTCTCCAGAGATGCTACGTGACCGCTGAGCTACTCCAGCATTTTGTATCTATCAGTACAATGAGTGTTGGTTGCAAATATGTGAGAGGATATGAGAGAGAGGTTCTGGAGGCCACAAATACAGACTTTGCAGTGCTGTCCGTATTACCACTGTTTCCTTTTTGTTGATGCGTGAAACTCTGTGTGCAAGTTTTCTGTAGGACAGGTGAAGACTGGTTGGAGAATGAAGACATGATTAGAACATTGGACAATAGGTGCAGGAGTAGGCCATTCGGCCCTTCGAACCAGCACCGCCATTCTATATGATCAACGCTGATCATCTAAAATCAGTACTCCGTTCCTGCTTTTTCCCCATATCCCTTGATTCCTTTAGCCCTTAGAGCTAAATCTAACTCTCTTGAATACATCCAATGAATTGGCTGCCACTGCCTTCTGTGGAAGAGAATTCCACAGATTCACAACTCTCTGGGTGAAAACGTTTTTCCTCATCTCAGTCCTAAATGGCCTACCCCTTATTCTTAAACTGTTACCCCTGGTTCTTGACTCCCCCAACATCAGGAACATTTTGCCTGCATCTAGCCTGTCCAATCCTTTAAGAATGTTATATGTCTCTATAAGATCCCCTCTCATCCTTCTAAATTCCAGTGAATACAAGCCCAGTCGACCCATTCTTTGCAATTCTATGCCATCCGGGAATTAACCTGGTGAACCTACGCTGCAATCCCTCAAGAGCAAAAATAGCAATAATAATGCTGTGCATCTGGAGAGAAACCTGCTGGTGGGTATTCCCATTCATTCAGCCCTTGTCCTTCTGGGAGATGGAGGGCAGAGGTTTGGGAAGTACTGTCTTAGTAACTAGGGGTAAATAACTGCAGTGCCTTTTGTAAATGGCACAAACTGTGGCAATTGTGTGCGGGTGATGGAGGAATTTACATTTTTAAATGATGAATGGTATTGTAATCAACCAACCTATCTAAATGGCGTAAAGTTGGGAAAAGGGGAAGTACAACGGGATCTGGGGGTCCTTGTTCATCAGTCTATGAAAGTAAGCATGCAGGTACAGCAGGCAGTGAAGAAAGTGAATGGCATGTTGGCCTTTATAACGAGAGGAGTCGAATATAGGAGCAAAGAGGTCCTTCTGCAGTTGTATAGGGCCCGAGTGAGACCACACCTGGAGTATTGTGTGCAATTTTGGTCCCCTAATTTGAGGAAGGACATTCTTGCTATTGAGGGAGTGCAGAGTAGGTTTACAAGGTTAATTCCCGGGATGGCGGGACTGTCATATGCTGAGAGAATGGAGCGGCTGGGCTTGTACACTCTGGAGTTTAGAAGGATGAGAGGGGATCTTATTGAAACAAATAAGATTGTTAAGGGTTTGGACACACTAGAGGCAGGAAACATGTTCCCGATGTTGGGGGAGTCCAGAACCAGGGGCCACAGTTTAAGAATAAGGGGTAAGCCATTTAGAACGGAGACGAGTAAACACTTTTTCTCACAGAGAGTTGTGAGTCTGTGGAATTCTCTGCCTCAGAGGGCGGTGGAGGCCGGTTCTCTGGATACTTGCAAGAGAGAGCTAGATAGGGCTCTTAAAGATAGCAGAGTCAGGGGATATGGGGAGAAGGCAGGAACGGGGTACTGATTGGGGATGATCAGCAATGATCACATTGAATGGCGGTGCTGGCTCGAAGGGCCGAATGGCCTACTGCTGCACCTATTGTCTATTGTCTATTGTCTATAACCTGCTTTTTCTGAGATGAAATTGAGCTTTTTACATCTTGAGGGAGCTGCACTCATCCAGCCAAGCAGAGCATATTCCATCACATTTCTTGTGATTGACTTGTGCATTGCTGGTGGTGGAATTGCTTTGGTGTGAGGAAGTGAATCATTTGCCCAGTCTTTCATCTGCTCTTGTAGCCATATATTTATGCAAATGGTCAGATCAGTCAAATTTCTGATCATCACTGATCTCCAGGATTTTGAAGATGAATGTCAAATGTGGGTGGGCAGACTTTCTCTTGCCAGAAATAACCACTTATGCTGTAAATGTTACACGTAACTTTTTTATCAACCAGTGGCAGAAAGTTGTTTTGTTCTTACTACCTACATGCGGATACTGTTTGATTTGCAAAGGCGATGTGAATCGAAATGAACATTGTGCAATCATCAACAAATATTCTGACTTCAGGTCTTGTGATAATTTTAATCTAATTTGCTTTTGCAGTTCACCGAGTTTAAAGTAAAGGCCTTGTATATACAACTGTCACAGTGCAAGACCAGTCAGAATACAAATATTTATTCACATGATTTAATGACACTTTTATTTTTATTCAAAACTAAATGTTAAGAGGAAATTTTAAAATTGTACATAAATGGGTTATTTTTAATTAAGGGTGAATCCATTCCGTATGTCTAGCTTGAAGCTAACTCAAAACATTTCGGCCATCATGATCTTGTAACTTACTCTAAACATTTTCTGGGATTGAATTCCACAAAAAGAATATTTTACAAATTTGAAACGCTAACACATGTGAAATATATCAAACTATTTTGAAAGGCACCATGCTGTGTCGTTGGACATTTCTTTTATACTTGAGTGTTTAATTTGTTGCTTTGTGGAATCACAGGTCAAAACAAAGTTTGCTACATTAGAGATACATGTGATGCTAAGTGGCAAAGCAGAAAGATTGACAGTTAGGAGCAGGGTTCAAAGAGATAGTTAGCTTCCAGAATGCTTTGTTGAGAGAGATGAATGTGATGCCACCAGGCATAAAAAGGAACATATGTGTTTCATCAGTGGTACGGTTCTAGCAGCACTAAAGGCATATACTGACCTCTTGAAGACGGCATAACCTGCCAAATCAAGGCACTTTGCTCTCCAAACATTGTGAGTGCTGTTATGTTAATATAATGTGGCGTTCTTTCAATACCTTCTCTCATTCACAACTAGAGTGGCATTGTGGTCCTAATTAGCCCATACTTTTCTTGATGACTGTTGGTTCAGTATTACATTTCTTTCTTACCAATAATTTCACAGCTCAGTGCAGGAGACCATTGCCCTCATTATCTCCAAAATGTTTTGATGTAAACGCACGACCAAAACACTGAAACCAATAAAGTTTCTTACCCCAATTGATTTCAACCAGAAACATTGTTCTCACCTTGATAGTTTTCAGAGAACCCAGATACTTAACGATAAAACTGTGCTCTACCAGCTGTGGCACAGTGGTGCGGCTGATAGAGCCTCTGCCTCACAGCGCCAGATACCCGGTTTCAATTCTGACCTCGGGTGTTGTCTATGTGGAGTTTGCATGTTCTCTGTGTGACCACGTGGGTTTCATACGGGTGCTCTGGGTTCCTCACACTTCCCAAAGATGTGCGGGTTTGTAGTTTAAATGGTCTCTGTAAATTACACCTGGTTTATAAGGAGTGGATGTGAAAGTGGGTTTACATAGAACTAGTGTGAATGGGTGATCGATGGTCGGCATGAACTCAATGAGCTGGAGGGCCTGTTTCCATGTTGTATCTCTGAACTAAACATCAAAACTCCCATGGATAAAATCCAGATTTTGCAGTCACAACAAGGACTCGGATCCAGTTTACCTAAGGTCAGTGGATCCAGAGAGAACAACCAGCCATGTACAGTCAACAGCTTAGCACTCTCAGACCACAGGCAATCTACTACCCACGATGAGCTGGAAATTAGGTTCCAAGCCATCTAACCCCTTGCTTCATTCAAGGGCTTTCTGTGGAGTTTAGTTGTGGAACACTGATTTAGTAAAGCAAGGAACTTGTTGCCTTAAACTTTGTGCAAGAGTCAGCTGGTGTACATACCCAAGCCTATATATTTGGTCAACCCTATGAGTGACAGTAAGTGATTATTGGTAGGATACTTTATTTAATGTTTTATTTGCTGCATTTGATTAAATTCCTTGACAATAATGAGCTGACAAAGACGTCAGGGCTTTTTACGGCTTCTTCAGGGTTTTCCACAGGACCCAGCAATGTTGAGTGAATGATGTAGCCCACTCCACTTAAAGGGATACTTGAAGAAGAGTCCTGACCTGAAACACCTCCGATTCTTTCCCTCCACAGATGCTGCCATAACCACTGAGTTACTCCAGCCCTTTGTGTTTTGCTCAAGATTTACACATCCAGATTACATTGCAGTGCAAGATTTACAATGCAAGATTACATTGCAGTTACGTCTCTTCTGCGACACCTCTCGTGTTCAGAGGCCCAACTACCTGCCTTTGTTCTATTCAAGTGGCTTGGTGCTGACAGGCAGTGCGTCAGCTCCAAGATGATCAAGCCCAGTGGGAAGGTACAAGCTCCACTCGATGTTTTTAGGGTATGAATGGGGCAACAACACCCAGTGTGTGCACATACAGAGTTAAATGGTTTGAGTTACCCTGAAGGCATTGCTCATACACCAGGTAACAGCCCAGCACTGAGATCAATGCAAAGCCATGTGGTTGCACTCACCATCCAGGCAACCACTAACCTCCGAGCAGTCACTAATCACAGCAAAATATGATAGCAATTCACGGGCAAAAGAATTTTAGCGATGCAACCAGTCATAATTACAGCTAGATAACGCCGTAGCTTTGAACATAGAACTTCAAACTATTAGAACCTTACTGCCTCAGAACTTAATTATCCTTGGAGTTTTATTTCTTTCATTCTTCTGTCTGTTTCTTAACTGCTAATCCCATCTTCCTTTCTCTGCTCCTCACTCAGTGTGCATGGCTTTGGCTCTGTAAGAGCAGCTGCCAACCTAGCAATGCGCATATTTTATTCCCCTCCCATTGACTACCTAATCCGTGCCGGTCCTATTGGACTTCTGATCATCTGCTGTTATATGTATCTGGAAGCTAGGTGTTGGCACCATCCGCTGCTCCATTTGGGGTGTGTGAACCACAATGAGAAAAACCTGTCCTTCCTGCACCCATTCTAAACACTGAAGTTGGCAAAAACCCAGAGGACGGAAGGACTTTTTTAGTTTAGTTTGATTTAGAGATACAGCGTGGAAACAGGCCCTTCGGCGCACCGAGTCTGCAACGACCAGCGATCCCCACATCTTAACACACACCAGGGACAATTTACATTTATACCAAGTCAATTAATCTACAAACCTCTATGTCTTTGGAGTGTGGGAGAAAACCAAAGATCTCGGAGAAAGCCCACGCAGGTCATGGGGAGAACGTAAAACTCCGTACAGTCAGGTTCGAACCCGGGTCTGGCGCTGTAAGGCAGCAACTCTACCACTGTGCCACTGTGCCACCCCGGTGGGCTGGCAATTTCTCAAGTTGTCCTTTGACCTCCTCAACCAATTAATAACAAATTGTGATCATCAGTGGGCAATCAAAAATTGGCTCTTCTGCTGACCAGCGTGAGAACCTTCAGCTAATGCCAGGAGATAGGTGAGAGATGAGATAGGTGGGTAAAGGGTGGGCAATGGCTGGCAATATTGCTGCTCGCCTACCCCCAAGAAGGTAGTTTCATTTTAATGGTGATCTCCAATGGCCCTTTCAAGATATTGTGAGTAGGTTACATGATGAATCTGAATAACTATGCAATAGGCAGAAGCCTGCTCCACTCAAGAAAGTCACATCCTTTTTTGTTTCCCTGAGTTTTATTGATGTATTTTTCTAAGGTTATAGTTTAAGCCTCAGTTTCAATTAGAACATTTTGAAATAAACGCTAAAAGTGTCAGGAAACGACACACCAGTGCCTTCTCCCTGCACATGCATTAATGCCTTGAATCATTTCAAAATTGAAAACAGATACAAATCCATATTGAGGAGCTGAAATAACATTTGGGTACTTGATAGGGCTTTAAACCCAGTACAAAAACAGGAAGCTAACTGCAAAGGATATTTTTCTAGTGTCTCACACACAAGAGATTAGAGTTCACTATAAAGCCAAGGTGACCTTATGCACAACGTTTCCTACAATACAGCATTCCAAGTTGAACAACGAACCTCTACTTCTGCAAACAAGCTGACAAGAGGTAACCTCATTCAAAATTGTGCAAGGTGCCCTGTAATCTTCCAACATATTGATAGAAAAGACAAGCTCCAAAGCAGGATTTCCAGCAGCCAAAACAAACAGCAACGAATAGACAAATTACTGCAGTCAACAAAAAATCAGTATCAAACTTATGAAATGTCAAAATTCTTGCAGATCTAGAAAGCAACATTCAGGCAAGATTAGGGAAGAGTTGTTTTTAGCAGCGATATCTCATTCAGAAATGACTGTCGGCAGTCTCAACCTGGTTCCTATACAATATTCACATGTAAATGTGACAGGAGAAATTCATCTTTGGTCACTGGCACCAAATGCAAGTACTAGTTGTCTGTTATATTCACATTCATGTTTCATTTCAACTCAGGAACCATATGCGTGGGTGGAAAATACAACCGGCAGCCGGTGCTCATACTAGAATCCGTTGCTGGTGACCAGAGCTGAATTTTCCTCTTCCTGTTTTGTCATCATTTGCCATCTTCACTCAGAAAAAATATGCAGAAAAATATTGAAGGGCAAGAACAAATAGGAAATTACAACCCAGTAACAACTAGCGTGCTGAAAAGCCTAGAAACTAGGACATGAGATAACAGGACATATAGAAAATACCAATAGGAATAGAAAAGTCAACAAGGATTTCTGGAAATGAAATTGTTTTTGACAAACCTTTGGAGTTCTTTGAGGATGTCACATAGAATAGATAAGGGAAAAATCGGTGAGCGTGGTGCACTTGGATTTTCAAGAGGTTTTTGACAGACTGCCACATTAAAGATCAGTGTCGTGAACTAAACTGCAATGTTGGAAGTAACGTATTGATGTGGATTGTAACTTTGTTGAACAAACTGGAAATTAGTTGGAATAAATAGGTCTTATTTTGGGTTCAAGCAGTAAGTGGGGGTTCAACAGGGTCAGTACTCAGATTGTTATGTGGAGTTTTGGACTTCTTGCCCAAGAAAGAATATACCCAGCAAAGTGAAAATGCAGCAAACGTTGTCCAGATGGATTCATGGGATGACTGGACTGCCATTCAAGGAGAGATTAAGTTGCCGATGTTTGTACTCACTAAAGTTAAGAAAAAATGAGAGCAGAACAAACTGGATATAGATTTCTATCTCGATTCGAAACGTCTCCAGAGATGCTGCCTCCAGCACTTTCTGTCCTATTGGATACGAGGAAGAGGTGGCCCTCAGCCATATTATCAAGAAAGAGGGATCACATTCTCAGGTTACAGAGCAAGAGATTGGGGAGTGAGAGGAGGAGAAATATCTTCACTCAGAGAATGTTGATACTATGGAATGTTCTAACAGACAACCATGTGGCCAAGGCGTTAGATTATTTCAAAAAGAAAACAGATACATTTCTGGGCTCCAAGGGCATCAAGGGGTATGGATTATTGAAGATAGGTAGTGGAGATAGTGGTAATATAAGGTTGAAACGAATGCTTGTATTCAATAATGGCGTTGGCCCGAATGCTTGTATTGAATAACGGCATAGGTTCTGTTTTCTATATTTCTATGTTTCATTAATAATGATGAAATATGGATAAAACTTCTGCAGATGAAGAATGGGCTATGTGAATAAAACCCCTATCAGGAAATGGAAGCCATTTGCTCTCACTTCTCATGCTTACAGGGCACATGGAAAGCGATTTTTCACATGTTGCTTGTTTTCAACCATTTCCTGTTGAAATCCCAGCCATCCATAAATTTGACTGGGTACCTCCTGTTGTGAATTCCCCTGATCCCAAAGTCACTTCTCCATCCTATTTTCCATTGACATCATCAACACACACTATGCCCATAGACTACTTACCAATAAAAATAGAATGGAAAGGTCAGGACACTCATATCTCGTTATTAACTCACTGTTCAACCAGAAATACACTATGTTAAAGTAGTTTGTAATGTTTGATTTAAAGTGTTCTCTCACAATATCATTGTCATGTGTTAGAAATCATCCCCTGGAATTTTTATTTCTATACTGCTTTGTTGCTGGCAGCCTTTGATAGTGATCCCTCAGACTGTATCATGATGCTACTGCAGAGCAAGGGTCATATCTGCAGGCTACAACAGACCAACCCGTGCTCATGTTCATAAGTGATAGGAGCAGAATTAGACCATTCGGCCCATCAAGTCTACTCCCCCATTCAATCATGGCTGATCTATCTCTCCCTGCTAACCCCATGCTCCAGGGAAGAGCCGCATACCTTGTACACTCACATCCCTCCACAGTATTCCCACATTGCATACGTGTCTTTCATGACTTCCCCACCCCCACCCTCCATACAATACACCCTCTGTAACAGTGCTGACACCTTTCCAACAGGTTAGCACATGAATGCTAACTGTTACTGCAGTTTGCCCTGCAACAGCAGTGGATATAAATACTCAAGATTGATTTTAATGCTACATAAATGAGTAACCCGCAAAACAATTTCTTTTTAGGGTGGCAAGGTGGTGCAGCGGTGGAATTGCTACCTTACATCGCCAGAGACCTGGGTTCAATCCTGACTACGGGTGCTGTCCACACCGAGTTTGTACATTCTACCCTTGGACTGCATGGGTTTTCTCTGAGATCTTTGGTTTCCGCTCTCACTCCAAGGACATGCAGATATGTAGGTTAATTGGCTTGGTATAAATGTAAAATGTACCTAGTGTGTGTGGGATAATGTTAATGTGCGAGGATCACTAGTCGGTACGCACTTGGTGGGCTGAAGGGCCTGTTTCCGCACTGTATGTCTAAACTAAATTATACAAAAAGAAGTTCTGATACTCATTGAGATGCTTTTTAAATGCGCTTGCCTCCACCATCCATTCATTGTTCCTGATTGCAACTGCCCTATGAGTGGAAACATTTCTTCCTCAGAGCTTCTCGACTCCCTTACTTCTACCCTGTGTCATCTGTCATGGACATCTCTGACATAGAGAAGACTCTCGTTTTTCCCCAATACCCTTTCTCCTTCCTTCCCAGAACCTAGAACTGCCTTCACCCCATAGCCTTTCTTGCTCTCTTCAGGAAACCTTGAGAAAATCATCTTTGTTCTTAAGTCTTCAACTCTTAATCACCCCAGTACCAGACAGAGGCAAAGGTCGGATAACAAATAATCATTGCAAAAGCACCATTAACTTGCAGTAAATACAGGCAAATGGGTTCAAGCAGACTCACTACACAACATTATTGGCTCTCTGCTGCCCGGTGCAATGAAAGGACCCCAGCTCTAACTAACTGCTCACCAAACCTACAAGCAAAAGATGATCCCTTTAAACTGATCAGGAGCAGAGCTCTGTTGTGAAGATTAGCTTCTCTGAGCATGGCCCACATAGGGAATTAATTACATCTCCATGATTCAATTCATATGGCAGCCAGCATTTGGCCATTGTATGCGAGTACATCTCACTTTGGTATTTGGGCTCTGTATGCTGTCACAATATATATACAGATGTTGTTGGTTGAAATTCTTATTATTAATCAGGGGCATTAGTTCTCGATCAAAATTTCCATTTGATTTTGAGTACAAAATAAATTCTATAGCATATACAATACTTTCACTATATATTATGTTTCTGGGCCACTGTTCCTTGCCATTGATTACAATTTCATCCAGACCTTTTCATGCTATATCTTTAACAGATTTAGTAGACAGAGTTAGGTTTAAAGATACAGCGTGGGAAAAGGCTCACTAAGTCCACATCGACCATTGATCACCCGCACACTACACATGAGAGGCAATTAACCTACAAACCCACATGTCTATTTTTGGAATATGGGAGGAAACCAGAGCACCCAGAGAAAACCCACACGGTTACAGGGAAAACGTACAAACTCCATACAGACAGCACCCACAGTCAGAATTGAACCTGGTCTCTAGCTCTGTGAGGCAACAGTTCTACGGCTGTGCCACCGTGCCGCCCTTAGTTGTTTGAATGCTCACGCAATTTATTTTAAATAAAGTGAAATAAATGCTGTTGTTTCATTTTACTGCAATTAATACTAATTGAGATAATTTACTCACATTTGGGAAAGAAAGGGTTAATTAGGGACAGTCAGCACAGCTTTGTCCATGATAGGTCACGTTTTCCGAAGGATTGATGTTTTTGAGCCGGCAGTGAAGGTGAATGTGGAGGTTGGCTGCATGGATTATAGAAAAGTATTTGATGATGTCCCTCATAGTAGGCTGATCCAGAAGATTAAAATGCACAAGATTCACAAAGACTTGCTCATTTGGATTCACAACTTACTTACTCTTAAAAGACAGAGGTTTGTGGTAGAATGTTGTTATTTTGGCTGGAGGTCTGTGACGCGTGGAGTTCTGCAGGGATCTGTGCTGGATCGGTCATTTGAGATATATAAAAGACTTGGACACAAATATATATGGGTGTAAATTTGCAGATGACACCAAAATTAGTGGAGTTGAGGACAGTGAGGAAGATTGTCCCCGCTGAGGAAGGAATACACAACAGGATAGTTACAGATATAGGTGGAATGAGCTGCTCGTGATGGTGGTGGAGGCAGATACAATGGATGCCTTTATGAGGCTTTTAGATAGGCACATATACGTATATGCAGGGAATGAAGTGACATGGATCAGGTACAGGAAAGGAGATTAGTTTAACTTGATATCATGTTTAGTAGATTGTGGGCTGAAGGACCAATTCTTGTGTAGGAAGTAACTGCAGATGCTGGTTTACACCGAAGATGGACACAAAATGCTGGAGTAACTCAGCGAGACAAGCAGCATCTCTGGATAGAAGGAATGGGTGATGTTTCAGGTCGAGCATTACTCCAGTATTTTGTGTCGACCTATTCTTGTGCTGCATTGTTCTATCAAATAAAAATGCTCT
The DNA here is from genome assembly GCA_038087875.1 of Malacoraja senta. Classification (NCBI taxonomy): domain Eukaryota; kingdom Metazoa; phylum Chordata; class Chondrichthyes; order Rajiformes; family Rajidae; genus Malacoraja; species Malacoraja senta. The sequence continues at coordinate 123,198,590 of CM075977.1, forward strand.
GGCGTGGATGTGAAATATCAGAAATCTGTGGCCACTTAAATATAGAAGTCTGCCTTATTGCTCTATTGTAAAGTTGTTTACATTTCACAATGTTCCGACTGCTAATCTTCAGGTATTGGTATCATATCAAGCAACTTTACTTGTAAACTGTTTCCCTAGGACAAATGGAGGATGAAGTTGGTTATCAGGTACTTGTATTTCTTTGTTGTGGGTGTGGAGCAGCTGCTTATAGTTATTGGAATAGAACGCAGCTGATATAAAGTCAATGGACAGTGAAGCACACACTGTTTTATAAGGTCATATGCAACCCAATGATACTTCAAGATGCAGAATTGCTTTTAAGTTATAATACAATTCCTGTTGGCAGTGCTAAGGAATGAAGCAAATTAAAAAAAGTTCATAGCCTTGGTCTGAAACTTAACCTAGATGGCAGAGAAGCAATTATATTTTTGTTTGCTTCTTGTTAAATTATCAGAAATGTAATTAACCCCCCACTGTAAGCTGGAAGGTTTATTTTAATTTCCATGAAAGTTTTACTGCTTTATGGATAAAAGCTTAATTGAAGTAACATATTTCTTGACATTCAATAAAAACAGATTAAATTAAAGTCTCAAGTACTCAAGGAAGACTTTAACCCTACTCACCTGCATATCAACAGCCAAAGTAAATGAGAAAGGTACCTATTGTCCCTGGAGCCATTGTGAATGACCATTGCTGACTTTAACCAGCCTCAATGTGCAGGTTGCATGTAAACCTGCCCAAAGCCAACAGGTCAGATTTTACATTTGTACTATCCAGTTCTAATGATGTTGTCAGTCTTTTTCTTGTTTGTAACTCAAATACCTTACAAGATCCTCAGAATTCACATTCTGTGTAAGACACAGCACCGCTCTCTGAAAGGTAGATCATTTGCCAATCCCCTGGAGCAATATTACTGAGCAGGAAACCAGCATGTTTTGCAACTTATAATTTCCTGTTTCTTGTGCCCACACTTCTTGCCAGCGTAATCTTTACCCCAGCAGGAATTTCTGAGCTTTGATTATCATACCTTTCGGTATGTTTCCTTAAACGACATAAAATCGGAGCAAGACATGAAAATAAAAGGTAAAGGCTGAGTTTGTACTTCCATTTTTTGTGGGAAAACACGTGAATTACAGCAAAGAAATAAAGTGAGATGTCAAGAATATCACCAATATCAAATTCAATTCAAGCAGGATTTTGGAATAGGTTAAAAAAATGACTCTCAGAATGTTATATGCCATTCTATATAAGGAAATGTTGATGGCCTAAATGAAATAAAATCATATCGTATAGTAGATGTGTCAGGATTTCACAAGTTGCAATTGAAGCTGCTGCATCTGAACATTAGATTTAAGGGTGTTTAATATTTGATTCATAGCAGCATCCAGTAGACTCTCACTGTTGTAATAGCACTGCCTTACTAGGCAAGGATGAAGACCACAGACCAGGATAATAATTCCATGTCAACATATAGACATCCGTAGCTGCCTTGAAACATTTCAAGAAATCTGATGATGTATTTAATATTCAAAAGGCACATTTCATTCACAGATTAATCTGTTGGATGGGAGATCCTCTTGAAGTAGTAATTCATTCAAACTCATTCAGTGTACCAGAGCTTCAAATTCCCCAAGATCTTGTGCAAACGTTGGCTTTATTCCTAAATTGATTCCGTATTCTGTAGTTTGTGGGTAATTAATGGACACACAGCCCCTGGGCAGGATGGTAATGGATGTAGGCCATTGCCTGAACTTGCCACCTGCATGTTCATTATGCAACCTTCAGTACGTACGAGGCTTCTAGTGAGAATTCTTGGAGGGTTACCCCTTCAGCCAATCACCGAGTTTTATCTTTCAGTGGACAAGTGTAGAAGTCAACTAGTGATTCTGCACAGAGGTGCACAAACCAGCTCATTATACCTGCATTGTAGCTGTCATTCTGTCACTCATACTGCTCTTTTTTCTACATACCTGTGCAATAATTTGTTTTAATGGGCAGTTTCCCGATGAACTCTGCTACTGAGAGAAGATTGAGTGAAAAAACATAGGAATTAGAAGAAAGAGCATTTTGTAAAGAGAAATATTGATCATGTGGTAATCATGGTTACATGACCGTGTTTTTTTTATGTCTGTGCATAGAACAGTATAGCACACAAACAGGACCTTCAGCCCTCAATGTCTGTGCTGAATGTGATGCCAAAACCATCTATTATCTACCTGCACATAATCTATATTCTTTCATTCCCTGCATCCAAAAATTCCAAATGCCACTATCGCTTCAGACTCATTCAAATTTAGGGGCGTCACAGTGGCGCAGCCGTAGAGTTGCTGTCTTACAGCGGCAGAGACCCGGGTTCAATCTTGACAACGGGTGCTGTCTGTGTTAAGTTTGCATGTTTTCCCTGTGAGCATGTGGGTTTTCTCTGGGTGCTCCGGTTTCCTCCCACATTCCAAAGATGTGCAGGTTTGTTGGTTAAGTGGCTTCTGTAAATTGTCTTAGTGTGTCGGATAGAACTAGTATATGGGTGACGCAGACTTGGTGGGCTGAAGGGCCTGTTTCCATGCAGTATTTCTAAACTAAAGTAGTGTGTGAACTGGCGATCGCTGGTCGGCACAGACTTGGTGGGCCGAAGGACCTGTTTCCATGCTGTATCTCTAAACTAAACTAAACTAAACCAACCCTGGCAGTGTTTTCCAGGTACTCACCATCCTGTGTAAAAAACATTGCCACACACCTCCTTTAAACTTTGTCCCTCTAACCTTAAAGTTACACCCTCTTGTATTTGATTTTTCCAATCCTGGGGAAAAGGCTTTGACTGTGTACCCTATCAATGCCTCTCATAATTTTATATACTTCTATCAGGTCTCCCCACAAACTCCCGGATCCCAGAGAAAAAATCCAAATATGTCCAACCTCTGCATGTAGATAATCCCCCCTAATCCAGACATTGTTCTGGGAAACCGCCTCTGCTACACATTTTCTATGTTTCTATGTTTCTATGAAGAAGATCCATCTCAGTGTAAACTGTTGATGCTGGTAAATGGTAAAGCATTCCTTTCATTTATTTAATCACCGAGGTGAATAACCTATTAATTAAATATCAATCTCAAACATTGATTTAAAAAAATGTCAGTGACAAGGTAATGCCCCTGTCCCACTTAGGAAACCTGAACGGAAACCTCTGGAGACCTGGCGCCCCACCCAAGGTTTCCGTGAGGTTCCCGGAGGTTCCTATAGGATCTTTGCTACCGACCGCACACACACACACACACACACACACACACACACACACACACACACACACACACAAACACATCGCGAAGGTGGGGGCCAGGGACAGCGGAGGAGCGCTGTCTGCTCGATGAAGAGGAAGGTAAACGGCTACCACAGAGCACGGTAAGTCCTTTAGAGATCGTGGGAGGGAGGGAGAGCAGGGGAAAGAAGGGGAGAGAAGGATAGAGAAAGGGAGAGAGAAGGGGAAGAGAAGGGGAGAGAGAAGGGGGGAGAAGGGGAGAAGGGGAGAGAGAAGGGAAGAGAATGGCGAGAGAAGGGGGGAGAAGGGGGAGCACGGGGGGAGAAGGAGTGGAGACAGTTTTAAGAAGTTTAATAAAGTTAGCGGGCATTTTACCTTCCGGCGGATCTTCTAGGTCCTGAAAACTATAGATCTGACAGGATCTTTGCTGAAAACTCCAAAGAGCCAATCAAAATGGCCGGTCAGTGAAGGAGATTGCCTTCGACTGCCTGTAAGTAAATAGTAACCCCACTGCACTGGCTTCCACCAAACGGCAACCTATTTTTAGTCTAGGCCGTTTTTTGTTTTTTTTCTAATAATCGCAGGAACATAGAAGAAGCCTCGACTACGCGGAAACCACTTTCCACCATTAGGGAGAGTGACCAGAACCTCCGGGAACCTCACGGAAACCTTGGGTAGGGCGCAAGGTCTCCAGAGGTTTCCGTTCAGGTTTCCTAAGTGGGACAGGGGCATAAGATTGATTGTCCTAACATCAGGGTAGCATGTTAGGGTAGCATGAAGAAGGGTTTCAACCCGAAACTTCACCCATTCCTTCTCTCCAGAGATGCTGCCTGTCCCATTGAGTTACTCCAGCATTTTGTGCCTATCTTTAGCATGAAGAAGCCCTGAAGTTAGTGGGGGAAAAAGGGTTGCAATGGACAGTGTCACCTACTACAAAGGAAGGAGGCTCAGCCATACGTTTATCAGGGCAGTTTGCTGGACCAACCATTTCCTGCCATATCAACGTATCAACAGGAATGTGAGAATATTTACTTGTGTTTGTTCGGTCTGGGTTGTGTTTCTGCAGACAGCAGCATTGTCTGCAGAAACACAAACCATATGCAAAAGGATCTGCATTACATTTTTGACACTTGCAATGGCCATCTCTGACAGAAACAGGTCTTATAACCTCCCTTTGTGTTCAACAGCAATTTGTCCTTGCAAGACTTCTTAATGTCAACATCCTCACGTCACTTTTGAGCAAGATCTCAACTGGACCCATCACACAAAAACTGTCACATCAAAACAGTTTGAAGACTGGCTACAGAGTAACAACTGATTCACCTTTGACATTGCATCTTCCCACCATCTGCTGTGGAGTATTCTCCACTTGCCTGCATGACTGCATCTCCAACAACACTGAAGAAGTTTGACTCTTTACAGAGTACAGTATTATGCTGAATCTGAACTCCAACCTCCACCCGAAACATTCATTCATTCCAGCAGCAGCTCATTATCTGTTCAACATTCACAAGATGCATTTCAGCAACTTGGCAGCATTTCATTGACAGCATCTCCCAAGAGTGTCACCTCTAGCGTCCTCGACAAAGACAGTACTCTCCTCCAAGTTTCACATTAAGGTCATTTTTAACGTATATAGTTGTTCTTTCCTTGGTTCTGGGTCAAAGTCCCAGAGCTTCCCACAATATTGTTGCAAGCACCCTGTCCAGATTGAACGCACTGGTTCAAGAAGGAAGCTCATCACCCTTTGAAGACATTTAAGGATTAGCAAACATCTTATCAAAGATGATCATATCCCATGTATGAATACAATTATAAAGTGGAAAACATCCTAAGGCCCTTAACAGGGGTGTTTTCAAACAAAACTGAACACCATGCTACAGAAGGATATTTTGGGACAGGTTGCCAAATGCTTGCTAAAACTTGGAGAGTTGAAAGTGTGTCCTCGAGAGAGGTGAAAAGATGGATGGATTTAGAGAAAGAATTCCATGGCTTCCTGCCATGGCAGCTGAAGAAGTGATTGCTAATAGTGGAGCAAGTAACTTTGGATAGCACCACTTTCGTTTTTGACTCAGTTATGTGAAAAAATAATGCCATTTTAGCAAACTAAGCCCTGATGTCTCAATTAGTTCAATTTGATCACAGATAATGTAATGACGCTTTACTTATCTATAATTATCATTATGATCAAAAACCTGATCAGGGTGTGGTTAAAATGTGAATAATTTTCAAAATAAATGTGTTAGTTTAGAATTAGTTCTCCATGAGTATTATTTAAGATGCAAATGTAAGCTGAGGTTTACCCAGTCCAAACTGGGAGATTCCAGCCTCGAAGTATCATGAGCTATCTGCAGCCTATGACTTTGCTAAAGGAACCTTGTCAACTGTATTCAAAAGAAATACAATTATTTATATATACACATTATATACACACACACACATATGTGTATGTATATATATGTGTATATATATATACAAAAGCTGGAGTAACTCAGTGAGACGAGCGGCATCTCTGGAGAGAAGGATTGGGTTACGTTTCAGGTCGAGACCCTTCTTCAGACTTGTCAGGGGAAAGAGAAACGAGAGATATATTGTGATATAATGAGAGATTGTGTCTATCTTTGTTAAAACCAGCATCTGCAGTTCTTTCCTACACACACACACACACACACTCATATATATATATGGATAGGAAAGAACTGCAGATACTGTTTAAATCAAAGGTAGACACAAAATGCTGGAGTAACTCAGCGCGACAAGCAGCATCTCTGCAGAGAAGGAATGGGTCTGAAGAAGGGTCTGTTGAATTCACTGCCTCAGAAGGCAGTGGAGGCCGATTATCTGGATGCTTTCAAGAGAAAGTTAGATAGAGCTCTTAAAGATAGCAGAGTCAAGGGATATGGGGAGATGGCAGGAACGGAGTACTGATTGCGGATGATCAGCCATGATCACAGAGAATGGCGGAGCTGGCTCGAAGGGCCGAATGGCCTACTCCTGCACCTATTGTCTATTGTCTATTGTCTCGACCCGAAACGTCACCCATTCCTTCTCTCCAGAGATGCTGCCTGTTCCGCTGAGTTACTCCAGCATTTTGTGTCTACCTTCTACAGTATATATATGGATATATGGATAAATGGATTTGTGTGCATATGTGTGTATATATATGTGGGTGCATACACATATATGTGCATACATATATATATATATACAGTACAACAGTATTGCCATTTTTTTTGTTTTCTAAACTCAAACTGTAGAGAGCTGTGAATAATGCACTTATGGTACACACATAACATATTTTAAAATTGGTTTCATATTATTGTGCAGTTTAGCAAGCATGACAATATTGATACTGTTATGAACCGAGTCTTGAAACACAGTTTCAATATCTTTCAGCATTGCCTGCTACTGCTTATTAGAGGAAACTGGAGAATAGCACTTCTCATCACTGCTAGTAAAGCTTGTTATAAAATTGTGTCTTATTTTCAGAGCCTGGAGCCAAACACCACAGAATCAAACATCCGAAAAGGCTTTAGTTGTACTTTAATTTCTTTATTCTAGTTCCTCCTGTTTCCTGTGGCACGGCATTAAGAAAATGGCTGCAAAGGGATAAAACTGGATTACTAAATGCCCATCTTCATGACTGGCAAGCCGTACTGCACCCTGACACAAAATAGCCTCTGGTTTCAGCAAAATATCTGAAAGAACCATGTATTTTATTCTGAAATAAACTTACAGTGGTCTTAATGCTAAGTAAAATAACTCCTCCATGCCAAAGTAAGGTCAATAAAATAAATTTATCTTTGAAGCATTTTCTATCAGATGACAATGATATCTCGTCTCTGATACTTAACTCTGCATTGCTTGTATTTAGAATTAGGTCATAGGAATGATATAGTGTAACTACAATCGCATCCATCCTGGATGCCTGAACCTTGAATTTCAGAGCAGTATAACTAAAGTTGACCTTTATCCCAGGCTAGATATTTCTGTCACCAATGCCTCATTATAATCTTGAAACTCTCTTTATCTTTCTCAGCGCAATATCCTCACCTCATAGGGTAAACAGTCAGAACTTTTTCCCCAGAATGGAAATATTAAATACTCAAGGGCATAGCTTTAAGGTGAGAGGGAGAATGTTTAAAGATGCCTAGGGCAAGTTTTTTTCAATTACAGAGAATGGTGGGTGCCTGGAGCATGGGGCCAGTGTTGGTAGTGGCGGCAGATACGATATGGGAAAAAAAGAGGCTTTTAGATAGGCACGTGGATGTGCAAAGAATTGAGGGATATGGATTGTGTGCAGGCAGTTAAGAGTTAGTCTTGGCATCATGTTCGGCGCAGATGTTATGGGCGAAGGGACCTGTAGTGACAGGTTTTACACCGTCTCAAGGATTTAGTCCTCGATAATCACTTTAATTGATGACCGTGGATCAGAAGGTAATCTATACGCACCCATGAGCTCTCCACGAGACATTCAATGCCGTCGAAAGATGAATCTTCCGAACACAGTCTCTTAATTAATAGTTTCTTTATTGTAGTAGTACAAACAGTAAGATAAATCATAAAAGCTTCCTCTTGTATATGTACATTTCAATCATACTCGTGGTCATACTCGTGCATGGTCAAAAACTATGTCTCTTCCCCGATCTACATTGAACTAAACTAAACTAAACTAAACTCCTTGGGAGTAAGCGCGAGAATCCCATCCGCAAACACGCCTCAGACTACGTATAAATCTCACCCACATAATTACAGGCAGATAACATTTAAAGGTAACTGGTTATAGTTATAACATACTGAGTTAAGCTAAATGGCTACTATATACTGGCCCCTAATTGTTCTGAGTATATAACGAGGCAATTACTAATAGACATTAAAAAAGGAGCTATAAAAGCTTAACATATTTTTAAATAAAACAAATAACATATATATATATTTATATATATATATATATATATATATATATATATACTTTTAAAAACTCTGTGTGTGTATGTCATATTTTTGCCCTTTGATTCGTTACTCCGCCAAAACTACACGTAAAAACGCCGAGATTTTTACCATTTCGCTAGCGATTTCAATTTTACATTCGCTCATCCACTCCTCATTAAATTTCGTCATTTTTCTGTACAAATTTTTAATAAAATCCTCCCCCCCACCCCCCACCCCCCCCCACACCCCACAACCCCCCAGCCCCCCCAACCCCCCCCCCCACTCCCCCCCCACCCCACTCACTCATTTTTTCGCCTCCTGCTGGCCATCGACCATAACGGCTGCTGCCGCCCGGCTCTCCTCCAGAAACGCCGAGATTTTTCCAAATTTGCTAGCGATTTAACTTCCTCCACTTCCCCCCCCCCCCCCCGGCCCGGCTTTGTCGGCTTTGTCATGCTGGCCGAAGCCAAAGATCACCTGCTCCCCCCGCTGTGTGTCGCCATCCTCGCTGGCTTGCACTGTCCGAAAATCCCGCTCGTCAACGGCCTGTTGGCCCGCAGGTGCATTGAGGGCGTACGCAGCGTCTCGACGGGCGTATGCAGCGTCTGGACGTCGTACGCAGCGTCTTGACGTTGTGCGCAGCATCTTGACATCGTATGCAGTGTTTTGACGTCGTACGCAGCATCTTGACGGCGTACGCCTAGTGCGTGGCGTTGCACGATGACATCAGGCCGCCCCCTCCCCATGCAACTGTGCATTGCGGGAACAGACCCAACGGGTCTGCACTGGTTTAGTATATTACTAAAAGTTTGATCTTGACCACTTCCTGTTGTTCTGTATATTGATTTTATAAAAATCGCTGCCGCTTACGGCTGTGATTTTTGGCCATCTTACTCAGAGTCCCCCTATGCTGCGCAGGACTAGAGGATTTTTCCCATTGATGCAAAATAAAAGAGTTATTAGTGTTTAAATTTTTTTGAGATTCTCTCTCCTGAAAGCCACGCCCCTTCCGGAGGGACTATAAAACCCGGAAGTGTTGAGTGCCTCAGTCAGTCTCTGCAAGATGGGGGAGCGAGAGGGTCACGTCACGTCACGTCACGTCACGTCATTCAGTCTGAGCTGTGAATAACACTGAACACATGTCTACTAAACTGTGAGTGGTTTTACTGACCTGTCAGTGCCCTTAATGTGGTTTGAAAATATAGTTTGGAAATACTAAAGCTGTGTTGCCTTTGGTTTGGAAATGCTAAAGCTGTGTTGCCTTTGGTTTGGAAATGCTAAAGCTGTGTAGCCTTTGGTTTGGAAATGTTAAAGCTATGTTGCCTTTGGTTTGGAAACGCTAAAGCTGTGTTGCCTAATTAAAGTTGCCTTGTCTAATTAAAGTTGCCTTGCCTTCTGTATAATTAAAAGTCTAATGTTGACCACTACCTGTTTGCGCTTTATATTAATTTTAGAAAAAGCGCTACAAAATATGGCTGTGCTTTTTGGCCAACTTACTCAGAGTCCCCCTCTGCTCATAGGGTGCCGAGGATTTTTCCCATCGATGGAAAATAAAAGAGTTATTAGTGTTTAAAAAATGTTGAGATTCTCTCTCCTGTCAATCACGCCATAAAGGCCACGCCCCTTCTGGTGGGAGGGGGGAGGGACTATATAACCCAGAAGTGTGGGCATGGCTCAGTCTCTGCAAGATGGAGGAGGGAGAGTTCACGACTCGCTGTCTTTAGTGGCCTTGCACCCTGCTTGAAATGGTATGAAACTGCACTTGTATTTGGTGGCCTTGCACCCTGCTTGAAGTGGTAAGAAACTGCACTTGAACTTGGTGGCCTTGCACCCTGCTTGAAATGGAATTTCAAGGAATAGCCGTGAGTCAACTGCCAGCCCACCAGCCATGAGTGAGTGCGCTGCCAGCACAACAGGCTTGAGTGACTGAGCCGCCAGCCCAAGAATCCATTCAGTCCACAATGTCCATACTAGCCCTCTGGAAACCAGTCCCTTCAGCCAACAACACCAATACTAATGCTCCAGAAAGCCCCCCCCCCCTCCCCACCGGCCACCAATATATATATATTCAGTCTGAAGAAGGGTCTCGACCCGAAATGTTGCCTATTTCCTACACTCCATAGATGCTGCCTCACCCGCTGTGTTTCTCCAGCATTTTTGTCTACCTGTATATATATGATCGTCAAGTCGGCTGAGCCAGAGTGCCGGGGCCCTTGGACCAAGTCAGGAATGCGCCAACCACCAATCAGAGCCTTCATGGATGACCTGACTGTCACCACAGACTCAGTGCCAGGAGGCAGGTGGATCCTGCAGAGGTTGGAGAAACTGATTGGATGGGCAAGGATGAGGTTTAAGCCAGGAAAATCAAGGTCACTGGTGCTGATGAAGGGCAAAGTCATGGACAGGTTCCACTTCAGCATCGAAGGGACACCAATCCCAACTGTCTCTCAAAGGCCAGTGAAGAGTCTTGGCAAGGTGTTTAACAGCAGCCTGAAGGATACAGCATCAGTCCAGGCAACCTGCCAGGAGCTGGAGAGTTGGTTGAGAGTGGTGGACAGGTCGGGGCTTCCCAGCAAGTTCAAGGTATGGATTTACCAGCATGGTATCCTGCCAAGGATACTCTCCCACTGCTTGTCTATGAAGTCCCAATCTCCATCATAGAGAGATTGGAGAGGAAAGTCAGCAGCTTCCTCAGGAGGTGGCTGGGACTGCCCAGGAGCATTAGCAGCATCGCCCTATACGAAAATAACACCAAGCTCCAGCTGCCCCTGAAGCCCCTGGAGGAGTTTGAGGTGACTCGGGCCAGAGAGGTGATGCTGTACAGGGACTCCAGCGACCCCAAGGTGGCTCAGGCAGGGGTGGAGGTGAAAACTGGGAGGAAGTGGAGAGCCGGCAAAACCGTGCTGCAAGCGGAGTTCCGGATACGCCACAGAGTCCTGGTGGGAGCAGTGACTCGGGGAAAAGCTGGTTTTGGAATCTTCCCATCTCCCCAGTTTGACAAGGCCAAGGGGAAGGAGAGGCGCAGGCTGGTCCAGGAGGAAGGGAGGGGAGCGGTGGAGGAGGAGAGGTCTACCAGAGCGGTTGGCTTGAGGCAGCAGGGGGCCTGGACAAGGTGGGAGCAGGCCATGGACCGAATAAGTCATCAAGTTCCTGGTCCAGGCAGTGTATGATGTCCTGCCCAGCCCATCGAACCTCTCCATCTGGGGCAAAGCAGAATCTCCAGATTGCCCGCAATGCTCAGGCAAGGGGATGTTGGAACACATCCTGAGCTGCTGCCCAAAGGCTCTTGTACAGGGCCGGTACACCTGGCATCACGACCAGGTTCTTAAACCCATTGCAGAAGCCATCAGCATGGGAATCAGCAGCTGCCGACGAGCATGGCCCACCACCCAGATGATCACCTTCGTGAAGGCCGGAATGCAGCTGCCAAGAACCACAGCAGCCAGGAATCAGTCAGGAATCCTGGTGACTGCACAGGACTGGCAGCTTTTGTAGACCTGGTGAAACAGCTGAAGTTCCCACAGCACATTGCCACTACCACATTGAGGCCAGACATCCTCCTGGTCTCAGAGGCGACCAAAAACATTGTCTTGTTGGAACTGACAGTGCCGTGGGAGGACCGTCTGGAGGAGGCCCACGAGAGGAAGATGGCCAAGTACGAAGAGCTGGTCATAGACTGCCGTAAACAGGGCTGGAAGGCAAGGTGTATGCCCATCGAGGTTGGCTGCAGAGGTTTTGCAGGGCAATCGCTCTACAAAGCCTTGAGTGCACTGGGCATCAATGGAATGGAGAGGAGAAGAGCCATCAAGAACACCACAGAGGCAGCGGAGAAGGCCTCGAGATGGTTCTGGATAAGGAGAGGAGGTCCATGGGGCGGAGCGAATGCCACCTGAACACAAGTCATGGTCTGATCAACCACGGCTGGGTCGCCTGGGTGAGGGTGTCTGATGTTGAAAGACCCGAAACACGCAATGACCCCAGGCTACATCACCGATGATGTGTTCAGGAGCATCTATAGATGTATTTTTATCAATCAGCATTCAGACTTCTTTAGTGATTCTTCCATCTTCACCTTCGCCTTCTAGAAGCAAGCATAACTTGGTTATTGGTCTCATTAAAACATTGTTCTTAGTCTGAAGTCGTACTGTGCGCACCAAACCCTTAACATCAGGCATGATCTCCAGTATCTTTCCCATCAACCATGAACCTCGTGATGCAGTAGAATCAACAACAAAAACAATATCACCTGGAACAAAATTTCTTCCAACCCTCGACCATTGTTGTCTCTCTTGGATCAGAGGCAAATATTCTTGTGTCCACCTTTTCCAAAAAAGATCTGCCATATATTGTACTTGTCTCCATCTGCGTATCATATACAAATCTTCAACAAGTCTCCTGTGCTTATACAAGGCCATTTAAATACCATTATTGCTTCTACCTCCACCACCCTGGGTTATTCCCAACACTCATCACACTGTGTAAAAACTAACCTGAGCTGGAGCTGAATCTGCATGTGAATCTGAGCCACTGACTGATAAGTCTGAGATGAACAGTAGGGTGGACAGGAGTGGGATCCCTGCCTCATCCTGTGGTAGCCAGTAATATAACTCCAGGAGCCATTCTGTAGTAAATAAGTTAAGCAATGACCTTTAATGAGGCCCTGAGGAGTTTATCATCGGATGCTGCTAAATCTATTTTCCAAAATAGGTGTGACAATATGACATTTCTCCTCCAATCCTTTGGTAGTTAAACTGAAGTTACGTTAATTTATTGTGCAAGTTCATCATCACCACTCGCTCCCAAAGAAAACATGACAGTCTAACTTAACGACAGAAGTGAAGTATAATGCACATGGTAGAATTTTTTTTAAACCGATACAGTTGAGTACGGGATTACCTCTGCTTGGTAAAATCTACTGGAATAAATTAGTGCCATTTCATGGTTCTGTATTGATCTAAAATTATCTCCGTTTTCAAATTATTTTCTAATCTCAACATTACATCTAGTCAAATAAATGTGCAATTCTTCTAAAGACAAAGTATTTAGAAAATGAACCATACTCGGCAATGGAATGCCATAATCTCCTGTAATCTCCATTTTCTATTTAAACTCCCCGGAGGCAACC
>CM075977.1:123212120-123262737 GCA_038087875.1 Malacoraja senta
CCTCAGGTTCCTATTAATCTTTCCCCCCTCACCTTAAACTAAATCTTCAGATTGTGCATGCCTGGATGAAAAAATCATCACACCACTGCACTCTTCTGAGTATCTCCAGACGTGAGCACAGCAGACAACAGAGGATTCAAATGAAAATCACACAGGCATGACTGACAAAGAAAGGCCACAGTTTTATTTGACTTGTTTTTTCCTCCATAGAAAGTGCAGTAAAATACACCAAGATTGTATTATACAATTAGATTTCTCAGCCCCTGATTCTAAAGTTGGGCGCTAATATACAATTAGCTAGAAGTACAAAATTCTGCTTGCCGTTTGAATATCCACTTAGTTGCAATGCAGTACTTTTCCCAAGCATGTCAACAATTGTATGAGTTGGTTTCCTGCTTATGATGTTGGATTTTATCAACAACAAGGCCACGGTAAGCTGTGCTCAGGTCCTGAAATGAGGTGTGACTTTGTCTGAAGAAGGGTCTCGACCCGAAACGTCACCCATTCCTTCTATCCAGAGATGCTGCCTGTCCCGCTGAGTTACTCCAGCATTTTGTGTCCATCTTCGGTGTCGATCAGCATCAGCAGTTCCTTCCGATACATGATGTGTGACTGGATCTATATTGTAACCAGAAAATCTGTCCAGAGAATCTTAAATCAGTAATACACATGAAAATAATCTCTTCTTCAACATGCATAGAATCTGTAAATTTGATTAGCGGTGATTTGTGAGTGGGGATGTTAAGAATGATGTTTCAGTGATGTTCACTCATTTGTTCCAGTCAGTACAGTTTCTGCTGCCACACAGAGTGGTTGCCGTGTGTCTTGAAATTGCAGCTTAATATAAGGTGTTGCACCGAGTGAGCGAATGTATGAGGACCATACTTAACCTTGTATTAGGAAACATACCTGGCCAGGTGACAATGGCATTTCAGTGGAAGATCATTTATGTTGCAGTAAACACAACTCCATTAATTTTAAGATAGTTATGAATAAGGGCAAGTCTGGAACTTGGGGGCAGTAGTAAATTGGGAAAAGGTCAAGAAGCAAAATTGTGAGGCAGGAGCAAAGGAAAGTAAATTGGGAGCAGATGTTATTGGGTAAGACCATATTAGACATGTGCGAGTTTTCTGAAGACAAGGATGGGCAGATAAGGGAATCTTGAATGATGAGAGAGGTTGTAAATTTGGTCAAAAAGAAAACGTAAGCATATATAAACATAAGGAAGATGAAATCAGAGCCTATGAGGAATATAAGGAAAACAGGAAAGAACACACACAGGGAATTAGGAGAGCAAGAAGGGGCCATGAAATGTTACTGGTAAGTCGGAATAAAGGAAATTGGGAGAAGTTTTAAACGTATTGAAAACAAAGGGTAACCAGGGTACATCCACTCAAGGCAAAATGAGGGAATTTATGCTTGGAATCAGGCTGAATAAACGAGTACACGGGTTAAGGTGGATACGTCCCCAGGGCCTAATGGGATTTAGCCCATGTTATTGAGGGAGGCAAGAACTGAGATTACTGGGGTCTTGACAAAAAACTTTGGATATTTTCTTGCCAAATGCAAGGTCCCAGAGGACCTGAGAGTAACAATGTTGCTCCTTTATTTAAGAAGGATCCTGACTACGGGTGCTGTCTGTATGAAGTGTGTATGTTCTCCCTGTGACCTCGTGGGTTCTCTCCGGGTGTTCCGGTTTCCTCCCACTCCAAAGACACACAGGTTTGTAAGTTTCTTGTCTTCTGTAAATAGTAAATTGTCCCTAGTGTGTAGAATAGTGCAAGTGTATGGGGATTGCTTGTCGGCGCAAACTTGGTGGGACAAAGGGCCTGTTTGTGCGCTGTATCTCTAATCTAAACTAAGGGAAATAGAGATGATCCGGGAAGTGTAGGCTGGTGAGCCTCACCGCAATGCTAGGGGAGCTTTTGGAGAGGATTCTAAGGGATAGGATTTTTGCTCATTTGGAAAAGAATGGACTAATATGATCAGTAAATGTGGTTTTGTGCTGGCCAGGTCATGTATTCCAAACTTGATTGAGAATTTGAGGAAATGACAAAGATGAATGTTGGACAATGGATGGCATTTGATAAGGTCCCATAGAGGAGATTAGTGGGCAAAATGAGGGCACATGGTATTGGGGGTAGAGTGCTGACATGGATAGAGAAGTGGTTAGCAGACAGGAAACAAAGAGTAGGGATTAACGGGTCCCTTTCAGAATGGCAGGCAGTGACTAGTGGGGTACCGCAAGGCTCGGTGCTGGGACCGCAGCTATTTACAATATACATCAATGATTTGGATGAAGGGATTCAAAGTAACATTAGCAAATTTGCAGGCGACACAAAGCTGGGTGGCAGTGTGAACTGTGAGGAGGATGCTATGAGAATGCAGGGTGACTTGGACAGGTTGGGGGAGTGGGCAGATGCATGGCAGATTAAGTTTAATGCGGATAAATGTGAGGTTATCCACTTTGGTAGCAAAAACAGGAAG
Organism: Malacoraja senta; assembly: GCA_038087875.1. NCBI lineage: Eukaryota > Metazoa > Chordata > Chondrichthyes > Rajiformes > Rajidae > Malacoraja > Malacoraja senta. The sequence goes on from CM075977.1 coordinate 123,214,608, forward strand.
GCAGATTACTATCTAAATGGCGTCAAGTTGGGAAAAGGGGAAGTACAACGGGTTCTGGGGGTCCTTGTACATCAGTCTATGAAAGTAAGCATGCAGGTACAGCAGGCAGTGAAGAAAGCGAATGGCATGTTGGCCTTTATAACAAGAGGAATCGAATATAGGAGCAAAGAGGTCCTTCTGCAGTTGTACAGAGCCCTAGTGAGACCACACCTGGAGTATTGTGTGCAGTTTTGGTCCCCTAATTTGAGGAAGGAATTTCTTGCTATTGAGGGAGTGCAGCGTAGGTTTACAAGGTTAATTCCCGGGATGGCGGGACTGTCATATGCTGAGAGAATGGAGCAGCTGCGCTTGTACACTCTGGAGTTTAGAAGAATGAGAGGGGGTCTCATTGAAGCATATAAGATTGTTAAGGGTTTGGACACGCTAGAGGCAGGAAACATGTTCCCGATGTTGGGGGAGTCCAGAACCAGGGGCCACAGTTTAAGAATAAGGAGTAAGCCATTTAGAACGGAGACGAGGAAACACTTTTTCTCACAGAGAGTGGTGAGTCTGTGGAATTCTCTGCCTCAGAGGGCGGTGGAGGCAGGTTCTCTGGATGCTTTCAAAAGAGAGCTAGGTAGGGCTCTTAAAGATAGCGGAGTCAGGGGATATGGGGAGAAGGCAGGAACAGGGTACTGATTGGGGATGATCAGCCATGATCACATTGAATGGCGGTGCTGGCTGAAGGGCCGAACGGCCTACTCCTGCACCTATTGTCTATTGTCTATTGTCCACATGAACTTTAGTAAGGCATTTGACAAGATCCTTCATGGTAGGCTGATCCAGAAGATGAAGATCCATAGAATCCATGGTGACTTGGTAGTCTGGAATCAAAACTGTCATACCCTAGAAGAAAGAGGGTAGTGGTGGAAGGTTAGCATTCTGGCTGGAGTCTTGGACCAATGGTTTTCTGCAAGGATCAGTGGTGGGACTTCTTTTGTTTGCAATATATATAAATGACTTGGAAGCAAATGTAGATGGTTAGTGTCTGGACGGTGGTGGAAACAAAAATAATAGTGGATTTAAGAGGCTATTAGATGTTGGCATCACGTTTGCAACCGATATCATGGGCTGAAGGGCCTGTTCCTGAGTTCGACTGTTGTATGTGGAGTTCCCAGAACAGTCACCTTGGGCCAAAGGATGCCGAAATGTTAGCAGCATTGGAAGGGTGTTAGGGAGTGGTGGAGGCTGTTTGAGCCAGAGCAGCATGTTGCAGTGGCTGTAAGGGATTGAATAATTTGGGAGACAAGTATGATTTGCCTCAAACATACAAGTTCCACATGGTACATGTTTTTCTGGTGCTATGTTGAAGGGCATTATTAAATACACCCTTGAGAGGATCCCATATCTATGATCCTTGTCACAACAAAAGACTTAAAAGCCCCTGTCCCACTGTACGAGGTAATTCACGAGTTCTCCCGAGTTTTCCCCTGATTCGAACTCGGAGAATATCCGTAGCGGGTCTGTAGGAGTTTGTGGATGTCTCGTAGCGGCTCGTAATGCTAACGGTAGGTACTCGGGACATCCTGTAAACTCGTGACATTTTTTCATCCCTGTAAAAAATGTCCACGAGTAATAAAATACTCGTGATGAAAAAAATTATTACTTTTTACTCGTAGTTGACCATTACGAGCTGCTACGAGACATCCACGAACTCCTACGGACCCACTACGGACATTCTCCATGTTCGAATCAGGGGAAAATTCAGGAGAACTTGTGAATTACCTCGTACAGTGGGACAGGGGCAAGTGGTCCTGGTTTGGAGAGTACCATGAGTCCTATACAGCAGGACCAGCTGCTGAAATGATAAGGATGAAGAATGAGAAAGTTACACATCAGATGCCAAGGGTTCTCATGGAATAATTCAGCTGACAGGATCTCAGCCAGGAACAGTGTGTGAGATGTCTGCACATCAGTAAAGAAACCCTCATTGCTGTTTGTAACTCGAGTTAGAATGCAGTCTTGAACAAAGTTGACAAGCTCATAGCCCAATGCTGTCAAGGTGATTTTGAAGTTGAAGTTCAATGCACACAGATTGAAAATATTTACATCTCAAGGGGTGTGCACTGAAAGATGACAGGAATTTTCTAACCATTGGCAGACAGTAGGAGGCAGAGAGGTAACACTGACTTCTTTGTACAATTGATACCCTGTGGATCTCCAAGTTTGCGGATGACACAATGCCGGGGGGCAGTGTGAGCTGCGAGGAGGATGCTACGATGCTGCAGGGTAACTTGGATAGGTTGGGTGAGTGGGTAGATGCAAGGCAGATGCAGTGTAGTGTGGATAAATGTTAGGTTATCCACTTTGAGGGCAAGAACAAGAAGGCAGATTATTATCTGAATGGTGTCAGATTAGGAAAAAAGGGAGGTGCAATGAGAACTGGGTGTCCCTGTACATCAGTCACTGAAAGTAAGCATGCAGGTACAGCAGGCAGTGAAGAAAGCAAATGGCATGTTGGCCTTCATAGCGAGAGGATTTGAGTATAGGAGCAAGGAGGTCCTACTGCAGTTGTACAAGGCCCTGGTGAGACCATATCTGGATATTGTGTGCAGTTGTGGTCTCCTAATTTGTGGAAGGACATTCTTGCTTTTGAGAGAGTGCAGCGTAGGTTCACCAGGTTAATTCCCGACATATGGTGAAAGAATGGATTGACTGGGCTTGTATTCACTGGAATTTAGAAGGATGAAAGGAAGTCTGATAGAAACATATGAAATTCTTAAGAGATTGTACAGGCTAGATGCAGGAAAAATGTTCCCGATGTTGGGGGAGTCCAGAAACAGGGGTCACAGTTTAAGAATAAGGGGTAGGGCTTTTAAGACTGGGATGTGAAAAAACGTCTTCACCCAGAGTTGTGAGTCTGTGGAATTCTCTACCACAGAAGGCAATGGAGGCCAACACACTGGATGTATTCAAGAGAGAGTTAGATATAGTTCTCAGGGCAAACGGAATCAAGGGATATGGGGAGAAAGCAGGAACAGGATACTGATTTTACTTCGGAGTCACGTGAGTGACTACGTGAAGAACCCGCTCAGTGCGCAGGCGCGGCATTACGCCAGCAGTGCAACAGCAGCGGCAGCTGGAGGAAGGCTCTCCGGCTGCAGTTTAAAAGACGGACCGTTGGGTAAGTATACAGAACTAGTCTAACGGAGAAGGAGAGTTGTAGAGTGCGTGTTCTTACAAAATGAGTACACTGAAGAAAAGACTCTCCAAAAGAACTGCCCCCAGCTCAACTCCACCAGAGGAGCGTTCAATCTCAGGGGGGCCGCAACAGGCGGCAGGAACGCACATAGGGCGCAACGCTATCCCCGAGACCGAGCCAAGCCCAGTCCCGCTAATGCCTGAACAGCGGACAGGGAGGAAATCCATGAGGAAAAGTAACCGGCCGGTAATTTCCGATTCATTGGATGGGGACATGTCTCCACCTAAACGGAGAGACAGCCGCCAGAGCTTACAACAGCTCTTGGAGCAGATGCTCCAGCGGGATACGCAGAAAGAGCGTTCTCGCGGAGGTAGGTCAGGCACCTCCTCCACAGTGTCTTGTGCACTGCCCTCTGCTCCCTCATTACTGGAGGCTAGCATGGGTGACCAGGGTTGGGCTGGTCTGGAACAGGGGCTGGCGGACGAGTTCGGCAGTATGCAAGGGGTGCAGGAGCAGGAAGAGCTGCTGGGTGTCGTGGACCGCTATGTAGCAACCCCACGTGCTGGAAGACCGCTGGAACCAAAAATGGCGGCCAGCATCAATCATCTTTCCAATAAGCCCTTGTAGGAGAAGGTGCTTCTTGAGGCTCTCGAACTTTACACAGCACCAGAGAACTGTGAGGCCCTCAGAGTGAAGACTGTGAACAGCCAGATCTGGGGGCACATGGGGTCAAACATTCGTAACCATGAACTAAAGCTACATCGGATCCTAAGGCTCCTGACGTCGGCCATTACAGCCTTTGCTCGTTCTGTGGAAAGCACGGAGATGGATACCTGCCAGCAGGATGTGCTGGCACTGATGTGCAACACACAATTTGAGATCAATAATCTCCGGCGGGAAAACATAAGACCTGCCCTCAATCCCAAATTTGCTGGGTTGTGCAGAGCCCCAGCTGCAGAGACGGACGCTCTGTTATTTGGGAAAGACCTCAACAAAAAACTGAGGGACATGGAGGAAGCAGCGAAAACTTTCGGCCTCATGAGCGCAGGCCCCGGGACGAGCAAACCGAGAGCTACAATACCCAAGCGGCAGCACCCCATGGCATCCGCCAGTCAACGTCCTCAATATGGGACTGGTGAAAGCTCGGGGACCGCATTTTATCCCCAAAGATCTTTTTTAGATCAGGGCCCACAGCGGACCCCATGGAAAATGCGCCACCCCCCAACATCGCCAGCACGTCAGACAAGCAAAGCCTACAAAAACATCAGGAAACAAAAGAAACACCAATAACCATGGAGGTAGGTGGGTCTGGTTCCTGCCAGCATATAGAGAATAAGGGTGCTTTACTAACAGGGGGGAGATTACACTTGTTTAAAGAAGCATGGGTTACTGTCACGTGTGACAAGTATATACTCAACAGCATTAGTGGATATAAAATTCAGTTCATGTCAGAACAATCGCCGCCAGTTCAACATTGGCCCCAAAGGGTATTTTCTCCCTCCGTCAAAGAGAAACGTGAGGGACAAGCTGAACTGGTGAGACTTATCACAAAGGGGGTCATCGAAAAGACCAAACATGAACCTTTGGAATTTGTATCAAATATATTCACTAAAACCAAAAAAGATGGTGGATGTCGCATCCTCATTGACTTAAGATCACTAAATAAGTTTGTTCAGTATATACATTTCAAAATGGAAACATTTGTTACTGCCAAACAACTGATTTCCAAAGGATACTTCATGGCAAGCATTGATCTTAAAGATGCTTACTATTCAGTCCCCATACACAAGGATCATTGCAGATACCTAAAATTTATCTGGTTGGGGCAGCTGTGGCAGTACAAAGCATTGCCCAATGGGCTAACTTCAGCCCCAAGATTATTCATCAAAATATTGAAAATAGCCATGGCAATACTAAGAAAACAAAAACATATTGTCATGGCATAACTGGATGATATTCAGATAGTAGGGAAAACGAAGGAATTGGCTGTGGCAGCAGTATCAGCTACAAAACAGCTCCTCGAAACTCTGGGGTTCGTCCTACATCCAGATAAATCTAAGTTGAAGCCATCCACTATCATGGACTACCTGGGCTTCACAATTAACTCAGTCCATATGACTGTTACCTTGCCAAAGGAAAAAATGGTTGCATTAGCACAATCATGCAACAATTTAATGGTCAACAAATGGCCAACTATTCGACAAGTACCAAGAGTGATTGGGAAAATGGTAGCAGCATTTCCAGCCACACAATTCGGACCTTTGCACTATCAAAATTTACAAACAGCAAAGGTACAGGCACTAAAACGACATACAGGTCATGATGTTCGTGTCATGCAATTACCCACTGAAGCAATATCAGAGCTACAGTGGTGGGCAGAAAATGTTTGGCATAGTTTCAGCTCTATCATCATCACTAACCCTACTTTAGTTCTTCAAACAGATGCCAGTGCTCAAGGCTGGGGAGCAACTAACTCCATATCCAGCACAGGTGGTAGATGGACTAACCTAGAGTCATCATTACTACTGACACTGGGCAGTAACTATCTAGAGATGTTGGGCGCCTTTTATGGGTTAAAAGCATATGTATCTAATATGCAGCACTTGCATGTTCGGTTACAGATTGATAATACTACGGTGGTGGCTTATATTAACCATATGGGCGGCATAAAATCATTATCATGCGACAAATTGGTCAACGTGATTTGGCTATGGTGTGTCGAAAGACATATTTGGCTATCAGCTACTTATCTACCAGGTAAGCTAAACACAGTGGCAGACACCAGGTCACGCAAATTCAATTATAACATCGAATGGATGTTAAACCCTAAAGTATTTGCTAAAGTTATTAAGCAGTATGGAACGCCAGATATCGATTTATTTGCATCAAGACTAAATCACCAGTTACCTATGTATGTCGCTTGGGAACCAGACCCAGAGGCAGCAGCGATAGGTGCCTTCACGCTGGATTGGGGAAATGTCTTCTTCTATGCTTTCCCTCCCTTCTGCCTCATCAGTCGGGTACTTCGCAAAATACAGATGGACTCTGCTTCTGGAATTTTGTTGGTGCCCGACTGGCCTACACAGCCATGGTTTCCGGTTCTACATGACATGGTGGTTGAGTCACCAATGGTCTTTCCCAGTGATCCAGGATTATTAACTCACCCAGTATCAGGCATAGGCCACCCATGCCATGAGAAAATTAAACTCCTGGGTTGCAGGTTTTGAATAGACCTTACCTGGAACTGGGATTGTCCGAACGAACCATCACCACCATGTCGGCATCCCTTTGAACATCCACCAAGAGGCAGTACTTAATCAGCATAAGAAAATGGGAGAAGTACTGCCAGGAAACAGGGACAACGTATGCAACAGCCACAGCCACCAACGTACTGGAATTCCTGGCCCACCTACACCATGATGAAGGGATCAGTTACAGTGCCATCAACACAGCGCAAAGTGCTCTTTCTGCTTATCTCAAACCAGCAGGACAACAGACAATGGGATCCCATCCACTGGTGGTAAAACTGATGAAGGGCATTTATAATATCAAGCCCCTAAACCCAGGTATACCCATATTTGGGATATCAGTGTGGTCCTGACATACCTCAGGGAATGGCCACCAGCCAGATCCCTCAGCCTCGAGCAATCTACACTAAAGACGCTCATGTTGATGGCACTCGTATCCGCTCAGAGGGTCCAGTCACGACACAAGTTAAGGCTGGACAACATGGTGACCACCCCAGATCAGATCACATTCATCATACAGGGTCTGGTGAAGCAAAGCAGGCCAGGAACAGCTAATCCACTGGTGGTATTCCGGGCCTACCCACAAGAGCCACGGTTGTGTGTCGTGACCCATCTACAACATTATATAGACACAACCCACAATATCAGAGGGAGTGAAAAAGCCTTATGGGTCAGCCACAAGAAACCTCATGGCCGGGTAATGAGCCAAACTATTTCAAGATGGCTCAAACAGGTACTGAAGGCTGCCGGAATAGATACTAATACATTTAAATCTCATTCCACTAGGGCAGCATCTACATCAACGGCCGACAGAATGGACGTACCGGTTGACCATATTCTGAATACAGCAGGATGGTCGAGGAAAACGACATTCAGAACTTTTTATAATAAGCCGTTGATGAAACCTGATTTATTTGCAGAGAAAATATTACAAGCTGCAAATATTTAATTTAAGCCCGGGAGAGCTATTTAATTTTTGTTATTGTTAATAAATACCTTTTTTGTTTCTTGAGAAACAGATTCATTGGTTGATTATGATAACACTTCCTCCCTCAAGAACTTCGGCAGTGAGTGAAATAAAACTGTTACACGGTTTGAAATCACAGAGCTTTGAAGTCTTCACGTAGTCACACACGTGACTCCGAAGTAAAATAGTAAGATTAAACGAGAACTTACCAGTTTGAAGTTTGATCTGTATTTTATGAGGAGTTACGATGAGGGATTACGTGCCCTCCGCTCCCACCCTCATTATATGGATCAAACTAATAAATTGATGTCTCCTTTTCTTTACTATGTTTACTTCAAATACCTGTGTCTATCTGTGATTCCACACCACTGCTTGGAAGTATGCCGCGCCTGCGCACTGAGCGGGTTCTTCACGTAATCCCTCATCGTAACTCCTCATAAAATACAGATCAAACTTCAAACTGGTAAGTTCTCTTTTAATCTTACTATTTTAGATGATCAGCTCGAAGGGCCAAATAGCCTACTCCTGCACCTATTTTCTATGTTTCTATGTTTCTATGATACAGGGTGAAGAGTGCCAGAACTGAAAGGCAATCAGTGTATCACCAAATTAGGCCTAAAACATTCTCACGGCCTGGCATCCTGGGAGTGTTTCACCATCACCACAAACCTACCATGTGGCAAGTGACACACAGTTTGGCACAATTTAACTGCCAGTGACATGGCTGCTGTACTGCTCTGAAATAAACGCTTTGAGAGTGAAAAATAGATCATCCATGATCAAATGGCAGAGTAGATTCAATAGGCCAATTGGCCTAATTCTGCTCCTATGTCTTATGGTCTCTGAAATGTGGGGCCACGAGGTACGGTGGTCCATACTACATTTTGTCACTGGCATTGAGGCATATGTTTTGTCACCTGCTATTTAATGAACAGCTAGGGAGAAGGAACACCAGCAAACAAAGAAAGAGCGTGGATGGAAGCAAGCTGGAATGTCTTTTATTGAGTGTTCTTTCTATGTATAGCTGATCTGTAAACACAACAATTGTCTGTTCACACTTTATCTCATTTGAATAAATATTGCCATCTCCCCTCGGGGGTCAAGGAAAGAGCGTTCACGTCGCGGCCCTGTTTCCACCAATCGTTCCACCACCACGCACAAGAAGCACAAGAAGCGACAAGACAGACACCATTGTATGCAGATGCCGAGAAGTGTGTTCAGCTCTGGCTGAACAACTTCTAATCTTGTGTGTGGACTCGATAAGAAGATCTCCTCTCAATGTATGGAACGTACTATCCGCAAATATGGTGGAGACCGGTTCCACTGTGACCATCAAGTGAGAATGAGATAAATACACTGTGAGGAAATGTTTCAATACAATGGAAAAGGGGCCAAGGAACAGGAGAATTGCTCTGGTAGACAGCCATCATGGACATGATGGGCCCAATGGCCTTCTCCTAATCTATGATTGCAGCCTAGTTGTTTACCAGTATCTTAGTAATATCTATGCCAATGGTGACAAGCACCATTCCTTCCATGTCTCTAACTTTGATCAGGCCAGTCCGACTCCTGTCACTCATCTGCTGCTGCCTTCATGCAACCTTGCCCTCAGAAAGAGAGGGAATGTGTTTGCAAGCATCTCAAACAATGTGTTTAAGCATTGTATTTTTGTGATTCCATCCATTGTAAGGTGTCCTTGGGTTTTAGAAAGGCGCCAGTAAATAAAATGAATTATTATTATTATTATTGTGCTTGCATTGTTGAGTAGCTAAATGGGACTGTTGGAAGGGAAGTACTACGGGGGTACGCTGCATTGGAGCAATGGCTGAGGTTGGTGTCACAGTTCATGGGATATCACATTGGAGATGTGTTCACCATCTTAATCTTGAATATTTTATGGCATGATATCCAATCTCTTCAGCTCGTTCCTGGTACTGACTGCTGCCAACTTTCTCCTCCCACTGCCTTTGGAGGATCTCTTGGACTCATGAAAAAAAGATTACATCTCTCCTCTTCATCTTTTGTACAAAGGCTTCTGCAGCTGCATCGAAAATATTGCAGTTGCCATTTTTCACAATCTCCTACAATGATTTCAGTCACAGAACACCTGTCAATTTGTTCTGGCAATTTGTCCTCCACTCACTGAAGTAGTGTCGGCTGCCTTTTTGTGTTCTAGTTACTGAACCACATTTTCACAGTGCTGAACTGTGCACCCATTGTTCATTATACTGCGCTTACACTGTTTATAACAATGCTGGAAGTGGCTGGGCACGATGAAGTGAGCATGCTGATCTTAGTGGAAACAATATGAGCGAGTTATTTGCTTATCATGATCCCGTGGACCTATTTTGGGGTGCAACGGCATTTTCCTCCATTGACAACTCTGTAATTGGGTTGCTTTGAGATGGACTTTGCCTGCCATCTGGACTCACCACTACATCCCATGCCCACTGCATCCATCCAGGAGAGCTGCAATATGTAACAGAAACCATCTCGCCACTGCTCAGAGTTGGGTGATGAGACACAGCAAGACCACAGATGATTGAATCTCTGCTAGTATACTGGGGTTTCTGGTCCTGGAACAGCCTTTGACATGAGGCATGTGTGGGGCAAAAGTATCAAACCCCCCCCCCCCAAAGTGTGGAGTACTTTTAACACCATTTAAATGCCCCTGATAGACAGAAAAATGCTAGAAACACAGAAGGTAAGGCAGTAAGTGTGGAAAGAGAAGCCGAGTTGACATTTCAGATTGAAGATCCTTGGTCAGAATCTGTTGCTCCTAATCAGCAAGTTGGGAATTGGTCTGGCTAGCAGTGGATCACAGAAATCAACTTCCCAGCCATAACCCGGAGGAATCCTCCCTTGTGAAATGCAATGACAAATGCACCAGCAACTGCTACTCAGCTCACTGTGGACCAGGGCTCTGCAAGTCCCAGACCTACGTACTAGTGGATGAGGACCACTAGTTCCTTTCATAACCACCAGTTACAAACAACACAATTCATTCTTTTTTGCCATCAGGGGATGTACAAGATTATTGTTCAGCTGGAGTGCTGTGGGAATGCTTCTGAAAAACTCATTAAATGTGCATCGCAGTGGTATTAGTCAGGATAATATTAAATAGCTGCTGTCTAATTGGCTGCTCATTTTAATGGTTTCACGTTTACCGTGAACAAAAAGCAGTGAAGACTAGAATTCTAAATCATCATGGAAAGCGCTGATAAAGAGAGATAGACCATGCATTGTGTTATTAATCTGATCCTTTGTCATTGTACAACTAGATGGAAATCTGGAGCTATGTTTTCATCATGCTGCAATATATCGGTAAGGGCCATGTTCTGTCATTGTTAACTTCAATACCTGATAGTGAGCAGAATCTTCAATTACATTCACCGGAAGAATAGCTGGTATTATAAGAGAATAGTATTACCATAAGCCTAACTCTAATCCATTATATTCAGGTACCACTTGCAAATTAATGGGGTCACGGCTGCTGCCCCAGTTATGCACCAGAGAGTCAGAGTTGTGCAGCATAGAAACAAGCCCTTCGTGTCTGCCTATACTAATCCCACTTACCTGGCTTAATTCCATATCTCTTTATGCCCTGCTCATTCAAGTGTTTATCCAGATGACTCTGGAATGTTGTTACTGATCCTGCCTGTCTGGATACCACCTATTTTGTGTATGAAAAGATTTACCCCTTAGATCTCTTTTAAGCCTTGTTTCCCTCACTAAATATATGGTCTAGTTTTAGACACCCCTCTTTGTCACTTGTGAGACATGAATTCCCAATCACAAAGTCATGCTGACTGTCGGTCCTTGCCTTTCCAAATGTAAATAAATTCTATTGCTCCGAATACCTTCAATAACTTTCCACCACTGATGCTAGATTCATTGGCCTGTATTTTCCTGGCTTATCCCTGCTTTCCTTAAATAAAGTCACATTATTAGCTGTCCTCAGTTGTGTTCTGGTACCTCAGCTTTGGCTAATGCGGTTACCAAAATCTATCAGGGCCCAAGCAATCTCCTCCCTTACTTCTAATAACATCCGAGGATACACCTGGCCAGACTCTGGGAATTGATTCACCTTTCTGGACTTCCATTATTTCCTCCTATATAGCATTGATATGCTCCAAAATATTACTGTTCCCTCCTCTGAATTCATTTGCTTCCATCTCCTGCTTCTTGGAAAATATAGTTGCCATAAACATGAGGGGGTGGGGTACAAAGTGTACTGGTCTCCGTGCTCTATGAATGCAAATTCCATGGTTGCGTTCCATGCCAAGTTCAGAGGGAGCAGAGGGAGGTCCGTTGTATGCCCTGTACTCCCATGTTGCAGCATGCAAGCCCGCAAGTGGGGAATGTGTTAACAGCGCACTGCAGCTAATCACGGGCTGCTCGCCAATCAGGCCCTCGACTTCCTAGCCAATTTCCCAGCAGCCTGTTACGAACCGTCTGTTTGACCTCTTACTCACTCTTCATTTTGCACTCTTGGCTATCTGCCTTCCTTTGATTTGCATTGGTTTTGCTAATGGATAAGACTGTGTGCTCTTGACAGATAAGGTAAAGATCGACCACCAGTCCAACCACTTGAGTGCAAAAATGAATCCTCTTAAGCCTGGATTAATATTGTGAAATACTCCTTTAAAACATGCACAAGAAATGCAATTATATTCATTCACACTACAAGGTACATTTTATTTTAAAAATCCCAGTCAGATAGATCTTTTAATCTTTTTCTCATCTTCGTGACCAATATTGAAAATTATGTAGCACACTCGATGCATAAAGATCCTATAGATTTGAAATGGGAGTATTTCAGTTTCCAAACATTCATGCTGCAATTGTTACAAACAATAGCAAAATAATTAGATGATATATGCACAAAGATACAACCAAACTCTCACGAGATCTATTGGCAAAAATGCCAACTTAAATTATTCCTTACTGATGAAATACATCCTGACTTTGCCGTAAAAGATCACTGTCTTCCTACACTACTCAAAATAAAATAATAATAAAAATTCATTGCAGTAAAGGTTCACCTAAAAGTGAGCTTAATTATAAGATATGGCAGTATAAAAAAATCTGATGAAAAGGTCAAATTCCTCATATTGAGCCGGAGGTAATTTATATTTATATTAGGCATGAAAAACCATGCTGTCATCTGAGGCCCGGAAAGGAAATACATCTCATTTGACATGATTTGTTTTTTTTTTCCCCTTTTTCTACTTCAACAAATAAGACAAAGATAAGGAGCAATGGTTCTGTGAGAATGCCGTGCTTACAAACGGGCTTTATGGTGCGGTATACATTAGGAAACAGCCTTTCTGTGAAAGCTAAGACAGATCAGGTTCCCTTCAAATGAGGCATGCAAAACTTGACAGATGTTTGTCAGCAGACGTTTCGTTAACAATGGAGGTCATCCCTTCCTCCTGTTTTTAAAACAATGTCTAATGATGTACCAATAATAATAGAAGCAAAATAGTCAAGGCCTCTGAATTACTTTTCCAATGGTATAATCACCACAGTTCAATATTGTACACCTTGGTTTCCAATAAAATTTAACATCCTCATGCATTCACTTTGAGGATGTTGCATTGCACTGAAAATTGAATACTTTGAACCTTGGTCAACATGATTATTGAGCTATTTACAATTACTTTAACCCCAGAAGGTTATATATCTTGAAAGCAGACACACGGTTTAACTATTGAAACAAAGATTTGCTAATTCAGCCGTTGAATCACAATCCTGTCTGTGACTGGTTTCTGCTCGTATTGTTTCTTGTTAGATCCTGAGGAATAAAATATGAACATACTGAACAAAGGTTGGATCCGTTATAGAATTCTGGTCAATTGCAGCTCATCTGGGTCAATAAACAGCTGTCAGCAAATGTACTGCCACTTTTATGCCACCTGATTCGTCATCCTATGTGTTCAGGAAAACAAAGGTCGGCAGAGTGCATCAATCACTGCCCCACTAGCACCCTTCCATCAACAGTCCACTTCGCAGCCCATCTAAAGTTGAATTTACTTCTTTTACCTTGAGGTTTCATTCTCATCCTAACATTTATTTGTGATTTTAACAGATCAGTTTTCTCAACTCATTACTCAAAACTCACAGTTAATACATCCAGAATAGTTAAATTGAAAGGTACAATCTTTTTTTAAAAAGCTTGAAATACAATTATTATTTTTTGCTATTCGCACTTAGGATACCGATACATTTTTTGCTTACAATTCCAGAAAACTATTGATTAGGCCTGGAAACTACCAATAAAATTGATGTCATTTCTAATTAAATCTAAAAAAATTGTGGATGTTGTTATACTAATCAATTATTTGGGGAAGTATGCTAGATAAATATATTGCAGTGATTCATTTTGGTTGATATTGCAATTCTTTCAAACAATAATATGTGGTAAATATTTTGTATTAACTGCGCTGATTTAACATGTAAGACATGCGTTGAGTCCGTAAACTAAAACTATTGGGATATTGATGTTAATAAATCAATTGCTAATCAAAGTAAATTCTAACCCAAGTCACTCTTAATAAAGCAATATGCAGTAAAGTTTGGTAATTGCTAATACTTTAATAGATGATGACACAAATTGTGCATGGTATTGATGGTGGAACTGTCAGTTTTTGTCCTTGTTATTCCATCAAACTAACAGCAATGTGGGAACTAACAGAAATGCGGGAACTAACAGCAATGTGGGAACTAACAGCAATGTGGGAACTAACAGCAATGGAAACAATGATGTTCCGTCTTTTATTCTGTCTTATCAGCGAATAGACCCCCCTGTTATCACATCTTCCCCAGCCCATAATGGGCCATTCTTGGATCCACCCTTTCTGAGGTCATCTGGTGCCAGCCCTGATTTGTTCTGTCCTTTTCGCACCTCAATTTATTTCTCTCAACCGTCTTCCTCCCTACCCCCCCCCCTCCACAAATCCACCTCTACTTTGTCTAAAGAAGGGTTCATACCTGAAACATCACCTATTCTTTTCCACCAGTAATGCTGCCTGACCCATTAAGTTACTCCAGCATTCTGTACCTACCTTCAGTATAAACCAGCATCTGCTGTTCCTTCCTACACACTGGTAACAGCACATACAAGAGAGAGTTAGATTTAGCTCTTAGGCCTAAAGGAATCAAGGGATATGAGGAAAAAGCAGGAACGGGGTACTGATTCTAGATGATCAGCCATGATCATATTGAATGGCGGTGCTGGCTTGAAGGGCCAAATGGCCTACTGCTGCACCTATTTTTCTATGTTTCTATGGCATCACAAGACATGTAGGATTTCTGCCAGGTGCTTTGGACAGTACACATTTAACTTGTCAACATTTAAGATATAATACAATATAAAATGGTTCCTCTCCTTCAATGTCTAGTTGGTTTGTGCACATGTCTCGGTCTCAAGCAGAATAATGTATGGTGTTCTGACAGCAGTCATGATGCTTTCATTCTACACCATTCACTTCTTCCATCCAACACAACAAACCAATAATGGGGGAAAAGTGGCCATAACAAACTGACCAATTACCCTATTGTACAAACTGCACACAGGAATACAATGACATTCAATAGAACTGGACATGATTGTCAGTGGGATGGCACTTTGTGACCAGTGACCACAATTCGTTATGTGAAAAAATAGGAATGATCCACAAGTTAATATCCTAAATTGGGGCAAGGCTCGTTTTTGAGGTACTAGACAGGAACTTTTCGACAGTTTGCAGGTACATTGATATCTAGCAAGTCTGGAGCTTTTTAAAAGTGCAATAGCAAGAGTTCGGGTACAACAATTCATGTTACAATAAGGCTAGCAAGTATAGGGGACCCTGGATGATGAGAGAATATTGAGGCTCTATCAAGAAAAAGGAGGCATATATCAGGTTAGGCAGTCAAGATCAAGCAAATCTCTTGGGTGTAAGAAGTGTAGCAGCACACCTTACACCCAAGAGATTTACTTGATGTCCCTCTAAGTGTAGCAGCACAGTTAGAGGGAAATCAGGAAGACAACAAAAGGCATGAAATGGATCTGGCAGGCAAGATAAGGAAAGTCACAGATATTAAGAGTAAAAGAATGGCTATAAAGGGGATTATCACCTGAAAGTTCAGGGTGGCTAATGTACCAATAAAAGGCAGCAAGGACAAACTAGAAAACTATAGACCAGAGGATTGGCATCAGTGGTGTACGTTATTGGAGGGGATTCTGTGGGACAGCATGTATCAACATTTGGATAAACAAATGGGCTTTTAGTTTTCCAGGGAAGAAAATCTGACCTCCAGCAGCTCGTGCTCTAGAAGAACTGCACTGTCTTGGCAAGAGCAACAGTGATCTGATATGGCTGATAAACAGGCAACATCAAGGGTACAGATAGAATGACAGTGCGATGGAACCTGAGCCACTACACTTCAAATGCTGCATTAAATGAGTTGACCAGTATCTCCATTCTGGGAAGGGCAGGATTCAGCTTTTGCACAGTGTCCTTTACATAAATCAGTGCTGAATTTCTTCATACTCCTTGACATAAGCTTGACTTTCAGGCATTATATTACACCTACCCATCAGTCTCCTTTGAAGAACTGTTCCAAAGTCCTTATCTGAGAAGTCTGCAGTAAAATGTGGCCAACATTACTTCTGGGGATCTGACAATTTCCCTACCATTTCTGGCTGGATCAAGGTGACTATTACATAACGATCTGAAACATTGTCAATACCTGAATATATTGTCAATATAGGAGCAAATGGCTAGGCTTGTCAAGTCAAGTAACAGCTCGAGACTCTCGACCCTCACCTCTTGATGAGTTTGCATTGTTGGCTTATCTGAAGGGAGGAAGTCACAAGGATAGTGCTGTTGTAAGGAGGGGAATTAATAAGAGGCAAATGTTTGCACCATCTTTAAATTGTAAATCAGATAAGATTATGAGTTGAGAGGGCCCACGAAATCATGAAAGGAGATTAAATGCAAAGATACCATCATCGTCTATCACTTCGGCCCTGCTATTGACCACTGGTCCAGTAGCAGCTCTGCTTATGATGATCACTGTCTCCTCCATGCAATTTAAGTCAAGATTGTTATCCTGGGAATGGACTACCGCTGCAGTTTATATCACCTTGCCTTACAGGGCAGAGGGAAGCGCATTGTGGGCCAAAGGGCCTATTCCTGCGCTGCACTACTCTATATCAGTGAATGCTACATGTGTAGGAAGGAACTGCAGATACTGGTTTCAACCGAAGATGCTCCATGATGTGTTTGGCGATGTAACCAACATGATGCAGTGGGTGGAAGCTGCGCATATCATTGAAGCATTCAACAGTACAAAGCCCGTGAAGATGTATTGGAACATATGATTATTAGCTGCAAATCCTATTCATTATTGCGGGTGTTTACGATGGGCTTCCCATTCACCTGTAGAAAAACATCTCTATTGCACAGTGGTACCTATGGAGCAGGAATCTGGATGTGCCATTCTTCAATATTTCCAGATCAACTTTATTTTTGAATGCCTCTCGCACTTCCGCACGGCTTCTATTTAAGACATGCAGTCTGCATTTTAGTGCAGACATTATTGCTTTATCTTCTAATGGTGCCAGCCAAGGTTCTAGTCCCCTGGTGAGCCTGGCAACCAACGAACAGTACAATCAGCACAGGCAGCATGAGCCATCACCACAGGGCTGGCAGCCACCATCCTTACAAACAGTGTACATTGGTTAAGTTTAGTGTAGTTTATTGTCACGTGTACCAAGGTACAGTGAAAAGCTTTTGTTGCGTGCTAACCAGTCAGTGGAAAGACAATACATGATTACAATCGAGCCATTTACAGTGTATAGATAGATACATGATAAGGGAATATCATAAAGTCCAATCAAAGATAGTGCGAGGGTCACTAATGAAGTAGATAGTGGTTCAGGACTGCTCTCTAGTTGTGGTAGGATGATTCAGTTGCCTGAAACCAGCTGGGAAGAAACTCTCCCTGAAAAGTTTGCAACCACACACCCATTTTCTTGGGTAAACCATAACACTCTTGTAAACGTTGTTGGCAAATTCAGACCCTTAAATATACATTCCAATCCTGGAAATTTTCCTTTTGACCATAAATCCCAGGTAAAAGCAAGCAATTCCTTTTGATTTCACTTCCAAAGCTGACATTTTTTCCTCAAGTCTGATGGGTCAGACTAGTTGCAATAAAACACAACTCCCCACCAATGCAGAAATTATGAAACTATTCTGTTCTTTATTAACCTGCTGCTAATTCAATCCATGATGGATGTGAGAGATCATTAATTTTACTTCGGAGTCACGTGAGTGACTACGTGAAGAAGACCCGTCAGGGCGCATGCGCGTCATTACGTCTGACGCATTGAACGGCAGCAGGAGGACTGCAGGTGAGTAGTTACAGCTCCACCAAAGTCGGGGAGTTAGAAGGAGTTAGAAAAAAGTAAAGATTGTTACTGTATGTTTTCCCCCCAAAATACAGGAACAAGTAAAAAAAAATTTAAGGTGCAGGCTTGCTGAGGACAAGGAGAGAGAGAGCTGCGGGACGCAGTCTCTGAAAGGCAGCCTGTCACCTCGGGGGAGTCGCAAGCCGGTAGCGGTGCGGCGACAGACTTGGCAAAGTGCCCAGCCGGGTACACAGCTAACGCCAGTCGGGCGGTGGGCATAAGCTAAGTCTGTAAGGGCTATAGACTCCGCAGAGTCGGGCCAGGAGAGTCCCGTCGGGGACAGGATACCGTTCCCCAGCGGTTATCCAAAAGGAGCAGCTCATACAGGGGCTGCTCCACAGAGATGCTCCAGGAGGAGTTGTGCAGGCGGGAAGCCTTAGGGAAGGCTCCGCTGGCAGTGCCTAGTAGAGGCCTGCTTGAAAGCACCCTCTTTGCAAGAGGTGAGTGCAGAAGATACAATCTGACCCTGAGTCTGACGACTTCCAAAGGGAGGGCAAGCAGCTGCCAGAGCTGACACCGTGTGCAGCACGGTTTGCCATGTCGTCGGACGCTGGTGAGCCTCTGGGTGAGGAACTTGCCACCAGCATAAATTACCAAGTCTCACATCAGCTACAGGAGCTGACAATGGATGAGACAGTAAGGAAGCATGAAGCCCCAATCAACTGTGGACTGTTAAAAGTTCCTGTTGGGAACAGGAAGAATTGGGGCAAGATGGGCATACTAATGAGAGCCCAGGAGCATGTGAAGCTCCAGCATATTTTTAAAGTTGCTGGCATCTGGTATAACGAGCTTTGCCAGGATGGTGGATGGAGAGGCCATGACAAATTACAACAAAAGGCGCTATTGTGGAGTGCCCACTTTGAGATCAACTGCCTCCGATTAGACTGCGATTAGACCAACCATCAATTCTAAATATGCTTCACTCTGCCAGCGTGGCACAGTGCAACCGGCACAGCTGTTTGGCGAGGATTTCGCACAGCAGGTGAAGGAGCTGGAGGAGGAGGCTAAGACGGCAGCCACATATTCACCAAAGCGGAAGTATCCCTATAAGCGAGGAGACTGGTCCGGGCAAGGGACGAGTCCAGCTACGATGCAGCGCAGTTGGCGTTTGGCTGTAGCACCGCCAGGGAAGGTGAGATATCCAGCTCGAGGACGGGGAAGAATGCCAGGTGGTAAGGAGGTAAGTGGGTCTGGTTCACATGTAGACAGATTTAATGTGATACGTCAGATATCTTTATACTGAAGGTTATTGGATATCAAATAAAGCTTAATGCAAATTCTGATTTACCCATGCAACATGTTCCAAAAAGGAGTTCACTATCACTGAACAATTGAAAGTTCAGTTGGAACTTGCAAGCTTATGTAATAAAGGTGTAATTGCTAAGGCAGTTTACCAAAGCCATCAGTTTGCGTCCAATATCTTTCCCAGACCAAGCAAGGATGGGGGATGCAGAATTATACTGGACCTGAATAGTCTTAACCCTTTTGTAGGGTATAGACATTTTAAGATGGAAATGTTTGTGAAGGAGATCTTAAAGAAGCGGATTATTCAGTGTCTGTTCATTTGCAGGATAGAAGATTTAAAATTCAGCTGGATGGGGTAATTATGGCAATACAATGCACTGCCTAATAGTTTGTCTTCAGCTCCTAGAGGGATTACAAAGTTGTTAAAACCTATTCTAGGCATGATGAGAAGTCAAGGTCATGTGCTCATGGCTTAACTAGATAATATCTTGATTGTAGGACAATCAAAGGAAACAGCTGAAACATCAGTGGCAGTTGGTAAAAACCATTTTTTTCTTAAATTAGGCTTCATAAGTTATCCAGAGAAATCTAAATTTATACCTGTGACACAAATTGACTAGTTGGGTTCACAATAGACTTAATCAACACGATTGTGACCTTGCCCAGGCAAAAAAGGATAGAGCTAATTAAGAGCTGTATCAAGTTAATTGCTCACACACAGCCTTCAATTAGCCAGGTGATGAGTGCTGGGGAAATTGCTGCAGCATTTCCACAGTTCAATATGGCCAACTTTATTATCTACAATTACAAAGGTCAAAGGAACAAGCACTGAGGATACATTAGGGTCATTATAATAGACCTATGCTTCTATCAATAGAAGCTGTTGCTGATGTACAATAGTGGATTCAGCATGTGTCCACTAGTAGTTCCAAAGTGTTATTGGACCAAGATTCCATGATTTTGCAGACCGATGTCAGAGCACTTGGGTAGGGTGCTAGTGATACAAGATCCAGCTGTGGAGACAGATAGACATTGCTTCTGCAAACATGGGGAATTAACCAAGAGTATTTTATGGACTCAAGGCTTATGGCACTAACAAAACTAGTTTGCATGTGCAGTGCAAAATACACAACACTACAGCAGTTGCTTATACGAATCACATGGGTGGAATCAAATCGTTATCATGTGACAGGTTGGCAAATAGAATTGGACCTGGAGTATGGATAGAGATATTTGGATTGGAGCTATCTATCTGCCAGGGAAATTTAATGTAGTACCAGATGGCAGGTCACGAAAATTACGTGATAATACAGAGTGGATGTTGAACCAGGATGTGTTCAAGAACATAGTACTTCTATATGAAGGCCAAAATGTGTTCCATGGGAACCAGATCCAGGGGCAGTGGCAATTGATGCTTTTTCACTAAAGTGGGATGATATGTTTGTGTACATTTTCCCACCATTCTGCCTCATAGGTCGGTGTTTGAGAAAATCAAGCAGGATGCTTCATGGGTTTTGGTGATACCAAATTGCCTGATTCAACCATGGTTCCTTTTCAGGTTACAGATAGCGATCCAACCTCCTTTTGCTGGTTCCAAACAGTAGGAATTTGCTGGAGCATCCAGTAACGCGTTAAGTTCATCCGTTATGTGATCGTATTGATGTCTTAATTTGCAGGTTTGTAAGAATGCCTTACATTGGTCGAGGACTTTCTAGGCCAACGGTGGATATACTCACTGCTGCCTGGAGAAAGAGTACTCAAAAGCAGAGTATGACTTATGAAAAAAAAAAAAAGGGAAAAATATTGTGTTCAAAAGACTATTCAATATGATACTGTAGTTATTGAAAATGTATTAGAGTTTATCTACACTTTATTATGATGAGGGTTTTAGCCATAGTGTTATCAATACAACTAGAAGTGCTTTGTCGGCAAAGCTTGTAATAGGTACATGGACACAAAGTATAGGTTCTCACCCTCTCATATCTAGCTTGATGGAAGGAATCTTTAATTCCAAAGCGCCTAAGCCTAGGTATATGGAAATCTGGGATGTAAGCGTTGTTCTTAACATGCTTTGTCATTCGGTCCCTGTCACGTCTATAACTTTGTTAAAATTAACCATGAAATTGGCTATGCCAATGGCATTGGTGTAAGCACAGAGAGTGCAGGCTTTCCAAACACTTCAGTTAGATAGAATGAAAGTGTCTACAGAAAATGTTATGTTTTATATTTATCACCTGCTCAAACAAAGCAGGCCAGGTGTGACAGGATTTAAGATTGTATTCTGAACATATCCTACAGCTCCATGTTTATGTGTAAGGATACATTTGTTACATTACATTGAAGCCACAAGGGCTTTAAGACAAGAAGAAACAGGATTATTTGTCAGTTACAAGAAGCCAACATAAAAGAGTGGCCGTTCAGACTATCTCAAGGTGGTTAAAGCAAGAGTTGGTTCAGGCAGGAATTAACATTTATGTGTTTGCATCTCATTCCACTAGCGCAGTAGCAACATCCGCGGCCAGGGCGATGGACGTTCCCATCGACCATATATTAAAAGCCGCAGGTTGGAAAAATGAACTTGTGTTTCAGCAATACTACCATCGGCCGATTGCCGATGGAGGGCTGTTTGCCAACTCAATATTGAGTGCTGTTGCTATTGTTTAAAGTCTGTTTTCAATACTGTTTCATTCTGTTTCGTTTGTTGCCCCTACATTAAGAGGGTTTATTGGTTGTTTTAGGACCAAAAATAAAACTGTTTTGTTTTTGCATGATATGCAATGTCATGTTTACAGCATTATTGATGATACTCAGAGTCAATCGATGCAGTGAGAAGCCGGGATTTTGATCTGCGGCATAAAAATCACAGAGCTTTAGAATCTTCACGTAATCACTCACGTGACTCCGAAGTAAAATAGTAAGATTAAACGAGAACTTACCAGTTTGAAGTTTGATCTTTATTTTATGAGGAGTTACATTGGTGATTACGTGCCCGCCACGCCCAACCCTCTCTCATAGAAAAAAGGTCATAATGGAAGTTCTCATGTTGATCATCTTAATATGTTACTTCAATGATGGTGTTGTCTGTGATTTCATACCGCTGCTTTGAAGATTGACGCGCATGCGCCCTGACGGGTCTTCTTCACGTAATCACCAACGTAACTCCTCATAAAATAAAGATCAAACTTCAAACTGGTAAGTTCTCATTTAATCTTACTAATCTCATCTTCCTGTCTCTACCGCATCCGTAGCAAATTGCATTTTGTATATGAAACAGTAGAACATTTCTCTCTAGTTTAACAGATTTATCAAGATATTTTCTGCTTTGTGGGATTTGTTTACAAATGCAGACAACCAGACCTTTTTTACAAACACTTACTTCTGGTTTTACTTAGATTTTTGCATGGAAATTAGGAAATAATTAAATCTAAGTTCCCTATCACTAATTATTTGCAAGGAAATAGTTCCAATGAATAACAAATAACTTTTTTTTGTTAGAGGCACGATTTGAAACCTACCATTGGGAATAACCATTGCCACCAGGATCAAATATCAGATTTTCATAAATACCAATTGTTATGGCTTCAGGCAATTTCAGTTCCAAAACACCAGTGAGCTAATAAGAATAGTAAGATTAAACGAGAACTTACCAGTTTGAAGTTTGATCTTTATTTTATGAGGAGTTACGTTGGTGATTACGTGAAGAACCCCGTCAGGGCGCATGCGCGTCAATCTTCAAAGCAGCGGTATGAAATCACAGACAACACCATAATTGAAGTAACATATTAAGATGATCAACATGAGAACTACCATTATGACCTTTTTTCTATGAGAGAGGGTTGGGCGTGGCAGGCACGTAATCACCAACGTAACTCCTCATAAAATAAAGATCAAACTTCAAACTGGTAAGTTCTCGTTTAATCTTACTATTTTACTTCGGAGTCACGTGAGTGACTACGTGAAGATTTTAAAGCTCTGTGATTTTTATGCCGCAGATCAAAATCCCGGCTTCTCACTGCATCGATTGACTGAGTATCATCAATAATGCTGTAAACATGACATTGCATATCATGCAAAAACAAAACAGTTTTATTTTTGGTCATAAAACAACCAATAAACCCTCTTAATGTAGGGCAACAAACGAAACAGAATGAAACAGTATTGAAAACAGACTTTAAACAATAGCAACAGCACTCAATATTGAGTTGGCAAACAGCCCTCCATCGGCAATCGGCCGATGGTAGTATTGCTGAAACACAAGTTCATTTTTCCAACCTGCGGCTTTTAATATATGGTCGATGTGAACGTCCATCGCCCTGGCCGCGGATGTTGCTACTGTGCTAGTGGAATGAGATGTAAACACATAAATGTTAATTCCTGCCTGAACCAACTCTTGCTTTAACCACCTTGAGATAGTCTGAACTGCCACTCTTTTATGTTGGCTTCTTGTAACTGAGAAATAATCCTGTTTCTTCTTGTCTTAAAGCCCTTGCGGCTTCAATGTAATGTAACAAATGTGTCCTTACACATAAACATGGAGCTGTAGGATATGCTGAGATCACAATCTTAAGACCTGTCACACCTGGCCTGCTTTGTTTGAGCAGGTCAGAAATATAAAACAGAACATTCTCTGTATTCACTTCCATTCTCTCGAACTGAAGTTTTTGGAAAGTCTGCACTCTCTGTACTGACACTAATGCCATTAGCATAGCCAATTTCATGGTTAATTTTAACAAAGTTATAGACGTGACAGGGACCCAATGACGAAGTATGTTACAAACAACACTTACCTCGCAGATTACCATATACCTAGGCTTAGGTGGTTTGGAATTAAAGATTCCTTTCATCAACCTAGATATGAGAGGGTGAGAACCTATACTTTGTGTCCATGTACCTATTACAAGATATGCCGACCAAGCACTTCTAGCTGTATTGATAGCAGTATAGCCAAGACCCTCATCATAATAAAGTGTAGATAAACTCTAACACATTTTCAATAACTACAGTATCATATTGAATATTCTTTTGAACACAATATTTTTCCTTTTTTTTTTTTTTTTTTCCATAAGTCATATACTGTTTTTGAGTACTGTTTCTCCAGGCTGCAGTGAGTATATCCACCGTTGGCCTAGAAAGTCCTCGACCAATGTAAGGCATTCTTAAAACCTGCAAATTGAAAGATCCATACCATCACATAACGGATGAACAATGCGTTACTGGATGCTCCAGCAAATTCCTACTGTTTGGAATCAGCAAAAAGAGGTTGGATCGCTATCTGTAACATCAAAGGAAACCATGGTTGAATCAGGCAATTTGGTATCACCAAAACCCCTGAAGCGGCATCCTGCTTGATTTTCTCAAACACCGACCTACGAGGCAGAATGGTGGGAAAATGTACACAAACATATCATCCCAAATTAGTGAAAAAGCATCAATTGTCACTGCCCCTGGATCTGGTGCCTATGAAACATATTTTGGCCTTCCATATAGAAGTACTATGTTCTTGAACACATCCTGGTTCCACATCCACTCTGTGTTATGATGGAATTTTCATGAGCTGCCATCTGGTACTACATTAAGTTTCCCTGGCAGATAGATAGCTCCAATCCAAATCTCTCTATCTCTACTCCAGGTCCAATTGTATTTGCCAACCTGTCACATGATAACAATTTGATTCCACCCATGTGATTCATATCAGCAACTGCTGTAGTGTTGTCTATTTTGCACTGCACATGCAAACTAGTTTAGTTAGTGCCATAAGCCTTGAGTCCATAAAATACTCTTGGTTAATTCCCCATGTTTGCAGAAGCAATGTTCATCTGTCTCCACCGCTGGATCTTGTATCAGTAGCACCCTACCCAAGTGCTCTGACATCTGTCTGCAAATCATGGAAGCTTGGTCCAATAACACTTTGGAACTACTAGTGGACACATGCTGAATCCACCATTGTACATCAGCAACAGCCTCTATTGATAGAAGCATAGGTCTATTATAATGACCCCAATGTATCCTCAATGCTTGTTCCTTTGACCTTTGTAATTGTAGATAATAAAGTGGCCATATTGAACTGCTGGAAATGCTGCCAGCCATTACCACAGCAGTCTTGTCACCTGGCTAATTGAAGGCTGTGTGTTAGCAATTAACTTGATATAGCTCTTAATTAGCTCTACCCTTTTTTTTTTTGCCTGGGCAAGGTCACAATGATGTTGATTAAGTCCATTGTGAACTCAACTAGTCAATTTGAGTCACAGGTATAAATTTAGATTTCTCAGAATAGCTTATAAAGCCCAATTAAAAATTGGTTTTTACCAACTGCCACTGATGCTTCAGCTGTTTCCTTTGATTGTCCTACAATCAAGATATTATCTAGCTAAGCCATGAGCACATGACCTTGACTTCTCATCATGCCTAGAATAGGTTTTAACAACTTTGTAATCCCTCTAGGAGCTGAAGACAAACCATTAGGCAGTGGATTGTATTGGCATAATTCCCATCCAGCTGAATTTTAAATCTTCTATCCTGCAAATGAACAGTCACTGAATCCGCATCTTTAAGATCTCCTTCACAAACGTTTCCATCTTAAAATGTCTATACCGTACGAAAGGGTTAAGCCTATTCAGGTCTGTATAATTCTGCTTCCCCCCATCCTTTTTTGGTCTGGGAAAGATATTGGACACAAACTGATGGCTTTGGTAAACTGCCTTAGCAATGACACCTTTATTACATAAGGTTGCAAGTTCCAGCTGAACTTCCAATTGTTCAGTGATACTGAAGTCAAACTCCTTTTTTGGAACATGTTGCATGGGTAAATCAGAATTTGCATTTAAGCTTTATTCGATGCCCTTGAATAACCTTCAGTATAAACATATCTGAGGTAAACATTTAATTGTATCACATTAGATCTGTCTACATGAGAACCAGACCCTCTTACCTCCTTACCACCTGGCATTCTTCCCCGGCCTTGAGCTGGATATCTCACCTCCGTGGCGGTGCTACAGCCGAACGCCAACTGCGCTGCATCGTAGCTGGACTCGTCCCTTGCCCGGACCAGTCTGCTCCCTTATAGGGATACTTCCGCTTTGGTGAATATGTGGCTGCCGTCTTAGCCTCCTCCTCCAGCTCCTTCACCTGCTGTGCGAAATCCCCGCCAAACAGCTGTGCCGGTTGCACTGTGCCAGGCTGGCAGAGTGAAGCATATTTATCATTGATGGTTGGTCTAATCGCATCTTGCGGAGGCAGTTGATCTCAAAGTGGGCACTCCACAATAGCGCCTTTTGTTGTAATTTGTCATGGCCTCTCCATCCACCATCCTGGCAAAGCTCGTTATACCAGATGCCAGCAACTTTAAAAATATGCTGGTGCTTCACATGCTCCTGGGCTTTCATTAGTATGCCCATCTTGCCCCAATTCTTCCTGTTCCCAACAGGAACTTTTAACAGTCCACAGTTGATTGGGGCTTCATACTTCGTTACTGTCTCATCCATTGTCAGCTCCTGTAGCTGATGTGAGACTTGGTAATTTATGCTGGTGGCAAGTTCCTCACCCAGATGCTCACCAGCATCCGACGACATGGCAAACCGTGCTGCACACGGTGTCAGCTCTGGCAGCTGCCTGCCCTCCCTTTGGATGTCGTCGGACTCAGGGTCAGAGCGTATCTGCCCTTCTGCACTCACCTCTTGCAAAGAGGGTGCTTTCAAGCAGGCCTCTACTAGGCACTGCCAGCGGAGCCGTCCCCACGGCCTCCCGCCTGCACAACTCCTCCTGGAGTATGGCTTTATGAAGCAGGCCTCTCCTAGGCACTGCCAGCGGAGCCTTCCCTAAGGCTTCCTGCCTACACTACTCCTCCTGGAGTGTGGCTTTATGAAGCAGTACCTCTCCTAGGCACTGCCAGCGGAGCCTTCCCTATGGCTTCCCGCCCACACAACTCCTCCTGGAGCGTCTCTGTGGAGCAGTCCCTGTATGAGCTGCTCCTTTTGGATAACCGCTGGGGAACGGTATCCTGTCCCCGACGGGACTCTCGTGGCCCGACTCTGCGGAGTCTATAGCCCTTACAGACTTAGCTTATGCCGACCGCCCGACTGGCGGTGGCTGTGTACCCGGCTGGGCACTTTCTGAAGTCTGTCGCCGCACCGCTACCGGCTTGCGACTCCCCCGAGGTGACAGGCTGCCTTTCAGAGACTGCACTCCCGCAGCTCTCTATCTCCTTGTCGGCAGCAGCCTGCACCTTTTCCTTGTTCCTGTATGTGGGGGGAAAACACACAGAAACAATATCTTTACTTTTCTCTAACTCCTCCAAAGTCTCCCCGACTTTGGTGGAGTTGTATTTACTCACGTTGCAGCAGGAGGTCCGTGCTCCTGCTGCCGTTCGCACCAATGCATCCGACGTAATGATGCGCATGCGCCCTGACGGGGTTCTTCACGTAGTCACTCACGTGACTCCGAAGTAAAATCAAAATTCTTCCTGCACTTTGATAGGTGAGCAAGAATCAAGGATCATCCCCTGGATGGGAGGTCAAATCTGGAATAAAGGTTCCACTCAAACAGCCAAACATACAAAACCAAAAATAATCTTGCATGATAATCATTTCCTAGAACTGATGATACTACTCATGCACTGTAATGCCAACCAATCGCCCTCCCGAATTGTCATGCAGTGCACATGGCCACAGAAAAGTCTTGCCCAGAGTATGTGAATCGAGGACCAGAGGACATAGATTTAAGGTGAAGGGGAAAAAATTTGGTTAGGAAACTGAGGGGTAATTTTTTTCACACAAAGGGTGTTGGATGTATGGAACAAGCTGCCAGAGGAGGTAGTTGAGGCAGGGATGATCCTAACATTTAAGAAACAGTTAGTTAGACAGGTACATGGATAGGACAAGTTTGAAGGGATATGGACCAATTGCTGGCAGGTGGGACTAGTGTAGCCGGGACATGTTGGCCGGTGTGGGCAAGTTGGGCCGAAGGGCCTGTTTCCACACTGTATCTACGAGATATCAGTGAGGCCTCATACAGAGTACCCTGTACAGTTTTGATCATCCTGCTGTAAGAAGCATTAAACTTGAAAGTGTCAGGAGGAAATTTACGAGGACGTTGCCAGGTCTGGAAGATTTTAGTTATTAGGTTGATGAGAAGGCTGGGTCTTTTCTCCAGAGTGGAGCATGCTAAGGGGGTCACCTAGTAGAAAGTTTATAAAATCATAAAGAGCATAGATAAGATGAATAGCAACAGTCTTTTCCCCCAAGTAAAACAATC
The DNA here is from genome assembly GCA_038087875.1 of Malacoraja senta. Classification (NCBI taxonomy): domain Eukaryota; kingdom Metazoa; phylum Chordata; class Chondrichthyes; order Rajiformes; family Rajidae; genus Malacoraja; species Malacoraja senta. The sequence goes on from CM075977.1 coordinate 123,242,960, forward strand.
TAAAATTAGAGGGTGTAGGGTTAAGGTAGGAGAGGAACGATTAAAAAGGGACCTAAAGGGCAACCTTTTAAGCACTTAAGTTGGTAGCGGTGTGGAACAAGCTGCCTGGGATAGTGATAGAGGTGGAACAATTGCAACATTTAAAAAGTCACTTGGACAGGTACATGGATAGGAAAGCTTTGCCATGTGCAACAGAGTTTGGCAATGTGGTTGGCATGGTTGAGTTGACCGAAAGGCCCATTTATGTGTTGTATAGTCTATGACTCTAAAGCGGGCAACCACTCAGCTGGACTACATATCACTTGATCAGTCATGGGTGATTTTAGCCATGCCTGGAGCAAGCACATATATGTACATGGGAATAGTTCGTCATTGTCTCGAAATCAAACAGAGAGAACAATGACATTTATTTCTCAGAATTATCATCAATCCATCTTTGTGTAATTGTTGACTACTCAACAACTTCTGATTGGTTCCAACCTACATTCAATGTTTTCAAATTGAAAATGCCCAACAGTGGAATTAACTTTACCTTTACATCACTTGGTGCTAAATAAGAGCACACAACAAAAAGCCACTCCAGCAATCAATAAAAATCATTGTGCACAATAAAGTGATTTATATTCAAAATTAAATGGTCACTATCCTTTTATTTATTTTATTTTGTTCCCAATATTCGTCATTGTTGTACATTGAAGCACAACACTATCCAGAAACAAATTGACACCCCAACAACCCTAAAAGCTTTCCCTCCATCATCAAAACACAGTGTTCCACATCCAAGACACCCTTCAGTTACATACAACAACAGCATTTCCTAAAACTGTGAACCCTACCACTAGGAACGTGAGGGGCACCAAACCCACCTTGGGTTCCCCTCCAACTCATTCACCACCCTGATTTTGAAATATATGGCTGATCCTCCATCATTATTAGTCATAAATCCCTGGTCCATTGCTCGGTCCATTGAAGTACTACAGAAAGCTCTGCCTCCAGAAGACAGCTTATATTATCAAAGACTGACATCACCCTGGACAGCCCCTGATCTCACTGCTACCATCAGAAAACTAGTACAGGAGACTAATAACTGATATCTCCAGGTTCAAGAACACCTTCTCATCAACCATCAGGCTCTGGAACTATCTTGCTTTATCCTCATCACAATCCCACCTCAACACAGAACCACTGTGGACTTTTTATAAGAATGCACTATGTACTTCAGCTTGCACTATCATGGTCTGGTTATCCAGTATAACTGATAAATTATTGTACATTTATTTGTTGTGTTGTTGCAATTAATGTGCCTGTAAAGCTGCAGACCAGTCAAGGACATCCCTGAAAAATCGTGAACCAGATGGGCTTTTAACTGCAATGCATTTTTATTTTAAATATTTGAATTTAAATTCATCAGCTGTCATATCAGGATTTGAACTCTTGTTTCTGGATCAGAGCTCTTAGCCTCTGGATACTAGTCAGGTAATAAATCAGGTCTGCCCACCCAAGAAATATACGCCTGGACCAGGTTGATTTCCAAGTGCCATTGACAAAATACTCAGCTTTGCAACTCCAGATTTTAAAATTGCTGCTGTGTTAATTGCAAAGTAGCCTTTTAAAATTAATGCACTGACCCACAATATATCTGAATGCCAAAGCTCTGGCTAAAAAGGTTAACAGCATTTATTTTGCAGCCATGATACAAATGACAGGCAGGATGTCCTATGATGATATGTCCTTGTTATTTGCCTCAAATCATACCACATGCTTCTTCATATCAAAGAGATGTGGAATTTTGACAAGGCAAGTAGAGAAAATATTTTTTACCTGTTTTAAGTTCCTAAATGTAGACGTACATTTAATTCACCATCAGAAAGATAAAGGCAGAGGAGGGATTTTTAATGCTTCCGACTGTCAGTAATGCTTCAGTATGAACTGCTCTCTCATAACCAGAAGTGGAAACTGCTCCAAAATAGCTTGCAAAAGAAAACTTGTTATTACTTGAAGAAGAAAAATAAACCTTCTTCAGGAAAAGAGAAGTAAAGAGTTTAAGTGGTTTGTTCTGTCAAAGAGCCAAAATTAATGTAAACACTTTTTTTCTAAATTTGCATTGAAACTGCTGGTATTTCTCCCCATGTTGAAAGGTTTTGGCGTTGAGGTCCTGAGCTCTATGACTTGCCAGCCTTTTTCTGACTGTTCCTCCTGTCAGTAGAAGCACAGAATCTTGCTGAGATTTCCTAACATTTACAATATTGGGTCTGTGCTTGGATCCTGGGTCTCAGATTAGGCCTGGCGCAGAACAGATTGGCATTCCATGGGGTTCTACAGGGAGTCTATGCTGGAGCCTCAACAATTCATAATCTACATGATAGTTTGGGCAAAAGAACCAGTGCGTTGTCATCAGAGCTGCTGAAGATTGAAAAATAGGTGGATGAACAAATTGTGTGAAGAACTCAAAGAACACACAAAAGACATATGGACAGCTAAGTGAATGGGCAAGTAAGTGGCTGAATGTATGAAATGTGAGGTTATCCTTTGGGAAGGAAGAATGAAAAAGTGGATTGTTATTTAAATGGAGTGAAATTGCAAAGTGTTATGTTGCAACAGGATCTCTGGAGGCATATTACATAAAATTAAAAAAGTTAGTACACCAATTAATTTGGAAAGTTAATGGAATGTTGGCCTTTATTGCAAAGGGCATACAGTATAAAGGGAAGTTTTGATACTAATCTATGATGAAATTCCATCTTAAGTACTACGTTTTGTTTCGATGCACTTGCTTTGGGGAGAAGTCTCACCAGGTTGTTCCTGAGAGATTGAATTTAGAAGATTTTTTGAGGTTGGGCTATATTCATCTTCCTGTCAAACATAAGGTTCTTGGAACACAATGTACAGCCCAAACCACAATCCTACTTCAGCAAAGAATTCAATGGACTTTGTACAAGGGTGGGGTGACATACTTTGGCTTGCATTATTCCGGTCTGGTTACCAAGTAATTGATAATTTATTATTTATTTTAGTTTAGAGATACAGCATGGAAAAGGCCCTTCGGCCCACTGTGACCATGCCAACCACCCCATACACTAGTTCTATCACACACCAGGAACAATTGACAGAAGCCAATTAGCCTACCGTTTATTGTAAATTTATTGTCATGTTGGTGTGTTAATAAGGGAGCTCCCAGTGAGTGCTGTGCCAGCGCAGAAGGGAGCTCCCGGCAAGAGCTATAGAGCTGTGCTGGATCGGGCCTGGCTGCCGGTTTGGAGCCGGCCAGGACTGGGCTAGGCAACCGGCAGAGCGATGAGAGACGCGGCTCGCTGCCGCAGCAACGAGAATGGGCCTGGGGGGGTTGTCGCCAAGCTCGGCCTCTGTTCGCACTAGCGAAGAGGATGGAACGATGGCCGGCAGTGGGAAGCAGGGATAGGCCTCGATGGTGGACAGGGCCACTGGAGGTCTTGCAGCAGCCTGGGGCTCGGCCCAGCCCGGCAAACTAACTGCAGGCCCGGCTCATTCGGTGAGGGTAGGGTGCCGAGCCTGGTCCCTGCTCACCCCGTGGGTCGGGAATCGGAGATGAGGTGGATAGAGACGGTGGCAGCGGCGCTCGCTGGAAAAAGGGCCCAGTGAGAGGAACCAGTGGGGGTTCTTCTGCGTCCTTGAGGTCAGTTGCGGCGTGGGCTCCCCCCCCCCCCCAGAGAACAAGGGCTGAAGAGGATAGACACAAAAAGCTGGAGTAACTCTGCGGGACAGGCAGCATCTCTGGAGAGAAGAAATGGGTGACATTTCGGGTCTTCTGAAGGGTCTCCTTCAACTTAATGGATTCTTTTCAACATAAGGAATTCTCCATTGAGATGGAGATGAGCTGAAATATCTTCTCTCGGACAATCATGAAACATTGGAATTCTCTATCTCTGTAGCCAATCTATTGAATATATTCCTGGTGAAGACTGACAGATACTAACAGTATATTGGAGTCAAGGCATGTGGAGAAAGAATAGTAAAATGGAGCCAAGTCCAAGATAGCATCAACATGATCTCGCTGAAGGATAAACAGACTTGAGCGGTTAATTGCCTCCCTAATTCTTTGTCTTATGTTCCAACATGTGAGCCCATTTATTTGAATCAATTCTTTATGCTACGGGAAATTAGAGTAAGAATAAGCAGTTAATTTTCCAATACAAGGAACTGCAGGTGCTGGAATATTGAGCAAAACACAAAGTGATGGAGGAACTCGGGGGTCATGCAGCATGTGTGGAGGTAATGGTTATGAGATATTTCAGATATGATCCCTCCGTTGGACTGAAAATAATCTACTTTTATTTGTCACGTTTAGTTTAATTGTTTCATCTATATTGAACTATTCTTAAGTATTTTCAGTTATTTTTAAAAGACAATTATTCCTAACGTTTGCATTTATTTCATTTTCAATTGCTTTAGATGTGAAAATTGATATTGACAGCTGAGTTATATTGACATTTACATTGGGCACAGCAGTAGAGTTGCTGCCTTAAGGGGCTGTCCCACTGCGGTGACCTAATGGCAAGTTTAGAAGAGTTTAGGAGAGTTTGAAAAAATGTCATGTTGAAGACCTCCTTCGACTATGTAGAAGACCTCCTTCGACCTCCTTCGACTATGTTGAAGACTAGCTTCAACTAGCTTCGGGGAAATTGAATACCGAATAGTGGAGAGTGAAGACGACCTCCTTCGATCTCCTTCGACCTCCCTTCGACTATGTTGAAGACTATCTACGACTACCTTTGACTACCCTCCAATACCTACGAATAACATGCCGACCTACAACGACCTACTTCGACTAAACCTACAAGTAAAAAAAGTATTGATTTTATCCATGGCGACCTTTTTTTACTCGCGGGCATTTTTCAACATGTTGAAAAATATGCCGCAACCTAGCTGAGGCCTCGAGTACGCGGGGACTACTCTCGAGCATGAAGGAGAGTTGAAAAGCTCCTAGGACCTCGTGTCGATCATGCTGCGAGTACGAGTCGAGGGCAAACTCGCCAGAACTCGCGGATTAGGTCGCCGCAGTGGGACAGCCCCTTTACAGCGCCAGAGACCCAGGTTCGATCCTGACCATGGGTGCTTGTCTGTACGGAGTTTGTACGTTCTCCCCGTGACCTGCGTGAGTTTTCTCCTGGATCTTCGGTTTCCTCCCACATTCCAAAGACGTACAGGTTTGTAGGTTAATTGGCTTGGTATAAATGTAAATTGACCCTAGTGTGTGTAGGATAGTGTAAGTGTGCGGGTATAGGTGAACGTTGCGGACTCGGTGGGCCGAAGTGCCTGTTTCCACACTGTATCTCTAAACTAAACTAAAAATTAAAAAAACTAGACAGCAAGCAAAAAATGTAACATGACTTTGCTGTCTATCTAATGTTCACAGGGAAGTATGATGAGCATGGCTTGTCTTGCCCATTGACACTTATTTAATGGTGCCGTGGTCACTTGAGGTCTCCATAATTCAGTTTCACAAGATCTTCTGGATTCGGTGGAGCATGGAATGAAGAACATTGCTAGTAAGTTTAGATGACGTAGGACAATATAGGGCATAGCTGCTACAGGTCATTAGGACATTTGGACTTTTTAAATGGAAGTAGACAAGGAGGTTGTAGTTAGAGAATCAGCAAAGTTCCCCCAATTTGGGAACTGCTCCAATTAATTGAAAAAATATTCGTGTCATTAATCTATTTAAGAAACATGAGAGGAAACCAGGGAATTATACAATTACGTATATGTATAGTTGTTGAAAAATGTATAGTTGTTGAAATAATAGGACCTTAAATCTTTAGATAATTGTCATGAATTTATAAAGTACAAAAGAACAGAATGCAGAAAGAACAGCCTGTCAAGCAGTATCAGTGGAGGCAAAAGGTGTAAGTTGTCATTTCAGGCTGAGATGCTGTATTAGGACTGAGGGGCAAGAGACAAGATAGCCAGTGTATAGCAGTACAAAATGGATGGGAGGGTGAGGTTGGCAGTGGGACAGAGGATGTAGGTAATAGGTGGAACCAGTTGGGAAGGGGATAGTGGGCAGACTGAACCAAGCGGGACAGTGGATTGGACAAGTGAAGAAAGGTACACTTGGACAGGAGCATATGAGTAGGTGTGGAAGGAGACCACAGGACATGTGGTGTTACTTGTGTGGGTTTGTAAATTGTAGGGCACATTCTATGAAAGTAAACAAAGGATTCAATTCAGAAGTTTTCCCTGGACTTCCAGAAGACATCTGATAAAGCTTCTTCGGAGCCATTGCCAGCTAAAGCTATTCTTTTTGGAAATGAAGCCAAATTGTTGAACGGCTGAAGAGCAGGAGAGAGTGAGTAGAGAAAAAAGACATGTGCTCAAATTGTATATCACAAGGTTCGGTGCAGACAATTTGACCTCTGATTATATGATGAAACAGAAAGACAGATTCCAGATCTGGCAAATATACAAAGAGATGAGTGAAGAAAGAAGTGCAGGGATAAGAGTCCCTTTCACATATCTTGCACATGGTAATCTAGGACCCATCTTTGGCCCATCTCCATCAAACCTCCCTTTTCCACTTGAAGTCAATATATCACCAGGGAAAATATTACTTGTCATCTATATCAATGATTTGGATGAGAATGTACAAGGCATGATTAGTAAGTTTGCAGATGACACTAAAGTGGGTGGTATTGTAGATAGCAAAGATGATTGTCAAATATTGCAGCAGGATCTTGATCGGTTGGGCAGATGGGCTGAGGAATGGTTAATGGAGTTTAATACAAAGAATAGCAAGGTGTTGCATTTTGGGAAGTCAAACCAGGGCAGGACTTACACAGTGAATGGCAGGGCTCTGGGGAGTTTTGTAGAGCAGAGGGATCTATGCGTGCAGGTAAACAGTCCCTTGAAAGTGGCGTCACAAGTAAAAAGGGTTCTCATGAAGGCTTTCAGCACATTGGCCTTCATTGGTCAGAGTATTGAGTATAGATGTTGGGAGGTCACGTTACAGTTGTACAAGACTTGGGGAGGCCCCAATTAGAGTATTCTGTTCCGTTCTGGTCACCCTGTTATAGGAACGATGTTAAGCTGGAAAGGGTGCAGAAAAGATTTATGAGGTTGTTGCCAGAGCTCGAGGGCCTGAGCTCTAGGAAGAGGTTGAACAAGCTAGGACTCAATTGCTTGGAGCGCAAGAGGATAAGGGGTATTCTTATACAGGTGTACAAGATTATGAGTGGATTAATTAGGATAAATGCACAGAGTCTTTAACCCAGAGTCAAGAACCAAAAGACAGGTATCAGGTGAGGGGAGAAAGATTTATTGGGAACCTGAGGGGCAACTTTATTTTTACGCAATGGGTGGTAGGTATGTGGAACAAGCTGCCATAGGAGGTCATTGGGGCAGGTACTATCACAATGTTTAAGAAATATTCAGACAGGTTAATGGATTGGATACGTGTAGAGGGATATGGACTAAACGCAGGCAGGTAAGAGCCATGTTGTTCGGCTTGGGCATGTTGGGCAACTGTATGACTCTATTTCCTGTCTGCTTGTACAAGCTATCAAAAGTTACTGTTTAATCCTCTTGGTCTCTAACCCTGCCTCCTTCAACCTGCCATTAAGGCATTGACTTATACAATGGCTGTGGCTTCAGGCAAATATTATACATGCTGAAAATTGTTGCGTAATGCACATCAACCATGTTTTTGCTTGGGATAACCTTTAACTGGAAGGATACAGCCTGCAAAGGAGCATCTTTAGCCACTTAAAATATTGAATGGGAAGGGGAGCTTTCCTGTTTCCTTACTGTCACTCGCTGGTACAATCATGCACTGGCATATTAATGTGCCGCTGGTCAAGTAGAAAAGAGATGGCCAGGGAAGGTTCTAAGTCAGTCAGCAGACACACTCCCTACTGCCACAAATTGGAGATAAACAGATGAGAATGCAACATCTATTGCTTTACCTTAACAGTGTCATGGAAATTATCATTCTCTATGGCAGATTACTTGAGAGGTGAAGGATTCACCAACCACAACTGTATGTTTGAATGAAAATGGCAAGGCAGAGCATGTTCATGTCTCATCAGGGGAAAAGGATAGCAGTCTCATTTAAAGCATGTAAAGAATAGATACATTTTGCACCTTAACAATTGCTCATGGCATTTCAAATGGTGTGACAGAGTCTATTACCAAATGCTGTGCATTTTAATTAATCAGCTGGAAGTGAATGGTCCCCTTAAACCCATTACACCTTACACCCAATGTAGTTATGGCAGCAGGTAAGTTCCTCCTGCAGGGATTTGTGACAATAGTAGTTTAGTTTAGAGATACAGCGTGGAAACAGGCCCTTCACGTCCGCACTGATCAGTGATCCCCACACATTAACACTGTCTTACACACACTAGGGACAATTTTACATTGATACCAACCCAATTAGCCTACAACCCTGTACGTCTTTGGTGTGTGGGAGGAAACCGGAGATCTCAGGGAAAATCCACGCAGCCAAGAGTAGAACGTATATATTCCGTACTGACTGCACCCATAGTCGGGATCGAATCCGAGTCTCTGCCACTCTAAGCGCAGTAAGGCAGCAACTCTACCGCTGCGCCACCGCGCCACCCTTATACTAGGGCCATTCAACTCCAAGCTCAACATATTCCTCCAATCATGGCCTGCGTGGTGAACCAGTGGAACAGTGATATTATGTTCCTTCAAAATCGGAAGCGGCATTGAGCCATAGTTTAAGGTACAGTTGTGATAGGAGATAGAAAATATGCATTACTCCTGTTGACAATGGTCATGACATCCTGAATCAATGCCCACAAATTGCCGTATTAGGTATGGAATCATTACAATTTACTGTTGGATTTCTTAGACGCTGGCTCCTCAGAGCTGCAACCAGAGGCACCACACAAAACCTTCATTAAACCACAGACTTAACCTGTCCATTTCCCTCCTGTTCCTTTACCAGTCTGTTATTTGCTCAGGATTCCAATATCTGCAGTCCCTTCTGTCTCCATTGCAGAACCACAAGTAGTTAAAGAGTACGTCAGCCAGTCGCTCACATCAAAGTGAGAAGTAGCTTGTTAGTGGGCGGCCCAGTGGCGCAGCGGTAGAGTTGCTGTCTTACAGCGCCAGGGTCCCAGGTTCAATCCTGACTACGGGTGCTGTCAGTAGAGGGTTTATGTTTTCCTCGTGACTGCGTGGGTTTTCTCCGGGATCTCCAGTTTCCTCCCACACTCCAGAGACGTACTGGTTTGTAGGTTAATTGGCTTGGTATCATTGTAAATTGTCCCTAGTGTGTGTAGAATAGCATTAGTTTGCAGGGATCACTGGTCGGCACGGACTCAGTGGGTTGAAGGGCCTGTTTCCCGCTGTATCTCTAAACTAAACTATATAGCATTGGAAACCGCCCGTTGACCCACAATGTCTGTGCCGAAAATGATGGCAGATTAAACTAATCTCCTCTGCCTGCACTTGATCCATAGCCCTCCATGTACCTATTCAAAAGCCTCTTAAATGCCGCCATCACATCTGCCTCAACCAGCATCCCTGGCAGCATGTTTCAGTCACCCACCTTGTAACAAACCTGACCTGCACATCTCCTTTAAACTTTGCCCTTCACACCTTAAACCTATGCCCTCTAGTCTTTGACATTTCCAACCTAAGCAAAAAGTTCTGGCTGTCTATACTATCTAAGTCTCTCATAATTGTATATAGTTCTATTAGGTGTCCCTTCACTCCCAACATTCCAGAGAGAACAACTTTGTGAGTCTTTCTGCCAGCCAGTGAAACGACAGCTGTGTTTGAAATCATCCAGTACAGAGCCTACTTCTAGTGGCTAGTCGAATCAAGGGATATGGGGAGAAGGCAGGCACGGGTTATTGATTGGGGACGATCAGCCATGATCACAATGAATGGCGGTGCTGACTCGAGGGGCCGAATGGCCACCTCCTGCACCTATTTTCTATGTTTCTATGTTTACTTCGGAAGTAGCTGCAGAGTCCATAATGTTCAGTGTTATGAATATTAATTTAGTTACTCGAGCAGATGTTGTCAGTTATTGGGAAGAATGGCAGAGACCTATGTTGAACCATTGAAACAGGGGAGTACAGTGTCCAACACTTCAATGCATCTTGCGAAAGAGTTCTTTCTGCAGGTAACCGTTGCTTGTTCCCTGTCATCCTCACCCTCAGCATTCTGCAAACCCTTCTGCAATGGTAGCTTCACTGCCTTGCTGGAGGATCATAGCTTTGTTTAGTTTAGTTTAGATATACAGCACTGAAAGAGGCCCTTCGGCCCACTGAGTCCATGCCAACCAGCGATCCCTGCATTCTAGCACAATCCTAGGGACAATATACAATTATACCAAGCCAATTAACCTGCAAACCTGTACGTCTTTAGTGTGTGGGAGGAAACTGAAGCACCCGGAGAAATCCCACGCGGTCACAGGGAGAACGTACAAACTCTGTACAGACAGCACCCATAGTCAAGATCGAACATAAGGCAGCAACTCTACTGCTGCGCCACCGTGTAAAGTCTCAGAAAACTGCAGGCACGTTGATCTGGTTAGTTGAGAGCATGAAGAATTCCAAGGCATCTCTCACTTTATTTGCAAACGCCAGCTTCAGCTCTAATTCTTTTTCATTAATTCCCTTTCTCACCAAAAAGAATACGTATCAACCACCGCAATATTAGAACCACTTTAACAGTTCAGAAAACTGACAGCAGCTAATGCTTAAATCTTTCAAAGGTCAAAAGATCTCTCAGGCCTCTCAAGAAACAATCGCTACAAAAGCTTGTACTGTACATCACCTTTATCTGAGATAGCTGAGGTTGTCTAAAATGGATCTGTCATCATTTCTACCACCAGGGGTTGGCAGGCAGGAGCTGGAAACAGAGTTTGTCAGAAACTGAGACTGGCATCGTAATGACCAATTAATTGTGATATAAATGTATTCTGGAGGCTTTACCTGGGCCAACGGTTTAGGTCATTAGGATAGATGAACCAAATAAAATGAGCTTAAGTGGACTGGAGGAGCAGTTGTTTTATTCTCTCTCCTATTTGCAAGTACAAATAGCGCAAAAAAAAAAGACATGTCACTTGCTGTGACTCAGGCACATCAATCATATGTGCACAGAGTCTCAACTCATAGGACTCTCTGTCAGCATTTAAAAATTGCTTCTATGTTATATTCAAGAAAAGGTGTTGTGATAAATCATAATATACAGAGAGCATGCAAACATCAATTTAAAGCACTTTCTTTCACTTTTGGTTTCACCAGAGAGTTTGCTTTTCAAGGTTCCTCAAGGTTGGGGCTAGCTTGCTACCACTCCAATTCTGAATCTTCAGTGGTTCCTGATGAGGCCAATATAGGATCGACAGGTTGTGCCGCAGGTTAGCGGGAGATACGTGATTGGGCGATCGGGTGAGTTTGTTTGGTGATGATTTGCACCCTCCGCCATTTAGGCTGAGTGTCTATGTACTCTGCATCCATTGACCCAAGGTTCTCAATGTACTCCCTCATCTATTCTGAGTGAACATGGACCAGCGTCAGTGTTGTTGTTATACTCCTTCACGGATGCTTTGGGAATATCTTTGAATCTTTTTTTTGTCCAACTGGTAATCTCTTCCTGTGACGAAGTTCAAAATGGTATGTCGTCTGCATGCTCAGTGCCAAAACAGACAAAGCCATTTAGCCAGACTAACGTAATTAGGCTCTCAATACTGCACATGTTGGCCTCGGAGAAGATGCCATCATTGATTTACTTAACCAGTCAGTCGGTTGTCCCTGCAAATTTTACCAACATTGGTTGCACTTGTTGGCAGCCCTGGACTCAGGAGGATACAGGAGGGTAGGGACCACCTACCCAGTAGACCTTTGTGTCATGTTTTACATGTTGATCTTCACATACCCTTCAACTCACAAGGCTGAGATGACTCACTGAAGGTGACAGTCCATTTCATCATCTTTTGCCCCTTCTTTTTTTTAATCAAAAATATTTATTCAAATATTAAAATAGTATTTACAACACAATAAAACAAAACAGAACCCACCACCATAGTACAAGACCAAACAAATATACTACTAAACAACTATATTACAATCCTTGTCCAGGATACATTCAACCCCCCTATGGCCCAATGGTCCCGGAAATCCCCCAGTAGTCCCTTTCTAGTACTATACGGGCGCGGATGTAACCCCTGAAAAGGGGCAGGCAGCCGGCTCGGGCAGAACCCCCTTCCGCCTGGCGCCGTGACTCGCGGATGGCCAGCTTGGCCAGGCCCAGGAGCAACCCAACCAGGACATCTTCAGCCCTACCCTCTCCCCTACGCACAGGGTGTCCAAAGATGAGGATGGTGGGTGACAAATGCAGCCAGAAAGCACGGAGCAGCCCTTTAGGTATTGAAACACTGGCTGCAGCCTCACACACTCCATATACACGTGGTACACAGACTCTTCCAGCCCGCAAAAGTATCTTTTTCCCCTTGGTAGGGGTTTAAATAAAAGGAAGGCATTCTTTTAATGCAGTTAAAAGGGGATCCGAGGGGTAAGTATTTTCTGAGCATGATTGATATTCGGAATGTACTGTTGTGGACCTTTATTGTTGGAGAACAGTATTGCAAAGGGGGAGCCAAGTTGGCAGAGAACCTTTGCTTTGCAGGTACTAGTGTAAGACCCATCCTTTTATATGATTCAGTGAACAAGTCAAAAAGTGACGCAGGCATCACCAGCCTGCTGCAGCTTAATGTCTGAAGATTTGGTGAACACGTTCCCATTTATCCTGTAAATTAACTCCACTCCAGCAGGTTGAACCTGATCAAGTTCATGCCATTACAGTTGTGGAAGAAAACATCAGCCATCTATTGCCACCTTTGTCTCAGTGCATCATGCAGTAATTTCCCCTCTAATATGCACTATCGTTGTTGCATTTTTGGGCCTTTAAATAGAAACAAAGCACTTAAGTTGATTGAGATTCTCAGAAGAGTTTTGACAGGGTCAAGGAAATGATTGTGGAAACTTCTGCATTAACCCAGTTCGATCCATCATATTATACTATTGTGTTTATAGCTGCTTTGGATTATACACTTAGTATTACACTTACATTCATGAGGATAAATGCAAAGTTACAGATTCTTATGCATTAAGTGAGGTAGGAAGAAAAGATCCAAAAGTGGAATAATGAACACCTTAAGCTTGTAAACAGTCTAAGAAAAGCACACGTGGTACAGAGCATTTCATAATCTTAGAAATAACATAACATGGAAGTAGGAAGTTTTCTTAGCTCCTTAAACTTGCTTCACCATTCATTGAGATCATAACTAAATCTTTGTCTTCGCGCTATTTTGACCGATATCATAAACTGTAAAAAAAATCTTAATTTACTATTAACAACGAGGATCAATTGCTTTTTGCTGACACTTTTTTTTTACAATCTAGAACCTTTTGCTGCTTGAAATCTTTCCTCACCATTTCTAAAATGCCTGGCACTGATTCTGATGTTATGGTCAGCTACAGTTGCATGTGCTAAAAACATAATGTAAAAGCATATGCACCTGATACCAGATTTCTGAAATGCTGTTCCATTGAATCTAATGGAATCGAAGTCCAGAAATGGAGATCAATATGTAGTTGCCATTGTATTCCACATTCAGCATACATGATCGGGCTTCATTTCTGCACCACTATTGATACAAAATGACAGATTTCAGAGATATGCTATTTTTAGTGTGTCCAAATTAGCTCTTTTAGCTCTTGGTAAATTATATAATATGCAAGCATGTTATCCTCACCAGCGATAATTGTGGCACAACCAGCTGACTCTGTTAACTTACTGACTATAGACAATGCATCATGATCGAGCTTACGGTAAACCCAGGAACCAGGTATTATTATTTACGGAAAGTAGGAATGAGATGGGAGCAGATTTACACAACATGGAAGGATATCAAGGAAATAGAATTTCAATGCCATGAATATTAGAGGATATCATCATGAGAGTTGTACTTGGTGAGGGAAAGATATAATCTAAATTAAAGACTATAGGAATGCAAAGATCCGAAGACTGTCACAAACTGACAGCTAACATCTTATGTTAAGTGATAGATGATGTACCCAAAAATTAAAGGCAGGGAAGAGGAAAGAGCATTAGGTTTGTAGAGTAATGGACAGACGCCTGTCATTCAAAACATAAATACCATTCTGTATAACGGGGTAGAATTATTATTGTGGAGAGGAAGGAGAAAAGGTGGGTCAGGCTTCTTATTTGTTCACTGCAACCTAATGGGAGATCAAAAGAATCCCTGAAGAAATGGCATTTGTAATACTTTGTTTTGATGTCCAAGATTATTTCCCCATTAAAGAGAAAGGGGAGAACACATGGAGACATTTATATCATTGGAGTTTATAATCCGTCACTCTCTCTGCAATCAACCAGCTAACCATTCCCAAATAGTGTCGGAAGGAACTGCAGATGCTGGTTTAAATGGAAGATAGACACAAAAAGCTGGAGTAACTCAGCAGTTCTGGCAGCATCTCTGGAGAAAAGAAATAGGTGATGTTTATGGACCCAATACGTCACCAATTCCTTTTCTCCATACTGCCTGACCCGTTGAGTTACTCCAGCTTTTTGTGTCTTTCCCAAATAGCGATCACTCCATTGGTTGCACTTCTGATATATATGTGCAGAAAAACATTTCAGACACAATGAATGAAGGAAGAAAATGCATTTTCTCAGGTGTGACATTTTTCTTGTTTTTGATATTCAATCTAGCAAAAAATCCAAAGAGGTATTGGTGTGCTTACAGCCCATATCTCTTCCTAAGTATTCCAACCACAACTTTAGAAACATACTTGTTAGGTAAAGTCCTTTAAAAAGGAACTAAACTGCAGTGATGAAGTCACTGCATTCATTGCATTGATCTCCATTCAATCAAGTAAATTATCCAAACCCCAGCTGCCAACTCTATACACAATAACCTCAATTAGTCTATAAAGGGAACAGAACCAAGATTCACTAATCCACCAGTCCAACCTGCCACTGGATTTTCATTTTTCTTTCCAGAGCTCTTGATGAAAAATTATGACATGGTTACTCTGGAATGTAGCCATTCCATTTTGTGATGAGAAGAAATAGACGAAAAGCATTCAAAGTAAAGAAAGGAAGCGTGATGAAAGTAATGCTCTGGTTATTGATGTATTAGGTAGTAATTTAACAGATGAATGGAAAGAAGGCTATGTTTTATTACTCTAATGCAGATACTTTTTTAATATTGGTCAGAAAGAAATACGTAACTAGGTTGAAAAAGGTTTAAAAAGATTTATAATTCCTTTTACTTTGCTCATGACGTAATGAGCAGATGGTGACGATGAACAGAACATTATCCACTGTCTCAGGGGAACACTTTATGACATTCATCAGAGTATATAAAATCTTTGTTCCCTATGCCTAAGTTAATGTCAATCTCTAGATATGAACACGACAGACAGATATCCCAACACTCTGTCTCGCCTGATCTAATCTGTAAAGTATAAAAGTTCTCTCCGTACTCTGCATAATTAACAAACTTGGATAAATCTTTATACACAAGGGTTATTATTCATCGATCAAGCAAAACATTTGATGCATATGTATAAACAAAATATTTTACGTGTGTCCATTTTAAATAATTAAATATTTAATCTAATGTTAGATAATGTTTTGTGTTCTTACATGCAAAGAAGAGATACCATCAGAACAGTTTTACAGCTCAAAACAGCCTTTTATCTTTTGAGATTTATAGGACTGTGCACTTCTAACCAAGTGTGGAATTGGACCTTTAAAGACATCCTTCATTTAATCCTATTCACACTTAAACCATCATGTGGCTAACATAATGTCACAATCTCCATACCATTAATAAGTAGAGGCTTAACTAAAGTACATTTCATCATCAGTTACATTTTTCTCATAATCCTGTTCAGTTGAAGAGTCACTAATGGCTGACTTCCAAAAGTGTCACAGCTAATAGACTATATATTCATTAGGGATTTGCAATCAGGTTTCGAAGAGAGATACTTTAATCATGCTATCAACTGTTGATCAAGCAGCCTTACATTTCAAGAAGGGAATTGAATTATTTTGTGCTGCATCATTGTAAGCAATTAAATCACACCCAATGACAGCTGTACTATTTCCCCCTTTCCTTCTCTTAATCCTGTAGCATTCACAGGTATCCACAAATGATTTGGGGATTTTGGAGTAAAATGTAACCACAACTTACCCAGTGACTGAGTATTTGCACCATCAGTTCAAAAGCCGACCAGTTTCTCTGACAACCATGTCATCAGTTCACATAGCCTTGTCGTTGAGATATACCTGACCCAGAGATCTGCAAATGGAAGTGATGTTCACCTCAAGCATGTTTCTCTGCAGACAGGTGTGACAATAGGTAACTTGATAGGCTGGGCAGCAGCAGTTTTATTAACCTACTCAGAATGAGGAGGAAGCATTAAATTGGCTAGGTAGGAAACACGAGCTGTAATTTGATTTCATGAACTCCAAATGACTTTTAAGTCTCAAAATGAAATTTTGATGAGTGCCCATGTCTTGTCAAAGGGTCAAGTTGTTGGATCTATCCATTATCTATCTTGCATCTTTTCTTTCATTAGGCTTTGTGACAGCAGTCTGCTCTTCTTGTACTGATAACAGGGAAAGGCCTGATAATCTGTATAATGGAATCATTCATCTGCTGAAAACTTCACCCGTAACATCTTCGGACAATGTGTGGCTTTCCAAAATTTAGGTAGATTTACAGCACTCCAATGACATAAATTGATTAAAAGAAAATTCACCGATTTAATGTTTTAATTTTTCCTCTGCTGAAGCATGTAAAGGGAGTAAATTACACAATTTAAAATCAATCATTTTAATTTAATCTGCTATTCCAATTTCTTTTATCTCTACTTATTTCTGTAAATTTAACCTCTTGCATTCAATTATGCAGCTTATGAATTATATTTAACTTTGAACCCTATAAGATTTTTCAAAATCAAAATGGATTTGAAATATGAAAGGTTGCCAGATTCAGAATTGGCGCTTTGGCAAATCTGGAATAATTTGAAATTAATACGTAAATCTATACAATAAAAATACAAATTCTATAATTAGAACTATATGTTATATTTATATTTGAAACCAACGAAGAACCATTAAGTTAAAAAGTACCAAATACTGACAAAGATCCTGAACTTAGTGGTCAGTGGTTTTGGCTTACACTTAGCATCAGAAAATAATTACAAGGTCATGAATTGGAATGACTTCCTGAAAGATGGCCTCCACATGGACAGACGGTCTCAATGCGACGGGTTTATCTCCAGACATTCAACAACATCTGAGTATGAACGAACTACCAGCTGTCCTCCTGTTATTACTATCATTAGGCACTATAGAAAGACGTGATGGCTTGATCTCCTGACAGGAACAGCAATCACCCTTGGCACACAAGGCATCATATATGCTTGCACGAGTGGAACATACTCCACATGCTCCAAACATCCTAAAATGTTCCACAACCAAAGAACTTTTCAAGTCTAGTCATAGGCGCAGTGTAAATAAATACAGTTGCCAACTAGAAACAATAGATAAAAGTCACCTATTCATTTTTAAGCAATGTTGGTTAATCAACAAACTGCTAAACTCTTTTTTCTAATAGTGTCTGCAAGAAAGTCCTACATTTAAAGCATATATCTAGTGCCTCCATAATATACCTGCTATCAAGCAAGATAAGAATACATTCTACTGTTAAGATAGCTTTTGTTTTTGCCAGAGTGTTGATATTTTAACATCCCGTTAAATATAGTACAGGCGGGGGTTAGGTACCTGAAAAGTAACACTTAATTTAAAAACGTAAATTAAACATAAATTTAAACATTGAAACAGGTGTAAATAAGAGTGGATTATTTCAAAAATACAGCACGTAAATTAGGTTTTTAGTATTAATTAAACAAGCGCATTATTTCAAAGATGTATAAATCAAACACGGGTAAATTACGAGGCAGCATTGACTGAAGCATAGACCTCAGTCATTTCCTCAAATCTCTGCTGAGAAGTTTCATGTCCACAACATTCTGTATTTGGTTTAACTTAGAGATACAGTGTTTTAACAGGCCATTCAGCCCACCAAGTCCATGCTGACCACTGATCGCTCATTCACACGAGTTGTATCCTACACACTGCAGGCAATTTACAGAGGCCAATTAACCAACAAACCTCATTTACACATAGTTAACTGTGCATCATTACATCATTATACTCTGGTGTGAACCAGAGATGCTATTGTATTATAATATTAATGTGTTTCTGTTACTCCACTTTACTTATCTTTTTAGCAGAAATTAAACTCAAAGCATCCCCTTGAATTCATTGAAACGTATAAAAAATCCTGGCTATTCAGAGCCAAAAGATCACCTGGATAGATACATCAGACATTATGTAAATGCGATTTCCACATTATTGAAAACAACCCAATTCTATTGTACCTCGCAGGTACAAAAGCAGAAAAAGAATTTACTCGTAAAATGCATACAGAGTGCTTTATTAAAGAAAATAAAAATCACAAAAATACAAAGGGAAAAATGATCATTCTAGTCTTAAGATGACATATTTCATAGTTTTAATGAAATATGTCTATTTTTCATTAGATCAATGATACTGCTTTTCATAATCCATTCAAGTTGTGAATTAGATCTGTACCAGAAATACAGTTGTACTGTGGATAGAGTTCATAATCAGTATAATAAACTGCCCAATTTAATTTGTCATGCACCGTGCTCAATTTCACTGTCAAAGACATTGTTGTAATAGACTTCCCAAATTTTACAACAGAATCTGACCACCAATTAAACCACATTAAATCGCCCGCATCAACAGATCTTGAGCAATGTATTAGAAGAAGCCAATGTACCAAAGCAGATTCATTTTGCTTTTCCAAACCACTGTCCCAGCCACCACTGCTTCAAAATCTCTGTAAAATATATGCAGAATAATTTTGAACACTGAATTTGTTTGTTTATATTTTAATCTCACTTCTGCCTCTTTGCAATTCTTTCGATACAAGGAGGCAACTGATCCTGGAAACCTACAGCACAGAAGGTGGTTGTTCAGTCACTTGTTCCAGTGCTGGCTCTGAAGAAAGATTCACTTTATGCTCATAATTCCATCAGCACCTTTATCAAGGGCAACTTTTAGCACAATGAGGGGGGACCTCATTGAAACATACAGAATAGTGAAAGGCTTGGATAGAGTGGATGTGGAGAGGATGTTTCCATTAGTGGGAGAGTCTAGGACCAGAGGTCATAGCCTCAGAATCAAAATACGTTCTTTTAGGAAGGAGATGAGGAGAAATTAATTTTGTCTGAGGGTGGTGAATCTGTGGTATTCTTTGCCATAGAAGACTGTAGAGGTCAAGTCAGTAGATATTTTTAAGCCAGAGATAGATAGA
The DNA here is from genome assembly GCA_038087875.1 of Malacoraja senta. NCBI lineage: Eukaryota > Metazoa > Chordata > Chondrichthyes > Rajiformes > Rajidae > Malacoraja > Malacoraja senta. Next base: position 123,262,416 of record CM075977.1, read on the forward strand.
TTTTTGATTAGTACAGGTGTGAGAGGTTATGGGGAGAAGGCAGGAGAATGGGGTTTGGAGGGAGAGATAGATGAGCCATGATTGATGGGCCGAATGACCTAATTCTACTCGTATCATCTATGGCCTTCTTATTGTTTTATTATTCAACCAATTTGCTATCCATATCACTACAGCTTGATTTTTTTTTATTCCATGGACTTCAATCTTGCTGTCAAGCCTTTTATGTGGCACTTCATCAAATGCCTTTTAAAAAACACTTATACACGGTCCCATCTGTAATTCCCTCTTTGCTATTTTCCCCCCAAAATCTGTATCAGATTGT
>CM075977.1:123262937-123304508 GCA_038087875.1 Malacoraja senta
AAAGTAGCATTATGGTTGCCATTTGCTTCAGGGGAGCGGGGTGGGTGGGTGGGAGGAACACTGTTTTCAGGCATTCCCCTCAGGACGGCACAGTGGTGAAGCGTAAGAATTGTTGTCTTACAGTGCCCGAGAACCGGGTTCGATCCTGACTACGTGCTGTCTGTACAGAGTTTGTACGTTCTCCCCGTGACCGTGTAGGTATTCCCAGGGTGCTCCAGTTTCCTCCCACACTCCGAAGCTGTACAGTTTTGTAGGTTAATTGTCTTTGGAAAAAATTGTAAGTTGTCCCTATTGTGTAGCAGATCGTTAGTGTACGGGGTTTGCTGATCAGCATGGACTAAGTAGCCCGAAGGGCCTGTTTCCGAGCTGTATATCTAAACTAAACCCTACATTCTGATCTTCCACAGAACTACAGCAACAATAAGGTGAAGTCCCAGACAATGTCCCAATGAGAGTTCCAACTGCTTTTTTTTCTCCATCAACATCATATATTTTCCTGCCATTCACCCCACCAGTGTCTTTGATAGTATTAGACAAATAACTAGGTTACTGTCATGAAAACCCCCATGGTACTATTGGAGGTTCACAATGTTTGCTTGGAGAGCAGCATATGAAGGACATGAGAGGGGACTACCTGGTTTCTGACATTCTTGTCCATGGGACTGTATTGCTATAAGAGATTTACCAGCAGGAAAGAGGATAAGGGATATTTGGCAATTGTTTCCTCTCATAAAGAATGAAAAATATAAAATTATTTTTGTGGTCTTCCATTGCATCTGCTGTATTACCATTAATCTGAGGAAATAAACCTACTCCTCTTTCAGTCACCAAGGCGACGAATGTCAAGATAAGAGCCATAAATTGTGACATGCTCATAACACGCACATCCTATCACTGAGTTTTAGGAAACAAACAGTTAATTCCAGTGATATCATTTTGCTCCATATGACAATTATAAATCAACAAATATGCATAAAATAAAAGGATGTAATTATTTTATCAATTATTATTAATGTTTTCTGGATGTTGACATTGCTACTTTTGATTTTAATTAACATCAGTTCTTAATTTTGATAGATCGATAATGTTCTGCAAAAGGCTAGTGTTCAAAACCAATTAGTTGATTAGATTTCATTTTAAAGGCTATACATTTTAAGCTTATTCACACATTGTAATCATTTCAAAGCTTATTTAAGGGGAACCTATCAATTTCTATCTGAGAGCCAAATGTGCAGATATTCTCCACAAGCAAAATGTTTTTGAGCATATCTGAATCCAGATAGAAATTGTGCAGAACACAAAACATATGTTAGAAAGCACATTAGACCACATGTATGATGTGCATGCACTGCATTCTATGGTGAATTACAGTTCAGAGAGTCATTGTTTTGTTTAACTTTGACATCTTCCCAATTCCTAGTATTCTACATTGCTAAATTCTCCCATCAATTTACATCTAAAATATGCCCTTTTCCCCTACAAGATCACAGCACTAACATCACTCCATTGAAGATCTCTGCTTTGATACTCCACTCGCTCATCTACTCCCTGTTCTCTGTGGCGTCTCCTCAACACCCTTTTTTGATCTCCAAGATAAACACTACATTCTCGGCAGAGCATTTAATTCCAAACACTGCTTTCTCCAGCTAGAGGTCAGAGCCTAAAGTTTGGTGACACACAATTGATCTTACTTTAGATGGTATAATCCCTTCAGCTGTTGCAACAGATCCTAGACTGATCATGAAACAAGTCCGTTTCTTAGTGGAAGCCAAGATTTTTTCATTATATTGTAATGTCTCGTTGTGACGCTTTATATGTTTCCTAAATGTTTTGGCCTCTCAGCTGGCAAGAGTTTCATTGAAACCACACAAGATCACAATTCCCAGAGCAATCTAAGAATTCTCTCACATATACTACCGAGCCATAAAATGGAGAATTATTATCTCCACCCACCCCATTATTGAAAAACATCCATTTTCAAGTTTTCTAATAGAACCAAGTCCTGCTCATGTTCCAGTCATCTGCAAGTAAGTTCCACCCAAAAATTGTGGATCTGTTAAATTTTGTAATATTTCTAGACTGCCTCAGAAACTCCACTGTACAGATTCACACCATTTCCAGACGACAGATAAACCAACCAACCAAGCGTTTCACAAAGGCAGCTCACTGCTAATGGGCACAAATCTGCAGCATGTACTTGATCCCACTCTTCCACCTCTACACCAATTTCTCATCCATTCCACTTGTCCCGTTCAGTGCGATTTTCAGTCTGGCCTTCACTCGGACCAAACTACCACATTGCACCTTTCAGATTTTCCTTCCCTAATTTAAAATGATAACTATTAACTGAGTCTTGTTCAAGATGCTGACTACAATTTCCTTCCGAAGAATTGAAAAGGGTGGTATTTCATCTTTACCCTCTGTGTATATGGGCAGAAGAGGATATCATTTCTCGCTTCTTTTGCCACTGTTGTCAATGAGCAGCATACTTATGCTGCATCTTACCTATAATACGTACACACACCAACCTTTAGAAAGCATCAGGAGAGCAGGCAGAGGTTTTTGGCAATATTTTTTTTTTCATTTTCTTCTTCCAGAGCGACGAAAGAAGTTAAGGTTGTTGAAGGTAGACAAAAGTGCTGGAGAAACTCAGCGGGTACAGCAGCATCTATGGAGCGAAGGAAATAGGCAACGTTTCAGGCCAAAACCCTTCTTCAGACTGATGTAGGGTGGGGGGGCGGGGAGAAGAAAGGAGAAAGGAAGGGGAGGAGCCCGAGGGCTGAGGGAGAGCTGAGAAGGGGAGGAGACAGCAAGGGCTACCGGAAATTGGAGAAGTCAATGTTTATCCTGCTAGGGTGCAAACTGCCCAAGCGGAATATGAGGTGCTGCTCCTCCAATTTCCGGCGGTGCTCACTCTGGCCATGGAGGAGGCCCAGGATAGAAAGGTCGGATTCGGAATGGGAGGGGGAGTTGAAGTGCTGAGCCACCGGGAGATCAGGTTGGTTAATGCGAACTGTGCGGAGGTGTTCGGCGAAACGATCGCCAAGCCTACGCTTGGTCTCACCAATGTAGATCAGCTGACATCTAGAGCAACGGATGCAATAGAGGTGGTTGGAGGAGATGCAGGTGAACCTCTGCCGCACCTGGAACGACTGCTTGGGTCCTTGAATGGAGTCAAGGGGGGATGTAAAGCAACAAGTGTAGCATCTCTTGCGGTTGCAAGGGAAAGTGCCCGGGGAGGGGGAGGTGCGGGAGGGAAGAGAAGAATTGACCAGGGAGTTACGGAGGGAGCAGTCTTTGCGGAAAGCAGACAGGGGGGGAGATGTGAAGATGTGGCGAGTGGTGGGGTGACGTTGGAGGTGGCGAAAATGACGGAGGACTATTTGTTGTATGTGACGGCTAGTGGGGTGAAACGTGAGGACTAGGGGGACTCTGCCCTTGTTACGAATGGGGGGATGGGGAGAGAGAGCAGTGTTACGGGGTATTGAAGATACCCTGGTGAGAGCCTCATGTATAGTAGGGGAGGGGAACCCCCGTTCCCTGAAGAATGAGGACATTTCCGATGCCCTGGTGTGGAACACCTCATCCTGGGAGCAGATGCAGCGGAGATGGAGGAATTGGGAGTAGGGGATGGAGTCCTTACAGGATGCAGGGTGGGAAGAAGTGTAGTCCAGATAGCCATGGGAGTCAGTGGATTTATAGTGGATGTCGGTCAGAAGTCTATCGCCTGCGATGGAGATAGTGAGGTCAAGAAATGGTAGGGAAGTGTCGGAAATGGGCCAGGTGTATTTGAGTGCCAGATGGAAGTTAGTGGTGAAGCGGATGAAGTCAGTCAGTTGTGTGTGGGTGCAGGAGGTAGCACCAAAGCAATCGTCGATGTAGCGGAGGTAGAGGTCAGGGATGGGGCCCTGGTACGCCTCGAATAAGGATTGTTCGACGTACCCTACAAAGAGGCAGGCATAGCTGGGGCCCATGCGCGGGCCCATAGCTACGCCTTGTATTTGGAGGAAATGGGAGGAGTCAAACGAGAAGTTATTGAGGGTAAGGACCAACTCCGCTAGGTGGAGGAGAGTATCAGTGGACGGGTATTGGTTGGTTCTCCGGTCGAGGAAGAACCGGAGGGCTTTGAGACCATCCTGGTGGGGGATGGAGGTGTAGAGTGACTGGACGTCCACGGCGAAGATGAGGGGATGAGGGCCTAGAGAATGGAATTCCCGGAGTCGACGGAGAGTGTCTGAGGTGTCGTGAACATAGGTAGGGAGGGATTTAACCAGGGGGGATAGGATGGAGTCAAGGTATGTGGAAATAAGTTCGGTAGAGCACGAACAGGCAGAGACAATGGGTCTACCAGGACAGTCAGGTTTGTGGATTTTGGGGATAAGGTAAAATCGGGCCGTGCGGGGCTGGGGAACGATGAGGTTGGTGGCTCGGGGGGGCAGGGAGCCAGAGTGGATGAAGTCAATGATGGTGCTAGAGATAGTGGCCTGGTGCTCGTCTGTGGGGTCATGGTCCAGGGGTAAGTAGGAGGAGGTGTCCGAGAGTTGGCGCGTGGCCTCAGCTTTGTAGAGATCGATGCGCCAGACTACCACGGCACCTCCCTTGTCGGCGGGGTTGATAACCCAGTCTGGGTTGTTGCGGAGTGAGTCGATGGCTGCACGTTCAGGGGGGGGGGGGGGAGATTGGAGTGAGACAGGGGAGTGGAGAAGTTGAGGCGGTTGATGTCCCGCTGGCAGTTTTGAATAAAAAGGTCTAAAGTCGGAAGGCCATGAGGGGAGGGGGGGGGGGGTTGTTGTTGACCTTAAAGAAGGCTAAGGGAAAATATAATGGGGTACTAAAACAAGAAAAACAGCTTCTATTGCTGAGAGATGCAACACAGATTAAAGATAACTGGCAAAAGAAAAGGTGGGAGATAAGAGACCTTTAGTGTGGAACAAATTGATCTGTCATAAGCTGCAAATATATTTATGAAGACACAAGGCACAGCAGATGGTGCAATCTTGAACAAAAAGCAAAGCGCTCGAAGAACTCCGTAGGCCAGACTGCATCCATGGAGAGAAACAGATAGACGATGTTTTGGGTTAGGACCCTTCATCGGCTATCCCTGGATCCAATGCGATTGACATGCATATGTTAACAAATCCCAGGCAATCTATCTAGCTGCTTGAGAAGTCAGAAAAGAGGGAAGGGACATTGCATCTGCTATTTTAGGCCTAAGTTGGGCATCTAATTATTATATGTGGTTTCATTTTATTAGGAATAACTTAATGAGGTCTGAAATGGAATAATGCCTGAAGAAATGATTGATGCTTACCCATATCTTTATGTTATTGAACAATTCTTATAGAAGCTGGTCCAGATATCACAGATCAAATGAATGATCAAAATGTGTGATGGAGTGATTATCTTTCTAATGCATCTTTTTGATATTCACTATGGAGTGTCCGTTAGAAGGCTCAATTTTTCAGAAGCAACTGTTTTCTCTCACCGACAACTACACTGAATGCCGCAAAATGCAGCTGGCCAAGCTGAAGAACAGATGCCATGGCAGGAAGGGAAACAGAGGCAGACCCACGGGAGAGGAGCAAGCAGCTTGGGTTAAGAGCCCTGTCTGGTATCTTGAGCTCGTTCCCTCCCTGTCATGGATCCAGCTGCAATCCATTCCCTGAGGTGAAGACTCAGCCAAGGACTGATGAGCCAGAATGTTCTCATCTTGCAGTACAGCCCGGTACATGAGGCAGCACTCAGCTTGGTGTTTGGCAGGTACTGGGAAGCAGCAGCCACGATGAAAAGCATGCCAAGGATAAGACAAGATTATTAAGGAAGAATTTCCTACAGAGAAGGAACTTGGGAGAGCTTCCAAAATGGGGAATTCAGAAAGATAATACATTAAATGTTGGAGTGGGCATCAAAGGGTGGCAAGAGGATAGACATATGAAGATACCAGCTCTTGTAAAAATATTTAAATATTAAATATAAACAGAAAACGTCAGAGGGCATCTCAGGAGAAAGAAACAGAGCTCATGTTTTAGATCCATCTTCACTCATGAGAACTGGAAAATGCTACATTTGTGACAGATTTTCACAAGCATAGATCTTTTCAGTGCACCTCAGTATACATGACAATAAACTGACCTGAAACTTTGTATCCTCAAAAAAAAAAAAAATTACTGGAGTAATTCAGCAGGCCAGGCAGCATGGAGAACACAGGTAGGTGATGTTTCAGGTTGGGATCTTTCTTCACACTGAGTCATGGTGTAAAGGTGGGTCCCACTCTGAAACGTCACCTATCCGTGTTTCCAGAGACGCTGCCTGACCCACTGAGTTACTCCAACACTTTGTATCTTTTCTTGTAAACCAGCATCTGCAGTTCCTTGTATCTTCTTTATATCCTCTTTAGTCACTGGCGAGGTCCAAGGTAACCGGAATAACTAATGTTCTTCCTTTGTTTAAAAAAGGACAATAGAGACAAACCAGAAAATTAAAAGCAGGCAAGCCTTACACCAGTAGTAGGGAGATTATTGGGGAACATTCTCTGGAGAGGGATTACTCACATCTGGAAAAGCATGGATTTATTAGGGTTAGTCAGCATGTCTTTATGTCGAAGAGGTTATGTCTTACCATCTTATTTGAATTTTTTGAGGTCATGATGAAGATAAGTGAGGGTAGGGCAATGGATAATGTCTGTACAGACTTTAGTAAAGCATTTACCAATGTCCCTTAAAGTAGGCTGACCCAGAAGGTTAAGGTACATGTAGATTTGCGGATTGGATTAAATATTGGATTGACCAAAGATGACCGAGGGTGGTGGTGGAGGTGAGCTTTTACTTTCTAGAAGTCTATGAGCAGTAGACCACTGTTGTTTGTGATATATATGTCAATATGGATGAAAATGCAAGTTAAATGATTAGTAAGTTTATAAATGATACAACAAATGGCGCAGTTGCTGTCAAAGGATATTGATCCATTGGAAATATGGGCAGAGAAATGACAGGAGAAGTATAATCCAGACAAGTTGCACTTTGGACGGTTAAATGTAAGAGGAAAGTATACAGTAAATGGCAGGACCTTTGGAAATATTGATATACAGAGGCGTAAGTGCGTCACTCCCTGAAAGTAGCAACCCATATAGATAGAGCGGTAAAGAAGGTGTACAGCATACTTGAATTAATCAATCGGGTATAAAAGTTGGTAAATCGTTGTAGATGTATAAAACTTTGGTTGGACCACATTTAGAGTACACTGGTTCTGGTTGCCACATTACTGAAAGGATATGGAGGCTTTGGACAACATATAGAAGAGGTTTACCAGGATGTTGCTGGAATTAGATTATGCACACAAAGGAGAGGTTAGACAAACGTGGATTCCTTTCTCTGGAGCATCGGAGGGTGAGGGTCGAATTGATATAAGTTTATAAAATTATCAGAAGCATAGATAGAATACAAACGCAGAGTCTTCTTTTGCAAGGTAAGTTTTTACACAGAGTGCCTGGAATGCGCTGCCAAGGGAACCAGATAGAATATCAATATTTAAGAGGCGTTTGGACGGGCACATGTACAGGCACGTGACCATGTACAGGCAGATAGGATTAGATTGGCATCATGATTGGCATGGGCCTCATGGGCTGATGGGCTTGTTCCTGTGTGGTACTGTTCAATTTTCCAGGTTAAAAATGGTGGCACTATAATTTTCAATTATTTTTCTTAATATTTTATTCCTCTTTGGCACAGGTTTCAGGCAAAATAAGCAGGTAGCTTTTAATGAGTAAAATCCCGTCTTTTTCTTGATTTGACTATATGGAAGGGTAATGTTCAGAGCTTTGTCAAGAATCCCCTGCACACATTTAACATTCAGCCATAGTACTTGCATAGCTGACCTAGAAGATAGCTTCTGCAATAGCTTATTATCTAGGTTCATCAAATACATAATTGGTCTGGTCAGGTTAAAGCAACATCAAATCATTTGAAGTGTAAATGTCCACCATCATTCGATTTTAAAAATAGTTTTGACAAAAAGATCATTGACCTGAACTCTGTTTTACTTCCACTGATGCTTCTTGTTCGGCTGAGTATTTGTTGTATTCATTTTAGATTTTGTTTGAACAGTGGGCTCTCACGAGGCTTACACTTTGTGTACAACTAAACAGAATAAACGATCAGAGCCTATTTATACATCCCGTTTTTTGCCCAAGGAAAGCAACAATTCAGTTTTGAGTTGTTCTTAACTATATTACCCAGGAGACCTTTTAAGGTCACTTGCCTAGCAATTAATTAACATAGCTATGTTTATTTGCAGCACTGTGCAAAACAAAATCAGTTTAATTCAGAAAAGAAAGAATATCAGCAATCATTTCTGTGTGCAATTGTAAACCTGAGGTGGTGGGGTTTGGAGGGGAGGGGTCTGATCACAATCCTCGTTAGTTGGCCAGCTGACATTGGGAGATCGCACAGGACGATGTGAAAGGGCATTCGGGCAATTCCCAAAGCTCATAGGTACACTGAAGCTCTCAGGGAATGTTGTTGCATCATTTAGCTGCAGGGTAAGTCATTCAATGGGAGTCTCAGTGGCGACACCAATGGTAGCTCTTCACACTGGAAGCACCAGTTAACCAGTTAACCATTAAAGTTGCTACAGGAGGGTTGGAGGTCATTGGCCCAGAGGCACAGACATGTGCATCTGTAAAGAATATGGACAGCACAGCATAGCTGAAAATCCACTGCTTTACCATGCCAGAGACCCTTGTTTCAATCCTGACCTCAGGTGCCAGATGCATGGAGTTCCCACGTTCGCCCCGTGACCGCATGGGTTCCTCTGGGTGCTCCAGTTTCTTCCCTCATCCTAAGACATGCTGGTTGGTTAGTTAGTTAATAGACCACTGTAACTTGCCCCTGGTACTTGGGTGAGTGATAGAATCTGGGTGGAGTTGGTGAGAAGTTGGGGAGGAAATGGGGTTAGGGTAGGATTCATTTTAAATGAGTGGTGATGATCAACAGTCAGCATTAATCCATTGGGCAAACGGATCTGTTTCCATGCTGTCTCTCTCTCCGACTGTGCACAATGCACCACAATCTGAACCTTTCTGATCAGCAACATCTTTGTTCACCTAGGTTTTGGAAGGCAGTCATAGTGATGATCTCCAGTCATGCTCTCATGCGGACTGCTCTCTTTATGTAGGTAAAAGTCACAGTAACTCAAATTCCTTGGCACAAGATTATGCTGATTTGGACATTACTGGAAAGGGCAATACATTGACCAATCTTAACTGCCCTCATAACAACTGCCTCTTTTATTAGTTCACAGTTCACTGTAGCTTCTGAAAAGACAACCAAGCTCTAAATTCATCAAGGAGCATCTTCATTGTTTTTAAATTTCATTCGGTAAAAGATGGTGTCTTGGAGACGAGGATTTTCCATCGTTGATAGCTTCCCACACCATGGGCAAACATCAGCTCCACTAATATACCCATAATGATTCCACTGAATAACCAAGTCTCTGCGGTTGCTCCCTGCCATCATCAATCCTCTTGGTGACCTTTTAATAAAACCATCACATTTGCGTGATACGATTTCCCACGCACACACCCATGCTGATTATCCTTAGTCAGAGAGACACAAGGAACTGCAGATGACGGTTTACCAAATAAAAGAACAAAGTCCTAGAGTAACTCAATAGGTCAGGCAACATCTCTGGAGAATTGGAATGGGTGACATTTTGGGTGGGACCCTTCTTCAGACCGATTGTGGTGGGAGTGATGGGAGAAAGAGAAGAAAGCTGGAAGAGAAGTGAGGGCGGGACAAAGCAGGATGGGAGGATAAAGGTGGGTGGTGGGATGGGGAAAGGGGGGGGGTGTTAAATTGTTGGAAAAAGGCCAGAATTGAAAAGGCAAACAAAAAGCATAAAAGAGGTATCAATTAGGGATTTATCCACCTTAATGGCCTTTGAAACTGGCAATACCACTCTTGGGTAGTTCATATGGTTGAAGGCATCACAACTGCTATGCTGCAATTCCTTAGCTTCCATGATCTTCTCCACGATAAAAGCAGACAAGAAGTATTAATTTATTATCTCCCCCATTTTTGTAGTTCCACACAAAGACAACAATGCAGATCTTGGAGCGGAACAGTGGCGCAGCGGTAGAGTTACTGCCTTACCGCGCTTGCATCGCTAGAGACCCGGGTTCGATCCCGACTATGGGGAGCTGTCTGTACGGAGTTTGTACGTTCTCCCCATGACCGCGTGGGTTTCCTCCCACACTCCAAAGACGTACAGGTGTGTAGGTTAATTGGCTTGGGTTTATGTACTTGGTATAAGTGTAAATTGTTGCTAATGTGTGTCGGCTTGTGTTAATGTGCAGGGATTGCGGACACGGTGGGCTGAAGGACCGGTTTCCACGTTGTATGTCTAAAACTAAAAAAAACTAAAACCTGTAGGAAATCTCTTGGGATTTCCCTTTACGTTGCCTGCCAGCTCTATTTCATATCTACTTTTTGTCCTTTTGATTGCTTTTCTACGTGTACTGCTAGTCAATGACTGTGAAACTCATGGAGGGAGTTTTATCATGACCTCTTAAATCTGACAGACGCCTCCTGATGGTCTTTATCTTCAAAGGCCCTTGTTCTTAACCGAACAAAGGTTGTGCTAACATATTGAAGGAGCAAACTAAGAAAAATAATGCAGGAGTAAACATCAAACCAGATATGTGGCAATGACTGGATTACAAAGCCATTATATGATGATGCAAACAATCATCTGTCTGAAATCATCTTAATTGCTATGGAACTCAATTGTGATTACCAGCAATAAAGGAGAAGCCGGTTCTGAGGGCTCACCTGGTGCCTTGCACATGCACTAGAGGAATCAGCTGGGCAGCACAATCCTGGCACTTTTCAGGCCCATTATCTTCTTCAGTCATTGCAACCATGTCCTCTGGGTGTTGTGGAAAACTATCCTCATGTCATCTACTGACTGCCAAGCATGTTGGATGAATTCTGCAGGCAAAATGCCATGAAATGCCAACTATGGCAAGCCTCTCGGTGCTAAATAGTAAACCACAGGACATCGTCTGCATATGTGGCCATGTAGTGTCAAGAGATACACCAACAGTTTGCAGCTTTCATTGATTTGCAACGGAAGCACGACAAATGTTTTCAAAAGAAAGAATATGAAATGTGAACAAAAGAAAGAATATGAAATAGAAATGACCTTTGTAGAGGACTGTACATGGCCACAGGGGACACACTTAAGTTTGTAATAAACATAATCAGGTAACTGAAAAAGGAAAAGATGCATTTACATTGCACTTTTATGACTATCGATCTCTCAAAGCCCTTTACAACCAAAGCAATACCATTGAAATGTAATTGAGTGTAATAATGTTAGAAACACAGCAGCCAATTTGCAAGCAGAAAGATCCCACAAACAGCAATGCAATAACAACAAAAGTTCTGGTTTTAAGATCGGTTTGTTTAAGGATGAACACCAAGCAGGAAATCATAAGGTCATAAGTGATAGGAGTTCGGCCCATCATTCTCCACCGTTCAATCATGGCTGATCTATCTCTCCCTCCTAACCCCATTCTCCTGCCTTCTCCCCATAACCTCCGACACCTGTACTAATCAAGAATCTATCTATCTCTGCCTTAAAAATATCCATTGACTTGGCCTCCACAGCCTGCTGTGATGAAGAATTCCACAGATTCAATAGAGAATAGGCAATAGGCAATAGGTGCAGGAGTAGGCTATTTGGCCCTTCGAGCCAGCGCCGTCATTCACTGTGATCATGGCTGATCATCCACAATCAGTACCCCGTTCCTGCCTTCTCCCCATATCCCCTGACTCTGCTATCTTTAAGAGCTCTGTCTATTCACCACCTTCTGACTAATGAAATGTCTCCTCATCTCCTCTCTAAAAGAACATTATTTAATTGTGAGGCTATGACCTCTAGTCCTAGGCTCCCCCACTAGTGGAAACATCCTCTCCACATCCAGTCTATCCAAGCCTTTCACTATTCTGTATGTTTCAATGAGGTCCCCCTCATTCTTCTGAACGCCAGCGAGTATGGGCCCAGTGCTGACAAACGTTCATCATAGGTTAACCATAAATCAATCACAACACCACTGGACTTCTTCAAACCAGCTCCAATGTATTTTTTACATCCATCAATGAGAGTAGAGAAAGCCACACAGAGAGACAGGAAAGCCAAAAACGCACAATATCCCTAACATTGCATTGGAATATCAGGCAGATATTTACTGCACAGTTCTCTGAAGTGAAACTTAAACCCAGTCTTTAAGGTCAAAGACAAGAGCATGATCATTGGCCATGACTGTCACATGAAGGTAGTTGGAAAAGAGTTTCATTCCCAAAAGGAGGATTTGATATAAAAGCATAATGAATTTGTCAGATAACCATTTAATGGAGAAATAAAGAGGAAATGCTAACCAGGCCAGTTGACAAGTTTATATAATCCATTAACACTGGTTAGATTGAGGATTCTATTCCATCCAGTCAATATAATTCCATGAAAACAGAATGAAAATACATTTTCCAAGTGTGTGAATCATTGTAAAGGAAACAAAAATTAAAGAGAAGGTAAATAAGTTTGCAGATCACCGCTTTCTTTGTGTTGGCATGGGTTTAAGGGGCAGACAGGCCTCCTAAATTATAAAATAAGACTTCTATTGTTCATTAATTAATTTACACCATTGAAATTCTTGTGAAGTACATTTGAACTTCCACATACAGCTTAAGGTTGCTTGGAACTGAATATCGATTCAGTTTGTTAATTTCCAGTAATATGGTTAGATGGTGAAAGTCTGGAAAATGTGCCATAGTCGTACTCCATCAGTTTTACTGTTCTCATAAAATGAACTTAGCACTGATTTTCACATTGCTAAACCTAATTGTTTTGAAGTATAGCAGAATTTATTTTAAGATTAGGGGAGGGTGATATTCAATTTGAAGTTTAATTTTAATGCATTTTGTTTTATTGCTTCCCTCAAATCTTGCAGCAATTCTTGGCAAAGGTTTGCTTAGCTCCTTGATAAAATTCATTTCACTTCAGCTTCAGAAAGGTCAGCAGCATGTTCCAGTAATGCTTTTAAAATTTTGAGACAATTTTTCTTTGTAGGTTATGCCGAACAATAAAACGGTAAATACTGACTGAATTCAGACCTCAGTCAGAGACACTCACTAATTTCTGTTGATCAATGCCACCTCGCACCACATTTCTTAAAAAATATATTATATAAAATGCCACAGCACTGGAATGGGCCCTTTGGCTCACAATGTTTGTGTCAAACATGATGCCAGGCTAAACTGACCTGATCTGCCTGTACATGATCCATGTCCCTCCATTCCCTGCACTTCAATGTGCCTATCCAAAAGCCTCTTAAACACCACTATCGTATCTGCCTCCAGCACCCACCACCCCCACCCTTACAGCATGTTCCAGGACCCCACCACTCTCTGTGTAAAAACAAAATCCCGCACATCTACATAACTAAAAGTCTCATCTTGACCACTTCCTGTCTGCGCTGTATATTGATTTTAGAAAAAACACTACCCTATATTGCTATGATTTTTGGCCATTTACTCACAGTCCTCCTCTGCTGAGGCAGCCGCGAGGGTTTTTCCGATCGATGAAAAATAAAAAAGTTATGAGTGTTTAAAAAATCTTGAGATCAGCTGATTGGTCCTCCCGCCTGTCAATCACCACGATGAAGGTAACGCCCCTTCTGGGGGGGAGGGAGAGATGTCTGGACGTGAGTCAGTCACTCTGGAAGATCGCGAGGGAGAAGCCACAACTGTCATTCTAAGCTGTGAATCAACTGAACTGTGAGTCTGCAACTTAATTGCAATAAATGATTTGTTAACCCTTAATGACAATGCAATGAGCTGTTTGGAAATTTGGTGACCTGCACTCTGCTTGAAATGCTATGAAATTGAATGTGGTGGCCTGCACTCTGCCTGAAATGATGTGAAACTGAATGTGGTGGCATACACTGCCTGGAATGCTGTGAAACTGAACGTGGTGACCTGCACTCTGCCTGAAATGCTGTGAAACTGTATGTGGTGGCCTGCACTCTGCCTGAAATGCTGTGAAACTTAACGTGGTGGCCTGCACTCTGCCTGAAATGCTGTGAAACTGAACGTGGTGGCCTGCACTCTGCCTGAAATGCTGTGAAACTGAACGTGGTGGCCTGCACTCTGCCTGAAATGCAGTGAAACTGAAGGTGGTGGCCTGCATGCTGCCTGAAATGCTGTGAAACTGAATGTGGTGGCCTGCACTCTGCTTGAAATTGAATTTCAAGGAATAGCCGTGAGTGAACTGCCAGCCCACCAGCCCTGAGATGCCAGCCCACCAGGCCTGAGTGACTGAGCTGCCAGCCCACCAGGCTTAACCAAAGTCTTATAGAGCTGCATCATGACTTCCTGACTCTTATGTTCAATGCCTCTAGCAATGAAAGCAATCATGCCATATGCCTTCTTTACAACACTATTGACGTGCTGCCACCTTCAGTGAGCTATGGATTTGAACTCTGACCCCTCTGCACATCAATGCTGTTTGATGTTACGGGTCTTTCCTTAACTGTATAGATATAACCTATATTCCAATGGAAATATTAGGTATACACTATGATGTTCAATTCTGCAACTGGATTTCTTTGGGCAGAATTCCCTTCATGAAGAAAACAGGCAAATAAATATTCTGAGAGCCCTTCTCTGGAAATCTCCTCAGCCATCCAATTACACAATTTTTCAGAGAGATGGGAAGAAAGTCTTTCCTTTGAGAAGATGGTATATCACCAAAAGAATATAACTTCAATTGGCAAGAGCAGGAGCAATAATATGCGCTGTTCTTAAGATCTAGCGTTGCAGGGTATTGGAAACAGATTCAGAAATCTCTTTCAAGACAGAATTGGATGGGGGAACAGATCAGGACATGAGACTGCATCAGGGGAATGAGAATTATTGAGAGCTTTTTCATAATGACCAGTGGAGGCACTAAAGACCAAGCTGTGTCCTTCTCTCTGAATGATCAACGACTCCCCGATACTCCTCCCTACCTAGAATATCTATGCTTTCCCTGCTTCCATAAATAAGAACAGATATTCAACAGAGCCAAGAAATCAAGCTGCAGATGTTGGTGTAAGTGCAGACAAGCAGTGTGTCAGGTGCCTAGCACATTCATTCACTGAACCATCACCAAATGCTCGTGACAACAAAAATGTATGATGTACAATGAAAAGGATACCAGGAATAGCATTTCTTTGATCCAATTCTGCTCCATTCAGAATATGCTTAAACTCTGTAGTACCAGTGACTGGGAAAACAATCTATTTTTTTGCCTGGTAACTAAAAATAAGATTGTACCAGCTGCCATGGCATTTGGACTGGTTTGCAGTGATGCAATGCAAATAGCTTCCATTGCAGCCAAATACTTGGGGTGCAAAAAGATGATGTAATTGTGTCACATATGGCAAGTGTCCAATAAATAACCTTTTAAGTCACTTCATAGCAAGTTACAGCAACTCCACAGATCATTATGGAAGATATTAATAAGTGCTCGATACCAAGCAATCCTCATGAATCCTTAGCTATGCAAAAAGGATTTCACTGTAAAACGCATACATGACAATAAAGAACCATTGAAAATGACTATGATCTTCAATGTTTATTTCTGTCTCTTGTAGTCAGTATCTGTTTAGAGTGCAGTAAAGATGGTGGCAGACTCCAATCAAACATGGTTTATTTGATTCCTTTCGTACTTCATTGTGCATTGTCATGCCTTCACCATTTCCATTTATACCTGAGGTCACCCACTTATCTGTTGTCCACATTCTAACCAGGGTTCCATGCAATAATATTTCCATTTATGAAAACATAAGAGGATTCACCAGTCATGTTGGTGACCAATGTAGACTCCAACAGTTAAGAAACAAGTTATGCTTTTGTCATAATTGCCAGATGGGCAGGAACCTCCTCCATCTAATCATTGGGAAGAACAAGGCCATCGTCTCTGCACCTACCACAAACCCCATTCCCTTACCATGGACTCCATCCCAGTCTCTCAGTTATATAACACTAAAAAAGCCTCTGACCACATTACTCAGGCCATTTTTTCCATCTTCCAAATGTCATGTAAATCTACCAGTCTCAAGGCAGAGCCTACTCTGCAGTACCATAACACCACAGATGATCTGATATGTAGCTTCAACTGAACTCCCCTGGTTGATCACCCAAACTATTGACTCCCCTGTAATCCAAAAAAGTATCTGTCTTCAATATAGCAATGAGTTGGCATCCACAAATCGTGGGGGTGCATGGACGGCAGGGTGGGTGGGGGAGAGGGAAATTCAAAGACGCATTCTGAGGAAAGTAGTACATCCTCACTTTACTCTTATCTCAGACTAAGGCCTCTGCTTCTACAATCTCCCACTGGGGAAACTATCCTAATAGCAGCTACCTTGAGAGCTGACAGAGGAGGTATTAGAGCAGGGGAAGAGAGAGAGATTTTAAGAAACATTTCAAAGGAGTAATTTAGAAACAGGAAGATTTGTGAAAGGAATTCCAGTGTTTAACGTCTTGACCATAGTCAGCATGCAAATTAATGATAGAATGTTTAAAATGAAGGAGATACTGGTGAGGAGGCGATCTCAGAGGTTTATTAGACTGGGGGATGTAACAGAAACATGGCGGAGTGAGCCCGTGAAATAATTTGCAAACAAGAATAGAAAATGTTGAATTGGGTTTTGCTGCAGGTCAGGAAGAAGAATTGATTGTTGCATGGAACCCACTTTGGAATGTGGACAGCAGCTAAATGGGTGACCTCAAGTTTATGGAGGTTGGACGATGGGATATTAGTGAAGGAAAATAATGGAAAATTCCAGCCTAACTGTAACAAAGGCACAGATATGAAGTGGTTCCACAACAGCAGCAGTGCCTTGCACTGCAACTGGACGGCTTGAATAAATGGCTTATAAGGCCATAAATGACATGACGTGAGGATGCAGATTAAGCCCTAGCAAAAAAGATGAGACAGCTTTGACAGCTGCCTGCCAGATTGACAGAGTAGATACAATGAGAAAGGTTCTGCCTGTGAGGCACAGTGGAACCAGGGGATATACTCAGGATAAGAGGTCAACCATTAAATTTAAAATGAAGAGGAATTTTTTTCCCCAAAGAGAGCCATTAATCTTTGAAATCTGCTGCTCCAGGGAGATGGGGATACCAAGTCATTCATATATTGAAGGCAGAGATAGAGTTTTGAACAGCAGAGGAATCAATAGTCAAGGGAAGAAAACAGGAAAATAAAGCTGAAGGCAAGAACTCTCCCCATGTTTACTGAAGGGCTGTTTGTCCTATTTTTTGATATTTCTTATACAACTCACAACTTCTGGCTTTGCCAACTTTCACAAAATTCACCTGGGTCTCGAAATACCCGAAACATTAAAAAATAAACTTCTACTTGGTCACCAGGGTGGCGTCACGATAGAGCAAGTGCCTTGCAGCACCAGAGACCCGGGTTCAATCCTGATTATGGGTGCTTCTCTGTACGGAGTTTGTACGTTCGTCCCGTGACCTGCGTGGGTTTTCTCCCAGTTTTTCGGTTTCCTCCCACACTCCAAAAATGTACAGGTTTGGAGGTTAATTGGCTTGGTATAAATGTTTCTAGTGTGTGTAGGATAGTGATAATGTGCAGGGATCGCTGGTTGTGCGGACTCGGTGGGCCGAAGGGCCTGTTTCCGCGCTGTATCTCTAAACTAAAACAACTAAACTAAAAATTAAAATAAATATGAAAATATTCACATTCTAGCAACTAGAGTCATACAGCACAGAAACAGGTCCTATGGCCCGACTTGCCCATACTTACCAAGATGCCACAACTACACGAATTTCACCTACCGTGTTTGGGTCTTAGCCCTCTAAAATATCTATGTACCTGTCCAAATGTTTTTTAAATGTTTTTATAGTATCTGCCTCATCTACCTCATCTGGCAGCTCGTTCCATGAAAACCTTACCCGTCAGGTTCCTAATATCTTTTCCCTCTCATCTTAAACCTATGTCCTCTGGTTCTTGATTCCCCTACTCTCGGTAAAATATATATTTTTTCTCTCTATTATAACTTCTCTATTGCAACCTGTGGAGATGCTGCACAAGCAAGTTCCCCACCATCCTCCACCTGTGACTTTACACTTCTGTTCTGGACTCTAAAATGTCAAGCATCCAAGCACAGTCGTGAAAAATACTACACACAGTTGGCAACAACTTTGATCAGAAATTCCGGAGTTGCTGTCAGTTGCATAATAAAGCACCTGCAGCTTTGTGGTAAATCCAAAGAATCCCCCCCCCCCCCAGAAATCCCCCAAAAAATCAAGGCTAATATGCACCTCAGAACCAAATTGATGGAGATTTGGCTATGTTTTATGGTACACTCTGCTGTATTAATGCCAGTGTCTGTTGTCATTTGCAGACCCTAATATTTACATGTTTCCACAAATACAGTTCTGATTCCACACAACTCTAAATATGTTGTTCTCCACCCTTTTTATTTTCATTAAGGAGTACATTGGTTAATTGCAATGCACTTTGCTTTTAGGCAAGATTCCTCTTGATTAGCAAGAGATGTGCAAAAATATTTTTCACTTAATAAGCTGTGGTTCAGAAGAGAATTATGTTTAATTATGTATCAGCAATGTTATTACCTTTAAATAGCTTAATGATGGGCTTACTAATACCTTCCCAGTGTTCTCAAGATAAAAGGTTTTCAAATTTAAGCTTTCACCGGAAGTCTATTTTCCAATTAATCTTATCAATTTATATAAATTAGAACTAATTATGTTAATTTGCTATTATCCCTAATTGTATAATACATATAACATAAAAGTTTCAAAAATATGACTTCTCCAACTTAGGAGAAAGTCTGTTTCTTGTTAAGCCTAATTACATATGTAAATTAAATACAGTTATAATAATTTGCGAAATAAAAATTGTTCAGTTCAAGGCTAATTTCTTTTCTCAAATAAAAGAGTGCACATTAAATGCGGTAAGGAAAATATTGCCATTCCTCACATAATATATAATATTACTCAATTTCAAACATACAGGCAGATATATGGTGCAGTTAGTCTTCAGTTCAAATAATAATATATACTTTTAAATATGCAAACCCTTTATACCCAAAATGTGCAGAATGGAGAAACTCAAGGGTCTCGACCCGAAACATCACCTATTCCTTTTCTCCAGAGATGCTGCCTGTCCCGCTGAGTTACTCCAGCATTTTGTGTCTATCTTTGGTTTAAACCAGTATCTGCACTTCCTTCATACACAACTCCATTACAACATTGTGGATGGATGGATTTTTCTAATGAATAGAATTCATTGAAAGTTTTATGCAGGTGGGGACTGCAGTTATTCATAGGGGAGCGACATTTTAAGAATTAGATTTACAACAGTTTACCATCATAACTCAGAAGAACAAGGAACCATTTACAATAATCCCCACCAGATATTCTGACATCACACCCAGTCAGGTGTTAGCGTTAACCAATAAGGCAATAACGTTTTATTTGTTAAGCACTATT
Source organism: Malacoraja senta (assembly GCA_038087875.1). Taxonomy (NCBI): domain Eukaryota; kingdom Metazoa; phylum Chordata; class Chondrichthyes; order Rajiformes; family Rajidae; genus Malacoraja; species Malacoraja senta. The sequence continues at coordinate 123,282,521 of CM075977.1, forward strand.
TCTACTATGGCAGTAGCAGATTTAACGAATGGTGATTTGTCAGGTAAAGACACTGCATATGAAATCTGCTCATTGTGGTGGAATCAACCCACTATGAGGTCTCTGCACTTTACACAGAATCTACAAGATACCATTGCTTTAATTAACCCGATAGAGGACTTCTCTCAAAACAAGTACAAGTTCCAGAGTTCTGACATTGAGATAAACAAACTGCTGATTTCAATCAGCATTTTTCATTCACATTTTGAAATAATCACTTGCAAGAACTGTTACAGCACACAATCAAGCCAAAGTGAACAAACTTAACTTGCCCTAGTGTGATACTGGACATTCTGTGAGATTGAGAAATTAAACAATCAATATGATTTATGGCAGAAAATGGCAGAAAATAATACATTGTGCAGAACTGTTTGATGCAAAAATCAATTTATAATGAGTTGAAACAAATACCGCCTCATTTACAAATAATATAATATATAATTCCAAATTTTATATTTACATTCACTTTTAGTCATAGAGTTGTACAGCACCAACCAAAGAGGCTACCTAACATGGTGCCATTTACATGTGTGTGGCCCGTATCCATATACCTGACCAATTGTCTTTTAAACATTGTACTTGTACCTCTACCACATCCTCTGGCATCTCATTCCATATACCCACCGCTGTGTGTGAATAACTTGCCCCTTGGATCCAATTTAAATCTTTCCCCTCTCATCTTAAACCTCTTACCTCTAGTTTTAGACTTCCCAATCCTGAGACAGATTGTGATCAATACCTCTCATGACTTTATAAGCCTTGGTAAGATACCCCCACTTCCTGCACCCATGCAGAACTCACCGACTTTATCCACTTCACCATTAATTTCCATCCTGCACTCAAATTCACTTGGACCATCTCCGACATCTCCCCACCGTTTCTAGATCTCACCGTCTCCTTCACTGGAAACAGACTATTGACCGACATCTACTATAAACCTACTGACTCCCACAGCTATCTTGACTACACTTCTTCCCACCCTTCTTCTTGTAAAGGCTCTATCCGTCTACTCCAATTCCTCCGTCTACGCCGCATCTGTGCCCAGGACGAGTTTTTCCACACCAGGGCATTGGAGATGTCCTCATTCTTTAGGGAATGGGGGTTCCCCTCTTCCATTATAGATGAGGCTCTCACTAGAGTCTCCTCAATATCCCGCAGCTCCGCTCTTACTCCCCCTTCCCCCTCTCGTAACAAGGACAGAGTCCTCACCTTGTCCTCACCTTCCACCCCATCAGCCGTCACATACAGCATATAATCCTCCAACATTTTTGCCACCTCCAAAGGGATCCACTACTGACCATATCTTCCCATCTCCACCCCTTTCTGCTTTCCGCAGAGACCGTTCCCTCCATAACTCCCTGGTCAACTCGTCCCTTCCCACCCAAACCATCTCCTCCCCGGGTACTTTCCCCTGCAACCGCAGGAGATGCAACACCTCTCACTTTACCTCCCCCCTCGACACCATCCAAGGACCCAAACAGTCTTTCCATATGAGGCAGAGATTCACTTGCACCTCCTCCAACCTCATCTACTGCATCCGCATCCGCTGTTCCAGGTGTCAACTTCTCTACATCGGTCTGAAGAAGGGTCTCGACCCAAAACATTGCCTATTCCTTCTCTCCATAGATGCTGCCTCACCCGCTGAGTTGCTCCAGCATTTTGTGTCTAACCAAGTTTACCAGCATCTGCTGTTCTTTTTTAAACATGTACTGTTTTTAGTGTTTATATTTTGGATTGAAGTAGGAATTGAAAAATTCATAGAAATTACATTCATTCCATTTCCCATTAGTACTTTATTCTGTGTAATGAAATACAATCAAATGATGTGTAACACACAAGAGATATTTTCTTCTGTGAACTTTTCATTCCGAATAATTAAAGCATTTTCCTGTCTGTTAGCGATGCCATTGGTCTGAATCCAACCTGAACTTTTCACTGAATATGGAAACATTCTCATTATGAAACCATCTTCTAACTAAGGTTTCTTCTCTCATTGTGCACACTTTGTATCAAATATGCTTCACAATTTTATAGGTTATCAGGCTCTCTGATTTTTATTTGGGCATCTAGATTTCCTTTCATCTTGGGTACTAAATGAAAATGTATTTATTTTGAAAGTATACCAAGTTTTAATATCAGGTCAGTCTAATATGTCAGTTTTCAGTGAACATTGCAATAAGCATCAAAGCAATTAGATGGGATGCATAAGAATACCAATTCATAACATTAAGTGGGAACCATTGTGGGGGTGTTAAAGAAGGAACTGCAGATGCTGGAAAATCGAAGGTACACAAAAATGCTGGAGAAACTCAGCGGGTGCAGCAGCATCTATGGAGCGAAGGAAATAGGTAACGTTTCGGGCCGAAACCCTTCTTCAGACCATTGTGGGGGGATGTTTTTATGTTTTAATGTTACATTTCTTCTTTAATGTTGTGTTGTATTTTCATTAGTGTGCTGCAAGGACATCTGAATTTCCCCTGAAAAGGGGATTAATAAAGTATTTATTATTATTAAGCTAAAAATATACTAGTTTCACTTATAAACAATTTCAGCTACCAGAAAGGGTGAAAGCTGATTTCCAGTCATATTTATGCCATTTTTATTTCGTATAGTTTGAAGTTTAGAAATACAGTGTGGAATCGGGCCCTTCAGCCCACCTAGTCCATGCTGACCATCAATCACCCGTTCACATTAGTACTATGTTATCTCAATTTCTCATCCACTCCTACACACCAAGAACAATTTACAGAGGCCAATTAACCTACAAACCCGCATGTCTTTGGGATGTGGGAGGAAACCATGGCACCTGGAGGAAACCCATGCAGTCACAAGGAGAATGTGCAAACTCCACACAGACAGCGTCAGAGATCAGGATCAAAGCCAGGTCTCTGGCGCTGTGAGGCAGCGGTTCTAACAGCTGCGCCACTGTGCCACCTTTACATAGTAATTTATAAAGTGATTGTTGAACACCAAAAGATGTGAAATAGACAAGCCATTTGAGAAGTATCTATGCTTGAACTGATGATGAACGGGCTCCACATTTAGCAAATCAGAGCAAAAGGATGAACAAGATGTTGAATCCTATGATGCACATAAGACTTCAAACAATGGATATCAAAGTTAAAGAATCTGAAGAAGCTTATGTTGAATCTTGCCAGGATTGAAAGAAGAAATCCTGTGGTAAAGCTTTTGTTGGTCAATATGTAGTTTTGGAAATTCCGGAGCATTGCTCCCAAGCCATCAATGCTGCTTCTTTGTCGATTTCAAAATTGCAAACTTAAATGTTTCAAGGAAATTCGCAAAGCAGTGAACCTCAAGATTTATAGTACAATATTTCAAACTAACATATTCCTTCTCCATGCCGTATGAACTCTTATCTCTGAAAAAAATGAGTTTGGCATCATCCGATCACTCTTTATTTTCTTTCAGGTTCAGGTCTTGATTCAGGTCCTTGGGGCCTGATCTACTGCTCAAGGAGAGTCGTTGATGTCAGTTGTGCCAATGCTGACAAGTCCAAGTTCTATAGGAATTGGACTTTCATTTTTATTAATGCAGTCCTATTGCAGGAATGTACACACACGCACACACAAACACACACACACACACACACACCTCCAATAGGGCAGCATTTATTTTTTATATTAAAATATATATACCTACTCAGCATGAATATGGCTGTTATGACCATGAGTATGACATTAACACTTCAGTGTATTATCTTTGAGACATTGGAAAAACTTTTAAGATTGTGTAACAGATTAGTACTGCAACAGCAAATCAGATACCTTTTTACGACCTGTAAACCGCTTTCCAATTTTCATTCCTTTCTTCAAGACAGGGCATAAGTGCCCTCCGTTATCTCATTCAAATGGAATTTCAGATGTATTCATCTGAATGCTGATCTGTCATAGATTGCATCGCAGCCCAATTTTGCCCTCATCTAACCAGGGTTAGGTTGGGTAAGGGGGAGGTACAGCGAGACCTGGGTGTCCTGTCCTTGTACACCGGTCATTGAAAGTTGGCGTGCAGGTACAGCAGGCAGTGAAGAAAGCGAATGGAATGTTGGCCTTCATAACGAGAGGATTTCAGTATAGGAGTAAAGAGGTTCTTCTGCCGTTGTTTAGGGCTCTGGTGAGACCTCATCTGGAGTATCGTGTACAGTTTTGGTCTCCTAATTTGAGGAAGGACATCCTTGTGATCGAAGCAGTTCACGAGATTGATCCCTGGGATGGTGGGACTGTCATATGAGGAAAGATTGAAAAGACTAGGCTTGTATTCACTGGAGTTTAGAAGGATGAGGGGGCATCTTATAGAAACATATAAAATTATAAAAGGACTGGATAAGCTAGATGCAGGAAAAAAATTCCCAATGTTGGGCGAGTCCAGAACTAGGGGCCATAGTCTTAGAATAAAGGGGAGGTAATTTAAGACTGAGGTGAGAAAAACCTTTTTCACCCAGAGAGTTGTGAATTTATGGAATTCCCTGCCACAGAGGGCAGTGGAAGCCAAATCACTGGATGGATTTAAGAGAGAGTTAGATAGAGCTCTAGGGGCTAGTGGAGTCAAGGGATTTGGGGAGAAGGCAGGCACGGGTTATTGATAGGGGACGATCAGCCATGATCACAATGAATGGCGGTGCTGGCTCGAAGGGCCGAATGGCCTCCTCCTGCACCTATTTTCTATGTTTCTAAGTTTCTAACCATCCTACACACCAGGGACAATTTACAGAATCCAATTAACCTACAAGCTTGTATGTCTTTGGAGTGTGGAAGGAATTCTCCCTTCCTTTTCCTGGGAGAAGTCTTATGATAACTGATATCATAGAAGTCTTATGATAACTGATATGATATGATAACTACTGCCCTTCGTTAATACATGTCTACATGGTGGCCAAAAACTCTTTGTTCAGTGCTTACATAGAAGGGATTCTTGTGAAGCAACTGATATTCATACTTTCATAAAAATGTAGCTATCTCTCATTAAAAAATTCCAGATCTACCCAAGTCAACAAACAAAGTGAATGAATAAAAAATTTGACTTTTGGGCCTGATCTACTTTTTAAGGAGACCCAATGTTGTCACCACTGACAATTTGTCCCATGACAGAAACTAACTAAAGGAAGAACACTCCAACAGTTGCTTTGGCTTATACTCGATCCAAGTTTGGCGACAGGACAATCCAATCTCCCTACCCCTGACATGGCAGAAGCTCCCTTGAATTTCTTGGTTTCAAGGGACTAATTCATAACATATGGATGCCTAAAATAAAATAAATCTCTCAATTTCATCAAGGGGACTAGCCATGGAGCTGATTAGGCATAGGATGATCCATTATTAAATTGCTACTGTTTATGATGTTGTCAGAACAGTACTTCACAGAGACAAGCCGTTTGGCCCACAATTTGAACCTAATAAATAGACACAATGCTTAACATGCACCCCACTAAAAACGAATCAATATATCCTTACTAAGGGAAAAGCTTATGCTTTTTAGTATGCAGATGATACTAAGATAGGTGGTGTTGTGGATAATGAAGTAGATTTTCAAAGTCTACAGAGAGATTTAGGCCATTTGGAAGAGTGGGCTGAAAGATGGCAGATGGAGTTTAATGCTGATAAATGTGAGGTGCTACATCTCGGCAGGACAAATCAAAATAGGACGTACATGGTAAATGGTAGCGAATTGAGGAATGCAGTTGAACAGAGGGATCTAGGAATAACTGTGCATAGTTCCCTGAAGGTGTAATCTCATGTAGATAGGGTGGTAAAGAAAGCTTTTGGTGTGCTGGCCTTTATAAATCAGAGCATTGAATATAGAAGTTGGGATGTAATGTTAAAATTGTACAAGGCATTGGTGAGGCCAATTCTGGAGTATGGAGTACAATTTTGGTCGCCTAATTATAGGAAGGATGTCAACAAAATAGAGAGAGTACAAAGGAGATTTACTAGAATGTTGCCTGGGTTTCAGCAACTAAGTTACAGAGAAAGGTTGAACAAGTTAGGTCTTTATTCTTTGGAGCGCAGAAGGTTAAGAGGGGACTTGATAGAGGTCTTCAAAATTATGAGCGGGTTAGACAGAGTTGACGTGGATAAGCTTTTCCCATTGAGAGTAGGGAAGATTCAAACATGGGGACATGACTTGAGAATTAAGGGACAGAAGTTTAGGGGTAACATTAGGGGGAACTTCTTTACTCAGAGAGTGGTAGCTGTGTGGAATGAGCTTCCAGTGGAAGTGGTGGAGGCAGGTTCGATTTTATCCTTTAAAAATAGATTGGATGGGTATATGGACGGGAAAGGAATGGAGGGTTATGGTCTGAGTGGAGGTAGATGGGACTAGGGGGAAGTAATAAAAAAATTTTAAAAATTTTAATTAAGATTTTAAAAAAAGTGTTCGGCACGGACTTGAAGGGCTGAGATGGCCTGTTTCCGTGCTGTAATGGTTATATGGTTATATGGTTATATGGTTATAAGTAAAAAGCTTTCTGACAAAGTTACATTGTTGGATGCATCACCTTGCTTAACTAAATGGAACATTATTTTGTTTGTTTTTTACTATCTACACTTGTACATCCATGTACTTGGGAAACAGATTGGGCTGATAGAGTTTTTCATGCCTTCTTAAAACTGTTAAGAACCACAGTCCAGGTTATTTGCGTTGCCTGGAGCCAAATCTATTATGGAAAAGTCTTTATAAAACACCTCACCTGCAAATATAAATAAAGTAAGAACTCTCAGCCCTGAAGCTGATAAAAAACGCTATGTTAAGCCCCTGTCCCACTTTCCCGAGTTACTCACGAATTCTCCCGTGTTTTCCCCTTGATTCAAACTCGGAGAATGTCCGTAGGAGTCTGTAGCAAGTCCGTAGGAGTCCGTAGATCTTTCGTAGCGGCTCGTAATGCCAGCTGTAGGTACTCGGTTCATCAGGTAAAGGGCCTGTCCACTTTCCCGAGTTACTCACGAATTCTCCCGAGTTTTCCCCTTGATTCAAACTCGGAGAATTACGGTAATAGACAGCCGTAGGTACTCAGGGCTATTTTTTTACTCGTGGACATTTTTCAACATGCTGAAAAAACGTCCCGACTTACCTAATGCCCCGAGTACCTACGGTTGTCATTACGAGCCGCTACGAAAGATCTACGGACTCCTAATGCCTCCTACGGACTCGCTACAGACTCGCTATGGACATTCTCCGAGTTTGAATCAAGGGGAAACTCAGGAGAATTCGTGGGTAACTCGGGAAAGTGGGACAGGGGCTTAAGTCGGGACGTTTTTTCAGCATGATGAAAAATGTCCACGAGTAAAAAAAATAGCCCCGAGTACCTACGGCTGGCTATTAACGTAATTCTCCGAGTTTGAGTCAAGGGGAAAACTCGGGAGAATTTGTGAGTAACTTGGGAAAGTGGGACAGGCCCTTTACACTGCTGACTTTGGATAGCTGCACCCATTTCAGTTCTATTAAAGAGTATCCTTGGAAATAAACCACTTACTATTTTTAAACAAAGATTGAAAAAGATTTGTGGCAAATTATTAATTAGGTCTCACTGTTGCCACAAAGCATCTGTGGGCCAGGAGACAAATTGTGTCATTACCTCATGCTATTCTAGCCCCACAACGAGGATATTTTGGCAGCAAACACAGAAAAATTGCCCTCCAGTGATGATCTGACCTACCTTACTTCAGAGTGGTGCTGGGTTCCACCTGATATTTCATCTGCAAATTCAGCCAATGTTCAGGATGAGGTAACCATGATCATTTGTGCACTTAAAATATAATGCAATTCGTTTTCTAAAAATATTTTTAAAGGCCGTGCCCTTAAGAACGATAGCCTATAATTACATGCAGCAGGGTTTAAAATACCGACTAGCTGCAACAGTTCCATTCCTCTGTACACAAAGAAATGTAAAGTATTCAGTAGTTTCACTCCATTCAACCTTTGCTTTTGACATGTTGTTCAGCTCATTCCCATTTGCTCTATCGAAAGAAGCTGTTAATCCTTTTAATTACAAACAGTATAACAGCTGCATTAAAAGACTGCAGACAAAAAGTTATTAGAACAAGTTAGCCAGTGAACCAAGAATAGAGGGCAAAGACAATGAAGTCCATTAGTGTTTACAGGTTGAAGGTAATTAACAGAAACAGATGATAGGTAACATCAACTACTGATGTTACAATAGGGTTTAGATGAATGTCAGTGATGCATAGTATCCCTTGTTGCCTTTATATACTCGGAATAAAATAAGAATGGAAACCTCAAACCACTAAAATAAAGAAGAACTGAAAATAATTCAGGATACTTCCAGAGAAATTATGAGCATCATCCTCGACTCGTTAGTTCTGGAATTAATTATCCCTGTAATCTCCTGGTCAGCCTCCCAACTCACACTTTACACAGACATTTACGTAGCCAAAACTCTTGTTCAAAACCTTGCTAGTTTCTTATCTCAGACCAAGTCTGGTTGAAAAATCACCCTGTGATCCCTGATCACAGTGGCTCCTAATCTGGCGATATTCCCAATTTTAAGATCTTTATTGTTGTTTTCAAAGTCCTCTTTGGCAGTTAGGGATGCTGTACTCTCATCAATGTCTACAGATGAATGAATGAATGAATGAATGAATGAATGAATTTATTGGCCAAGTATTCACATACAAGGAATTTGCCTTGGTGCTCCGCCCGCAAGTGACAACATGACATACCGAGCAAAAGGAGGCTATAGATTTTTGGTTATTGAGTAGAGCTACTACACGTGGAAAAAAGCTGTTTTTATGTCTGGCTGTGGCAGCTTTGACAGTCCGGAGTCGCCTTCCAGAGGGAAGTGATTCAAAGAGTATGTGGCCAGGGTGAGAGGGGTCAGAGATGATCTTACCCGCTTGCTTCCTGGTCCTTGCAGCGTACAGTTCGTCAATGGAGGGAAGGTTGCAGCCAACAACCTTCTCAGCTGATCGGACGATTCGCTGCAGCCTCCGGGTGTCGTGCTTGGTAGCTGGGCTAAACCAGACCATGATGGAGAAGGTGAGGACAGACTCTACAATGGCCGTATAGAATTGGACCATCATTGCCTGTGGCAAATTGTGTACTTCCTCTGTTGTGCCTTTTTGACAGTGGAGTCGATGGTAGCCACCCCACTTAAGGTCCTTGGAGATGATGGTTCCCAGGAACTTAAAAGACTCCACAGATGTGACTGTGGTGTTGTTGATGGTGAGTGGGGTGAGGGGAGGGGAAGCTCTCCTAAAGTCTACAATCAATTCCACTGTCTTAAGAGCATTGAGCTCCAGGTTGTTGCGACGGCACCAGGACGCCAGCTGTGACACCGTATGCTGATTCCTCCCCATCCTGGATCAGTCCAATCAGGGTTGTGTCGTCCGCAAACTTGAGAAGCTTGACAGAGGAGTCAGTGGAGGTGCAGTCATTGGTGTAGAGAGAGTAGAGGAGAGGGGAGAGTACGCAGTCTTGCGGTGCTCCTATGCTGTGGGTTTGCGGGTCCAAGATGTGCTTTCCCAGCCTCACATGCTGCTTCCTGTCTGTGACTTTCTTTAATCGGACTTTACTAAATTTAATGTTGTATTTTACAGAACAAAGAAAAAGCCAATCACAAAGCAATTTGCTTAATTCCATTGTGAATAGATTCTATTGGGGAAAAAAGTGAACAGCAAAGATTCAAATGAAGAATAGTGAATCATATCATAATGAAAGGAGATAGAGAGGTGCAAACATATTACAGCGATTTATTTTAAATTCAATCACTATGGATATAACGTGCAATAAAAGAAAAGTACATACAGAAATGGAGCTAAACATGATCAATACTTCTGCGTTAAAGAGCACACAGTAGGAAGTTGAACTGTCCTCTTCATTGATGATGCAGCTAAAGATTGGGCTTAGAGCAGAAACATGAAAAATTCCCATCTTTGTAACAACTATAGACCAAGACTGCACCCACTGGAAAACTTTCCCTCCCAAGTTGCTGAGGCTTGTCAATGCCATTTTGGGGTAAATACTGTCTTCATAACAAAGCCATTGACTCTTATTTCTGTATTCAATTATTTTGAACTAAATTGTTATGAGATCCGGAACCAACTGCTCCAAGTGAACTATTCGCGTCTTCCCGAGTCATTGCCTGACCCGCTGATTTATTCCAGCACTTTCTTTGTTCCAGGTGAAAACTAGACTGAGCATTGGCACTCATTGTTTTAATCATCGTCATCCATATCCATTGTCCTATTTGATAAAACCACTGACAACCTCACCCACCACTCTATTGATGGTTGAATGTGGGCCAAGAGTAAGTAAATCATTTAATGGCAGCACAGCAGGAGAATTGCTGCCTTACAACGCCAGAGGCCTGGGTTCGATCCTGACTATAGACAATAGACAATAGGTGCAGGAGTAGGCCATTCGGCCCTTCGAGCCAGCACCATTCAATGTGATCATGGCTGATCATCCCCAATCAGTACCCCGTTCCTGCCTTCTCCCCATATCCCCTGACTCCACTATCTTTAAGAGCCCTATCTAGCACTCTCTTGAAAGTATCCAGAGAACTGGCCTCCACCACCCTCTGAGGCAGAAAATTCCACAGACTCACCACTCTCTGTGTGAAAAAGTGTTTCCTCGTCTCCGTTCTAAATGGCTTACCCCTTATTCTTAAATTGTGGCTCCTGATTCTGGACTCCCCCAACATCAGGAACATGTTTCCTGCCTCTAGCGTGTCCAAGCCCTTAACAATCTTATATGTTTCAATAAGATCCCCTCTCACCCATGACGGGTGCTGTCTGTATGGAGCATGTACGTTCTCCCCGTGACTCGCGTGGGTTTTCTCCGAGATCTTTGGTTTCCTCCCACAATCCAAAGTCGTACAAGTTTGTAGGATAATTGGTTAGGTATAAATGTAAATTGTGCCTAGTGTGTGTAGGATAGTTTTAATGTGCGGAGATTGCAGGCCGGTGCAGACCCGGTGTGGGCCGAAGGGCCTGTTTCCATGATGTATCTCTAAAACTAAAACCCAAAACTAAGTAAACGCTTAGTTTGGATTTGTCTTGCATGTTGAGGACTGGACGTAGCTGTGCAGTGTTTCACAATATGGAATAGAAGATGATGATATTGTAGCTATTTCAGAAAGAACCAGCTAAGGATGTGTTTTATCCAGGGATAACCTCTATTATTAGGTTTATCTGCTTCAGGTGAAGCAGTTAAATCTAAATTATTAGATATTTTTATCTTTCTACATTGTGAAAGGTAGAGATATTTGAAACAAAAATATGGCTTCTCACAGCTAAAAATGGCATAGCAATTAAGATTATTACCAAATATTTAATCAGATTTATATATTATACACATTAACTAGTACTGTAGATCCTGGCCAAAACGGAGCAGAAATAGAACCAAAATTTAGCAGAGGATTCATGCATTGCTAGGCCATTTTGGTCAAGTTTGTGTTTCTGTAGACAAGCTGCTGAATGGTGCCAGTAAGTCTAGGTCCCAGATCAATGTTGCAGATAAGAGATGTATGAGTATCTCTTCAATTGACAGAATGAATGAGATTGTTGCAGTGGACCTCCAAAGTAATATAAATGCATGAAGTTGATTGGGATTACTGCAAAAGGATTGTAAATGATGTAAATAATGTTGCGAGACCGTTACCCTGCTGTTTGTTGATTGGCCAAAGTGTTAAGCCCTGGCAGGTTTGTTTGAGTTCCAGGGTAAATGTTGCATTATTCAGTTAAGTTAGCTTCCTTCCAGAAGCTTCTCCTGGAAACAATGTATGGGAGACACTGTAATTGGTTTGGGGAATGGTCAATAATGTATTGATGTAATTAATATGTTTGATTGGATTGTAAAGAGACTACCCCTGTGTAGTTTCACCCCTCAAGGTTCGTGGACCTATAAAAGGTGGCTCCATCTTAGATCGAGGTCGATCTTCTGGAAGTGCGCTTGGGACTGCGAGACCTTTTGGAGTGTTTCTGCTTGCACGAGACTGAAGGGCTTGAACAGGCAGAGACAAGGATCGAACCCACGGTGGTTTAGGTATCGTATAGGGGAATTTGCTGTTCAATCTAAAAATAAAGTTTAGTTGCTCCAATGCTTGTCTCAGTGGCTTTTGACTGAACTAGACTGGGGGGGTAAGCTTGAGAAGAGCGTATTTACAGTACTAAGGCTTGGAAAACGTATATTATCAAGTTCAAATCAAGGGACAAGGAACCATTAAATTACAAACAATAAAGGGGAAACAAAGGGCCTGGCCAAGACTCTGTTGGAAGAACAGTGTCCACGTCCCACATACAAGATGTTAACCCTAACCCTAAGGAATCATGAAAAAGTGGACTCCAGTAACAGTGATAGATTGTTGAAATGCCTCCTGGACCATATTAGGTTTATAAATCTTGGGATAATTCAGACGAAACCAAATTAAAATCTCAAACCATGATGCTTCATTGGTTGCAACTGTTTAATTAATCAATAATTGCCAAATTCTACTACTGTAACTTCTTGAGAGACATTATGAGAGTTCTTGGGCTGCATAGATAAGGTAGACAGTTAGAACTGGGTGGAAATGTCAAAGACTAGAGGGCATAGTTCTAAAGTGAAAGGGGCAACATTTATTGGATATGTGCAGGGCTAGGTTTTCCTTCACAGGTGGGCGGTGAGTGCCTGGAAAATGATGCCACCGGTAGTGGTAGTGGTAGTGGTAGTGGTAGAGGCATATGCGCTATAGAGGTATTCCGATAGTGTTTAGAACAACACGAGGATATGCAGGGAATGGAGAGGTATGGATTATGTGCACCCAGATGGGATTAGTTTAGATGGCATCATATTCAGCACAAACATTGTGGGATGACGGGCCTGTGCTTAACTTTTCTATGTTTATGCTCCATCTGTTCAATGTAGCTCTGAACAAAAGTGGGTTTTTTTACGATTACATAGTTGTACAGTGTTGATGTAGATAACCTGAACACAAAAGAAAAACAAAATCATCAACTGCAAGAATATTTGAAACAATATGTTAAAGCAGTCTTGTTAAATAGCAATAGATTTCACTAATGGTAATAGCAATGTGTTGAAAAAATGTAAATACCTTCCATGACAGAACAAGAAATCCTTATTATTAAAAGGTCATTAAAACTGCCTTAATAAAAGCTGTCTGGTTTAAACCAGTCTACTCCTGAAAGCTGTCATTTAATATAATAGTTGACATTCAAATCCTACTGTAGGCTCTGAGTATTTGCTATTGTATTACTGTAACTAAAATGACAAAAGCCCACGTACTGTGGAGTTTTCAATCTTTTGACAATTTAAATTAAATGGGATTTCAGATTCTGTCTTTTATTTTATTTTGTATTTGAAGAAAGACATTTGTTCATCTCTTTCTCTCACAAGGCTTTCTATTTTTAGTATTTTAATGCAAAATAAATGGTCTGCCTTATGTCACTGTCGCTCTGTTGAAGCATTGTTCTTGAAAAAAAATCAATACAGCGTTTATAGTCGTTTTCTTCACTAAATCCATAACAGCTTGATGCCTGAAAGTGGGTTTAATCCCACATTCATATACACAAGAAACCTTGAATATCTGCCTAGCAAGTGAATGGACCTCAGGCAGTGCCCACCAACACTGTTGATATCGTAGACGTGGTTCAATAGGAGGCAACATGAGCACCATTGTATCTGTACTTTCTTATCAGAAACCAACAACATAGCTTGAGCCTTTCCGCCTTCCGCAGAGCCCATTCCCTCCTCAACTTCCTGGTTAACTCATCCCTTCCCACCCAAACCACCCCCTCCCCAGGTACGTTCCCCTGCAACTGCAGAAGATGCAGCCCCTGTCACTATACCTCCTCCCTCGACTCTGTCCATGGACCCAACAGTCCTTTCAGGTTAGGCAGAGGTTCACTTGCACCTCCTCCAACCTCATCTACTGTATCCGTTGTTCATGATGTGGACTCTTATACCTCGGTGAGACCAAGCGCAGACTGGGCGATCGTTTCGTGGAACACCTTCTCTCAGCCCGCATGAACCAACCTGATCTCCCGGTTGCTGGACACTTTAATTCTCTTTCCTATTCCTACACAGACCTTTCTGTCCTCGGTCTCCTCCATTGTCAGAGTGAGGCCAAATGCAAATTGGAGGAACAGCATCTCATACAGTATTTTGGTTGGGCAGCTTCCAGCCCAGTGGTATGAATATTGATTTTTCTCACTTCAGGTAGCCCCGGCATTCCCTCTCTCTATCCCTCCTCCACCCAAGTCGCAATAGCTTCTCAATTTCACCCTACAAACAGCTTACAATGGTCTTTTTCCTTTATCATCGTTACTTTTTACATATCTTTCATTCATTGTTCTTTATCTCTCTACATCACCATCTATATCTCGTTTCCCTTATCCCTAACCAGTCTGAAGAAGGGTCTCGACCCGAAACGTCATCCATTCCTTCTCTCCTGAGATGATGCCTGTCCCGCTGAGTTACTCCAGCTTTTTGTGTCACTATTTGGTTTAAACCAGCATCTGCAGTTCCTTCTTAAACATAACTTTGGTTACATTTTGCATTGTACATACAAGATACTCATTCAAAATCATAACAATGAATTCCAAGTTTAGTTTAGTTTATTATTGTCACGTGTACCGAGGTACAGTGGAAGTCTTGGCCACTCCCTCTTCTGCCCTCTCCCATCAGGCAAAAGGTATGGAGTGTGAAAACACACACCTCCAGATTCAGGGATAGTGTCTTCCCAGCTGTTATCAGACAACTGAGCCATCCCACCACAACTAGAGAGCATAGAAACATAGAAAATAGGTGCAGGAGGAGGCCATTCGGACCTTTGCGCCAGCACCGCCATTCATTTTGATCATGGCTGATCGTCCCCTATCAATAACCCGTGCCTGCCTTCTCCCCATATCCCTTGACTCCACTAGCCCCTAGAGCTCTATCTAACTCTCTCTTAAATCCATCCAGTGATTTGGCCTCCACTGCCCTCTGTGGCAGGGAATTCCATAAATTCACAACTCTCTGGGTGAAAAAGTTTTTTCTCACCTCAGTCTTAAATGACCTCCCCTTTATTCTAAGACTGTGGCCCCTGGTTCTGGACTCCCCCAACACTGGGAAAAAAATTCCTGCATCTACCTTGTCCAGTCCTTTTATAATTTTATATGTTTCTATAAGATCCCCCTCATCCTTCTAAACTCCAGTGAATACAAGCCTAGTCTTTTCAATCTTTCCTCATATGACAGTCCCACCATCCCAGGGATCAATCTCGTGAACCTACGCTGCACTGCCTCAATCACAAGGATGTCCTTCCTCAAATTAGGAGACCAAAACTGTACACAATACTCCAGATGTGGTCTCACCAGAGCCCTAAACAACGGCAGAAGAACCTCTTTACTCCTATACTGAAATCCTCTTGTTATGAAGGCCAACATTCCATTAGCTTTCTTCACTGCCTGCTGTACCTGCACGCCAACTTTCAGTGACCGGTGTACAAGGACACCCAGGTCTCGCTGTACCTCCCCCTTACCTAACCTAACTCCATTGAGATAATAATCTGCCCCCTTGTTTTGCCGCCAAAGTGGATAACCTCACATTTATCTATATTATACTGCATCTGCCACGCATCTGCCCACTCACACAACCTGTCCAGGTCACCCTGCAACCTCCTAACATCCTCTTCACACTGCCACCCAGCTTTGTGTCATCCGCAAACTTGCTAGTGTTGCTCCTAATTCCCTCTTCCAAATCATTAATATATATGGTAAACAGTTGCGGCCCCAACACCGAGCCTTGCGGCACTCCACTCGCCACTGCCTGCCATTCTGAAAAGGACCCATTCACTCCTACTCTTTGCTTCCGGTCTGCCAACCAATTTTCTATCCATGTCAACACCCTACCCCCAATACCATGTGCTCTAATTTTAGTCACCAGTCTCCCGTGCGGGACCTTATCAAAGGCTTTCTGTAAGTCTAGATACACTACATCCACTGGCACCCCTTCATCCATTTTACTTGTCACATCCTCAAAAAATTCCAGAAGATTAGTCAAGCACGATTTCCCTTTCATAAATCCATGTTGACTTGGACTAATCCTTGGACTAATGCCCCATTATTACCTCTTTAACAATAGATTCCAGCATCTTTCCCACAACCGAAGTCAGGCTAACTGGTCTGTAATTCCCCGTTTTCTCTCTCGCTCCTTTCTTGAAAAGTGGGATAACATTCGCTATCCTCCAATCCACAGGAACTGATCCTGAATGTATTGAACATTGGAAAATGATCACCAATGCGTCCACTATTTCTAGAGCCACCTCCCTGAGGACCCTGGGATGCAGACCATCAGGCCCAGGGGATTTATCATCCTTCAGTCCCATTAGCCTACTCAATACTATTTCTCGCCTGAAATTTCTTTCAGTTCCACTACCCCCTTAGATCCTCTGTCCTCCAGTACATCTGGGAGATTGTTTGTGTCTTCCTTAGTGAAGACAGATCCGAAGTACCTATTCAACTCTTCTGCCATTTCCTTGTTACCCATAATAATTTCACCCGTGTCTGCCTTCAAGGGACCCACATTTGACTTTGCTACCCTTTTTCCCTTAACATATCTAAAGAAGCTTTTACTGTCCTTCTTTATATTCCTGGCCAAATTCCCCTCGTACTTCATCTTTTCAGCCCGTATTGCCCGTTTTATTTCCTTCTGTTGTCCTATGAAAGTTTCCCAATCCTCTGGCTTCCGGCTACTCTTTGCTGTGTTATACATCTTTTCTTTTAGTTTTATTCTATCCCTAACTTCTCTTGTCAGCCACGGTTGCCTCCTACTCCCCTTAGAATCTTTCTTCCTTTTTTGAATGAAATGATCCTGCATCTCCCGGATTATGCCCAGAAATTCCTGCCATTGCTGTTCCACCGTCATTCCTGCTAGGATCCCTTTCCAGTCTACTTTGGCCAGCTCCCCTCTCATGCCTTCATAGTCCCCTTTGTTCAACTGCATCACTGCCACTTCCGATTTAACGTTCTCCTTCTCAAATTGCAGGTTAAAACTAATCATATTATGATCACTACCTCCAAGCGGTTCCTTTACCTCGAGTTCTCTTATCATATCTGGTTCATTGGACAACACTAAATCTAGAATTGCCTTTTCTCTGGTCGGCTCCATTACAAGCTGCTCTAAGAATCCATCTCGGAGGCACTCTACAAACTCTCTTTCTTGGGGTCCTGAACCAACCTGATTTTCCCAGTCTACCTGCATATTGAAATCCCCCATCACCACGGTGGCATTACCTTTGTTAGATGCCAGTTTTAACTCCTGCTGCAGTCCTGTACTACAATCTACCTCATTGATGACTTGCATTATCTTTGATCGGACTTTACTGGTTTATCTTGCACTAAACATTATTCCCTTATCATGTATCTGTACACTGTGAATCGCTCGATTGTAATCATGTATTGTCTTCCCACTGATTGGCACTGGTTGGCACGCAACAAAAGCGTTTCACTTTACCTTGGTACACGTGACAATAAACTAAACTGAACTGGCTTTTGTTTGCCTGTTATCTAATCAAAGACTCTACATGATTACAATCAAGCCATCCACAGTGCATAGAAATAAAGATTTAAAAGAGTGGTATGATTGTAATGGATAATAGCCGGTCCTCTTCTGGGTCCGGTATGCAAAGAGTCACCATGCTCTGGTGCCATCTTGGACATCAAGTAGGTTAGTAAATTTGTGTGATCCAATTGGAAAATAAAGTATTAAGGCCACAAATACTGAAAATCAGAAACTCAACTAGAAAAA
This sequence comes from Malacoraja senta, assembly GCA_038087875.1. Classification (NCBI taxonomy): domain Eukaryota; kingdom Metazoa; phylum Chordata; class Chondrichthyes; order Rajiformes; family Rajidae; genus Malacoraja; species Malacoraja senta. Next base: position 123,300,323 of record CM075977.1, read on the forward strand.
ACTGGAGCCACACAACGAAGAGACAGCATCAGTATAGGTGAAAAACTTGTAGAACTATTGCACATAAACCTTTGACAGATCTGAAGTAGTGGACGCTGAAATTCTGCCCAGCAGAATTGGTACAGCAACGACAGCAATGTTTCCAGGGAATATTCAGAGCACTGCAAAATCACAAAAGCATTATTAACTAATATTTTGCAGTAAGTCACACAAAGAGAGAATAAGCGAGTTCGGTATTCGGACTGCACATGCCCAGGTCATAGGTCACTAGCTATAAAACAGTCTTGGCAACGGTGATGCTGCATTGTGTGCAGGCTTGCGTTTCGTCCGTAATCGGGTCGGGGTTGGCTCTCCGTCGCTGCGGGTGCTGTTGAGTTGCTGTTGGGGCTTCCTCGTCCCCTCCCCGGTGTCCCGACACTTGTCCGGAGAAATCCGGGGTGGCCCAGGGCTGGCGGGGTGGCCCCGGACTTGCAGCCGGCGCTGCAGCCGCTGGCTCCAGCTTGGCTCTGCAGCCGTAGACTCCAGCTTGGCTCTGCCTATCCCACAGGGTTGGTCCCAGCAGCCCTCCACCTCCACCCCCCTCAGTCCGATACCGAGATCCTGCTGAAAATGGGCAGCCGCCAGCCCTGCTCGAAAATCGGGCGAATCGGAGCCGCTGCTGCTTGTACTTTGCACACCACCAGCTTCTGCCCCTACCCGCTGCCACTTCATCCACAACCCCGAGGAGGAGCTGCTACCCCAGGTACGGCTTGTACTTGGGGTGGCGGCTGAGGCCATGGGTGAACTGGCAGTTGTCGCCGTAGCTGCCCATCGGGGAGCTGGTTCCGCTGGAGTTGGAGCGCGGTTGGGCTGGAGTTGGCGCTGGCTGTGGGTTCTGTGGGTCTGGGGCCGCTGGTGTTGGGGTGGGCGCTTCTCCGCGCTGGGGGCCGGTGTCCCGAGTGGGGGGGGGACCATGACATCCCGAGTGGGGGGGACCAGGGACCGGTAAAGGTTCAGCTACGCTTGCGGGTCTCCTCCCCTCCCAGTCACCCCCCTCCCCCCCGGTCCGCCCGGTCTCCCCAGTCTCTCTCCTACTGAAAAAAGACAAAGAATAAGACCAAAAGTATACCCACTGTATCTATAGCTGAGATTTATATACGGTTATTGCTTACGACCATTGACAAATCCCATGATTCCTTGCGTTTTTTGGAATACTGAACTCGCTTATAGACTGACAGTTTAAAGCTTGGTCCAAGTAAATATTAGGGGCTTTGTAAAGGCAAGAGAAGCAGAGAGGTTGAGGGTCGAATCCCAGAGCTGAAGGTTTTGATAGCTGATGGTACAGCTGCCGGTGGGGGAGTGATAACAGGATTTTGAGGATCAACGTTTAGTTAAAGTAATGCAGATAATTCAAAGTTTTGATGGCTTGAGGAGGTTACAAAGAGAGGGTTGATGCTGGTGAGGGATCTGAATGCAAGGGAAGTTTTAAGTTGTGAAAATGCCTCATTTGAAATCAGTACCGATCGGGAAGGACAGGACAGGAGGTGAATTAGCCGGTGCAGATTTCATAATTGATAGTAGTAGAATTAGGCCCTTTGGACCATCAAGTCGACTGCCATACAATCATGGCTGATCTCTCTCTCCCTCCAAACCCCTTTCTCCTGCCTTCTCCCCATAACCTCTGGCACCTGTACTAATCAAGAATCTGTGTGGGGACAGGGGAGGGGTTGTGGGGGGGGGAAGGGGTGTGGGGGCGGGGTTTGTTTGTGGGGGGGAAGGGGGGTGTGGGAGGGGGTTGTGGGTGGAGAGGGGTGTGTAGGCTGGGGGGAGGGGGGAAGGGGAGGCGAGAACTTGGAGAAAAGACGGGGAAGAGACATGGGGGAGAGGGTGGTGTCATGGGGAAGGGGGACCAGGGGGGAAGGGGCTGGAGCTGGCGGTGCGATGGGGACTCACAGCGGGCGCTGGTTGCTGGTCATTCTCCTCCGCCGGGATCAGAGTGTCCATTTTCCGTTTGGCGACATCGGTGACATCTCTGACTCCGCGCCGCACTGTGCCGCGTCCGGTCTCTCCGAAAATTGTGTCCGGTTGGAGATCTCCGCCAGCCATCCACAGCGTCCATCAGCTCCAAACACACGATGGCGCAGGAAGGGGTGGAGCGTCCCGGGGAATGACTGGAGAAGAGACCAATCCAAGCAGCGCTGACTGGAGGAGAGGAGATCGATCTGCGCACGCGCGGTTTTTAAGATTTTTAAACCTCGCTAACTTTTACAATCAGAACAAAACTTGTTGCACTCGCAGCACAGGAGAACTGTGAGCTGGCGAAAAATCGTAGCGCCATTGTGTACCGTTTTTGCACAAATAGCAAAACTGCACAAACCGGAAGAGGTCAAGATCAGAGTTTTAGGTGTGTATATATAGATAGATAATAGATAATGGAGATTGTGACAAGGTTAGAAGACAGTGGATTAATTATTTCCAGTATTTAGCTAGAGTTTTTTTTGAAAACATGCTTGGATAGTTTAGAGACAGCAGAAAGGTCAAGAGGATCAGTAATGAGGAAGAGAAAGGTGTCTTAAATATATTTAAATATTTTTTTTTGTTGAGATTTTGTCACTGAGGGACAGTGTGTGGATATGAAAGAGAAAATACAAAAGATAGTCAATAGTCAGTTTTATTCGTCACATACACATACAAGTGCAGGGAAATGAATTTGCCAGCAGCGGTACAATTAAAAAAGAAGACACAATACCCAATAAGATTTAACACAAACATCCCCCTCAGCATTCTTCACTGTGGTGGAAGGCACAAAGTTCAGTCAGTCCCCCTCTATTGTTCACCCGTGGTCGGGGCCATAAACCTCCGCAGTGGCCGCTACGGGCGGCCAGATGTACAGGCCCTCTCGTCGGGACGGTCGAACACACTCCGCAGCTTGGAGGTCCCGAATCGGAGCTTTCTTACCGGAGATCGCAGCTTCAGGATGTTGTAGGCCGCAAGCCGGCGGTCGGAGCTCTTCTCTGTCTATCCCCGGCGAGGGATCCAGCTCCGGATGGTAAGTCCATGACGCGTCCGCGGCAAGAAGCTTCAGGATCTTATAGGACGCGGGCCAGTGGTCGGAGCTTTTCTCCGGGGATCCCCAACGCGGGATCCCAGGTACCGGACGCCGCGCCCGCAGCTAGAAGCTCCGCACACCGCGGCTTCAGGATGTAACAGTCCGCGGGCCAGCGATCGGAGCACTCCCATCTGGCGACCCCGGCAAGGGCTCACTCATTCCGCGATGAAAAGTCCACGCTGCGCCCGCTGCTGAAACTCCGGGCCCAACTCCGGGAAAGGTCGTTCCAATCCATTGTGTTAAGCCACGACGGAGGCCACATGGAAAAAGTTGCATCTCCATGGAGGAGGCGACCGAGAGCAGTTCCCCCCTATCCCCCCTCACTACCCCCCACACAAGACACACCGAGAAACATTAAAACAAACATTTGTACACTAAAAAATAACGAACACGCTGCTGGCAGGGCAGCCGTCTCGCAGCACCCCCACTGACCGATAGATTATCATGACCTAGATTATCATGATAATGTAAGAATGGTGCAGATTATTCCCCCGGCCAGACTGGAAATGTAAGAATGGAACCATTTGGAACAATGGTGATGAAAGGGCTTGGGGTGACGCATGTGCCAGACTGCAAAAGGCTGATGCACACCTCATCAGCCGGCACACACCAGTTTTGGATTTCAAGCAACTCCATCATTATCTTGCCACAGGAGGCCAACATCAGCACGGATCATTTTGTTTCAAGGTGAGGTTTCGAGCAGCAGCATGTCCCATCATAAAACATCCTCTTCGCCCAGCTCTTCCACGCCAAGCGCTTACAACTACACTATGAAATGCGCTAATGCCAAGCTATTAGTACCCATTCAGACCAGTTCTATGTTATCCACTCCCTACCCACAAGTGTTAATTTTCCACAGAAAACTTCGACAATTACTTAGCTGGTCAACAATGCCTTCACTTTTACTTTTAATGGCCTTGTTTCCAATGAAAGTGTACCCTCTCTTCATTCTAATATGACGTTGAGCCTCAACTCCCTCTGACAAATCAATTTCCTAGTTTAGAATCTCTTTGGAAGGCAAAGTGATGGCTGGTTTCTGTTCTGCTCAGAGAGAAGCCTACAGTTTGCATATCAGACTAGTTCCACGCACTGTTGCAG